>JAYRCH010000196.1:0-600000 GCA_037179445.1 Phengaris alcon alcon | reverse complement strand
ACTATAATACTCTACTACTAAAATACTCGGGCGGAGCCGCGGGAAAAGCTAGTTCTAAATATATTTATGTTTTAGGTGACGGACATGATGGTGGCCAACTCGTCGAACCTGATCATCACGGTGCGGCCGGCCAACCAGCGCGCCGGCCCGCCGCCGCCCGAGCCCGCGCGCCCGCCCTCCGACACCGACGACGAAAGAATGTGAGTGTCTCTACTGTTGCTAGTCTTGTAGGTAATATCTGCTAGATTTGATACTATCACGCAGTGGCGTGTACAGGATTATGACACTGGGTATGCGGCGAAGTACTCGGTCACAAAAACCTTTTTTGTTTATAGATTTTTAGCATAGCTACAGCCAAGCGACTGATCTCTAAGTCGAAACCATGCCAACAGAGCAAGACTTAGATGTACTACTATTCATGTACATCTTCTACGGCAACGCAGATAAAACAGCGATCGATCGTCGCGGCGGAAGAAATACTAATAAGTAAAATAATAAGCATATTTTAAAATATTATAACTACTCACCAGTCACTCAGCTTCAATTTTCACATATTCAAGGTTCCGGTAACTTGAGATTACTATATCCCGATGTAAATCACTAAATAGTATGCAAGGAAAACAATATAATTTAATCGTGTGTACACAACCACACAGCCAGTTATACGTTTCATAACTTTTAACATGAAATTTTCGAATTACATTATTTTTTTGCTGGTTTAATTGTTGTAACTCGGGTACACACCTACCTTTAGACAGAATTTGAATATTTTCACTGAATGACAATTGTGAGAACTTGTTATTTTTAATTTTTAATAAACACATTTTCAACACAAACCTCACAATCAAATAACATTTAAAAAAATCAACTAACTCACTAGTAAAAGCAAATCACTACAATTATTATAGAAACTCAGTAATAAACTGTTAAATGTACACACTTTCAAATGTTAAAATGAAAAATCTTTTAAGAAAACTATAAATAAACTGGAGCGATTAAATTGTAAACAATGCTTATCACATGAAATATGCAATATGGCCCCCGCGAAACACAAAACGTTTCTTCTATTTAAACAAATAAAACCTTACTAAACAAAAATGCATAATGTGCATACGTGATTTATTAGATTTCCGACTATTCTTTTTACTCGGATTATAGACAACGAATAATTTCCGACAAGCCAGTTCGGCGGTTTTCGGAAGCGATCGGATAGCCGAGATCGGAGAGCCTGCCGCGGGACTTGCCGCTATATAATCATCTCGATATTCATGGGTGTGTGCGTTTGCGAAGTATGAAAGTTACACATACATGCGATGATTTGTCCTGCAGAACGCAACGGCATGAGATGAGTTGCTATTTATAAAATATTAGGCGTTTTTAAGTTATTATATTTTTTTAATTATTTATTTACTATTAATTAACTATTAAAGTCATCTAAAACGTACGAACGTTTTATTAAAATATCTGTGAATGACAAGTAAAGCACTGGATTTCTGCCTATATGGAGCGCACGCCCCTGCTATCACGGAACAGAAAACAAATGGAAGTGTTATATGACACAATTAGTATGGAAGTCGTTGTGGCCAAACTCACGTAGATACACCGATAATAGTACATTGCACTACACAAATAATTCGTTCGATTGCTCGTTTATATTTTAGTAAAAACTAGTTTTTTTTTTTAGTTTTTTTTTTTATCAGATAAACAGGGCGTAACGGTTAAGGTATGCTAAACCAATACAAGGATTTAGAGCACGATGAATAAAGTAACTTTTGTTTTGGAAGATCTTAATAAAAATCTTAAAATACAGACGAGTTTCAACCCTGTCAGCTGTTAAGTCAACGCCCAGTGAACTACTTCCGTGTCTTACAACGTGCACTATTAAGCTCCGGCTACATTTCCGAACTACTTTTCATTGCTAATGCTAGTGAACAAACATTACGATTACTGGACCGAAAGTAATTTTTACTATTTCCTCTATTATAGATTTCATTATCATTATTTTCCCTGAAATGAGGTTATTTTATTTTGATATTTATTTGATATTTTATTAATAAAACGAAGTTTTGTTAGAGTCAAAAACGCAACGTTAATTTAATGTAATCGTTATTAAGTTGTAAGTAAACCATTAAAAATAAAAAAAATTAATTGCTTCTGAAAAAATTATAATGCAAATTTAAAGTACCTCTCCGTGCATCAATTAAGTGCAGTGTACTAATGCCTTAATGACAAGATGGCGCCAAGCCATTGCATAGGTGCGGGCGGCGCGCTCACGCGGGTGGGCGTCTTCTTTGATTTGCCGCCAGACAAACTACCTAACGTCTTTTAATGCTGGAAAAAAAAATTATATCGGTTTCTGTAAAAAGTTTGTCGCGGACGATTGTTTATACCTATTCTGAATATGTACTGATTCGCCGCCCGCGTAACCTTGGAGGTGCGGTGCAGTGCGCTATGCGAGTTGCAAGTCGACGCCCGACGGGCGCATACTTTAAGGGCTGCCACTAAATTTACATTTAATTAGATGATTAAATTTTGTATGGAAAAAAACTTGAATGGGAATTTCGGGACTACCATGAACATGAATATTTTTATTGACTTAACGATATTCTTTTCGTTTGATAAGGCTTATCTGTTACACGCTGTTTATAATATAATATTATGAAAATATACACCAATGGATAAGGTTTATTTTGTTATTATACTTCGAAAAGTACTTCCAACGTTTGGTATTCTAAGTGAAATGAAATTTGACGAATGCTGAATGAAAATAAGTACGCGTAAGACCGTACTCGTGGCACGCGGACCACGCTTGCTTCGCGCTTTCATTTGTTCCGTGGATATTATAAGAAAACAAATCCTACTACTATTATAAATATGAAAGATTTTGAGAGTGGATGGATGGATGTTTGTTACTCTTTCACGCAAAAACTACTGAACTGATTTTGATGAAATTTGGTATGGTAATAGTTTTGGCCCAGCATTAAAACATAGGCTACATTTTATCCCGAAGTTGTGTTCCCAAAGGATACTGCATACGCGGGCGAATCTGCCGGCAAAATCTAGTCGATTATAATGTCCCCAAAATTTTGTAGGGTCGGGAACTTACATGTTAATTCTCCTTTATAGCGTGCGACTGTGGCCAACAACAACAGTCGATCCCTCTGCTCGTTTGCGCCCTATACCGTAACCAAAATCCTCGCTTAAGATGTTTTCTATAGTTGACAATTTATTTGCTATCTTTTCAGATTCGACCAAGACGAACAAGACGAAATTGTAGACCTCACAGCGGTAACGTTAGAAGACCAACCCGAAACCAATTTCCCTCACAGCATTCCGAGCAAAGACGACGGGCAGATACTACACCTCTAGTACATACTGAACAAATACCGCCGCGGGACGCGAAGTAAACTTTATCTCCAGATAAATAAGGTAGACATTCCTTTATAGTGTATGGTGCGGTGATCATTCCATTTTAGATTTTAATATTGGGATAATAAGCTTTACATTGCTGTGTACTTAAATTTTATATCGTATGGTCAGGGCTGCCAGAGTATATTTCCTATGTGTTGCCAGGATCAAAAATAGAATTTTTTCGGTAAAATAGGGGTAATTTTACCATAAATAGGACCATTCCAAGGTGTTCTACTACACACAAAATATGATAATAAGTAGGAATGTTGAATGTCAAACAAAGTTACTGATAGGGGAGCACAAGCAATAGCTAAGTTGTACATTCATAAATGAATTTTTTCTACACTTTTGCATATTTATATCAACGCTAGTGGGTAATAAAATATACTAATAGGACACATTTTTTTGTTTAGGCACAATATACACCATGAGTTAATCTTTTTTATTACCACAAGGAATAAGAACAATGTTTTAAGTTCTGAAAATTGCATTATTTTAATGAAATTAAAAACATGTGGGTCATTTTTGTCGTCGTAGCTCGTAGGTAATCATTACAGTAACATTTAATCTGTTGAAAGAATTAGTAGGTAATGACATAACACCAATAGCGATAGTACTGTATGTTATATTGACCAAATTTCAAGTTTATGTTCAAGAGGTATTTTCGTGTTATGTTTTTAATTTAGTTGATTGTACACACTTAGAAAAAAATAGATCATAAACATTTACAAATCATAGATTTATACATTAATTACTTACTAATAAAAATATTTACACACTTTGATTAGGTATACAATGTGTCTGACAAGTGACTTTACCAACGAATCAGACAGTGAACAAAGACAGTAACATTGAATATCTAATCAGTGGTGTAAATATTTTTTGTTTGTGTGTGTGCGGGGGGGGGGGGGGGGGTTATATTTAGTAAATTATGGTACTCTGGGTAAAATGACTGTTTTCTATTCTAACATTGTTTAAAAATATGCTTTCAATATTAAAGTTTTGCTAAATAAAAATCAATTAGAAAGAGATGCGCGTACGTAGGAACTACATAATCTTACGAAATACATAATATATAATATATCTATAACTATTAAAGGATTGTTGAATTAGGAAAATATTACGGTGTGTTCCAATTCATATCAAATGATTTTATCGTAATAAAATTCCTCGCGGCAATATATTATTTTGTCGTCGAGATATATATCTTTAAGTACCTAACTAAATTATAGTAACTTCTAAAAACAAGTTCCATTTGGCGTTATTTAAAAGTCTATTTCTTACAGAAGTATGTCTACAATCGTGTGTATCATACATCTGCTCAATTCATAAAGAATTTGCAAGCAATAATTCGTGTGTATCGTTATCGTCAATTTATTAACAATTTATGTAATGTTAATTATTATTGAAATATTAGAGAAAAAACTACAGGACTATAATTAGTGGGCAAATAAATAAGTTGGTAAATAAATTCTTTGTTTTGAGGATACATTAAAATATGATGTAGGTATGTAATTTATACATTATTTTCGGAGCCTATGTATTTTGCAGGCGATTTAATTTGTAGTGCCTAGATTTTTAATCTTTATCTAGACTGAAAAGCTTTTGCTATTGCTATATAGGTTTATGTACTTGGATGAAGTTACATAGGTCTAACTAGAGTTTGTTCCAAACAAATAACCTTATGGGACCTAAACACTAGAAATTTCGTTATGTCTATTTAGAATATCTATTATTAAAATCATGTCTACTATCATTAGTCTATCTGATCTATAAAATTTATATTAAGTGAAAACTTTACACAAAAATCTAATGTAGAATCTTAGATATCTTAAATAATTTGTACAGTACTGTCTTCTGTTTTATCACCTTGAAGTATATGAAGTCTATCTATAAAATTATTCCTACTAATAAACACCAATATTATGTTATCTAGAGATGAGACTATTAAAATAATTAAGACACATATTAATTACTAATTTAGTGTCAATAAGATATAAAGAAATAAACAGTTACCCCCTTACTAATAAAAATGTTTACACAACGCATGACATAAACAACGTTGCTGTCTTAGGCCCGTATGAATAAAGCGTTCTTATCTCTAAGACAATTCTCAAGAAGGTACATAAGATGTTGTTTTAATTAATAGACCGTACTTAAGTACAGCTGTAGGTACGGCGTGTCAAGTTAGTGCGAACGTATTAATAAACGAGACTCGTTACTCAAGTACGCTGTCATTGCTGTCAAACTGTTACTTGAGACGCGGTTTCGTGGGTACAGTCAAACCTTGACTTGAGAACGGCTTGCTTGGGAATTGGGATACAGTACATTATTATTTGTGGTGTTTTTGTGTGTTACAATGATGTAAATTAAAATCTAAATACTTATGATTATACAAACTCTGAATTTACACTACATACTCAACACAAAATAAAGTTATAAAAAAAGACGCTTTATTGATACTTATTCTTTTTTTTTTTTGTAATCGCGGTTGCAAAGGTTTTGCACCATTCTGCCAGTGTCGAGTATTTGTAGAAATATTTTCGATTTTATTTATATATTTATATTAAACGAATTACCTATTTGATTTATATTAATTGACTTGATTTGACACTTGACAGCAGAACTTTTTTTCGCTGCCCAAAAAACAATCCTCATTATATGATCCCTCCCTCCTACAATTCCTCGCCCTATCAACCTTAAATCTGTTCTGTGTTTTGTAAATGCTCCTTTTACTGAAACTTTATGTACATACTATGGTACTGGCCCTAAATGCTTGTGTCTGTTCTAGGTTTTAGATTATACGGTATATATTACACGGTGTACAGGAGGTAGTCTGTTGAATAATCCAAAACCCTTGTTTATTCATAAAACCCACTCATAAGGCAGAGTTTTCGTCAACACAACACATTGGAATAAGAACTTTTTTCGAATGGCAATGATCCGCATTCCGTTTTACGTAGTTTTAAAAAAAATATGGATATTATTATGCTACACAATAATAAATATTAATATCTACGTAAAAATTAATGAAAATCGGTTTTTTCAATATAAAAAAGTAGTACTAAAAAATAGTCTGTACTAAACTTTTTTTGGTATTTATATAATTAAATATTACATTTTTAAAAAGAAATATTGAAGGAATGCATAATCAATAAATCCGTTCTTTGTATAATTGTAAACGAAACGTTATTTTATTCGTTCTTTGTCGTGTAGATGACGCTTAAAAGTTGAGTAAGTGATTTCAATAACGTTATCAACTGAGACGGTCTTGAGATCATACTATGAATTAAAGACCATCTTGAGAAGCTAATCGTTACTTGACTGTCTCAGCCAAGAAAGGTCTCGAGAACGAGTTTGAGAACGGTTTATTAATACGGGCCTTCGTCTGTCAAGTGACTTTTCCAACGTATCAGACAAAGATAGCAACGTTGTATTGGTTATCCGTTGTATAAATATTTTTATTAGTAAGGGGGTAAAGCTACAAATACTTACAGTGTGCAACTGTGCACTAGATTTATAAATTTAGTTGTGTATTTTACTAAGGTAAAGTAGATTTCTAACATTCCAATATTTCCTTTATACCTTTGTCGATTCTTTATATTTTCTGAAAAGTCGAGAAGTTTTTATCATTCCAAATGTAAATTTTAATATAATGGACAATAATGTATTATTATATAATATGTATAGTACTGTGACGCTTTTTTTGTAATTGTTTTGAATGCCATCCATTTTTCAAATTGTTTTTCGTCTCGTATTTTCGTGTTGTTAATGTTACATTTATTAATATAATATTTCGTTAGATTTAATAAATTTCCAATCAATAATCATAGGATATCTTCAAGAATGTCTCGACGGTCGAGTATTGAACGTTTTATCGCTTTACAATTTTTCATAGTTGTAAGTTTCACTTCCCATGGAAGGTGCTAAAATAATTATCAAATCGTATTCATGCTGTTCACAATAAACTATAGTTTGGACTTTCTATAGTTTTTAGAATAATCTTGAATTGCTCGATAATGCAGTTCATCTAAACTGGCAGAAACGTAAGGGGCGCTTTCGCCTTTCTTCTACAGTCAGAGAAAATGAATGTTTATAGTTAAACCGTCCTCATAATTTGTTCAGGTTATAACGACGGGAAATTGTAACTTGACTAATTTCAGGAGCATGTCAATCTCCTAAACATTTAATTGCCTTGGCTGTATTATTTTTATGATATTGATAAAGTTACTTTTAGCTTTGACTATATATAAAACCATTGTACTTTACTTTTACAATTATTAGTAACAGCAGTTTTTAATTACCAGATCAGATTTTTTGGTCTTATAATATAATTTGTATTGTCATGACATTCCATTATACAAGTAGTGCCTTGAATCTCTGTTATAATTAAACGTTGAGTAAAACTAATTATCAATCTACTAGCGCTCGAACAACAAACGCATGTCATCGCTAACATTATACATGTCCTATAAAAGAAAGGGCCTAAAATTGTGCCTTGCGGAACTCCCCTTTCCGCTCACTACCGAGTACCAACTTATAAGAGTGAAAGAGACAGAAATATCAGAATGCTTAAAATAGCGCAGAGTTTTCGTTAGAGTATGTTTTGAATTTATTAAGAAACAATATGCAATAATATAGCTTAAATGGAGTTACATTTTTACATATAAAATTAAGTAATTTAAATATAAATTAAAAATAATGTGCTTGAACTCAAGATTATAATATGTAGTACCTAGTAATATTACAATACCGACTTTTGATCTGTAAGTCTAATCTTAAAAATAAAAGCCTTTCTCTTAGAAGTTCTAAGAGCTTTAAGCTGAGGCCCCATTTATGTGTTGCGTTGCGTCATCGCAACGGATTAACGCATTGTATGCCACACCTGCGTTGTGTCAACGCACGACATCTTGATGCAAGAAGGTGATAGTGTGTCATCTCCTGTGCTCCGTTCGACGACGCAATTAATGTGGTATGTTATAAAAAATCTATTAAAGCGGCGCAGCGTCGACGCTACGACAACGCGAAGCAGTAATCTCTTAAAAGTCTCGCTCTTACTTGCTGAATTTAGTTCCCTAAGTGTGTATTATAATTTTTTTCATCTATTGGTGGCTTAATTTCTAAATATAGATTTTAAATGAGTTCGACCTTACGGTTGCACTACGGTTACACATTTAATGCTCACTTAAGGAGTCACTTAATAGAGATTTTGACAGAAACTGTATGGATTTTATGTCAAAGTCAGTACTAAGTAGCTCCTTAAGTAATTTAAGCTCATTAAAGCCTCTGAGTGCGGACGTTAATTAAATAACCTAATGTTGGCTGGAGCTTCTTTCTTTATGCCAATGTTTTTGTAATTGAAAGATATTGTAATATTGATTATCTAATATACCCGATCTAATATAAGTCTTGGGAATTAGACGAGCAAACAATTAAAGGCTATTACATAGAGAAGACTTAAAGCATTTAAAAATTCACAGTATTCATATATTTGTGTAATAAGTATTGGTTTTTTAAATCATTTTATAAGATGTAAGTTATCGATATTATCTGTAGGTTTTATATGATAGATGTTATTTATAATTGTGCATTAAAAATACGTCGTGTATAGCTTTGGACTCTAGTGCCTATTCAAGTGATATTTTAGTTTCGTTTAACATTTTTGTATCTGTATTTTTATTGTGACCTGTATTTTCATTTACTTTGTACTTAATTTTTTTTCACATCAATTTTTTACATATTTGGAAGTCCTATTACATTTTTGGTCCGAAATTATATCATTTTGGTGTTTGGCTCAAAATTGTGGTGTAAAATTTTATATTGTTTAGGAGATTATCATTATTTACACTCTAATTAGTATACACTCGTGTTGTATGTAAATGAAATATTATTATTCCATAATTCAGTGTTTTATTTGTAACTTTAATTTTACTAGTTTCGAAATATAATTATAGGTAAGTACTAAGTACCTAATTTAAAATTAAAACGCTAGATGCACATAATTTCTAGCCTTCTTTTTCTAAATTGACTATATAAGGATTGGTAAAATCAATTACGGATATTTTGAGCATAATATGATCTACTACTTATAGAAAGACATTTAGGCATTAAAAATAATTTAAAAATTCGAATAAAATATATTATACTAAATAAAGTTACGCCTTAGCGCTGAGGTCATTAACCTCACAGAAACAGCTGATTGAAAGCTAAAGCGAAGTCTTTACCTAAACGATATCAATACGGTATTTTTTTTATTAAGTTACATAAATGAATAGTGCTCTGAAAATAAGACCATTTACAAAAGGAATAGTATACTAAAAAACAATATTTTCAAAGATATTGCGGATTGTTTGAAGCACTTTTGTGATTCTCGTGAAAACGCCCAATATAAAAGTCGTACTAGTAGGTGACGTCACACGCTAGTAATGTTGCTACGAAATGTATGACCATATGCACAAAATTTCTGATATCTCGTAATTTTGCGCGTTCATGTTGATACATACAATAGTAAATCTTTTTGTATTTGATGTAAGTAAACTAATTATGTTGGTTTTATACACTAATGTTTAAAAAAAATATTTGAACTTTTTTGTGACTTCGAAATGAATATAATTAAAAAGCTGCACATAAAATCCTAATTCTTTTTACTTTTATCAAGTTGTAATACCTAATTATTTATTTATTATTAATCAAAAACGAAATTTTACATGATGGAAATACCCAATTCAATCAGTTGTATGAGGTCAATGACCTCCGTAGCGCAGTAAAGCATGTAATGTAATATTTATTAAAGTATTAAAAATAAAAAATTAAGTATGTATTATTAATTAAAAGTATTATCACGTAAAATAAGTATATTTTTCGATTTTTTTTAAATAATTTTTCTGCCTAAACGTCTTTATAGAGCTAGAGCTCGGCGTCAAAAAAGTAGGTCATCGCGAAGCATAGGACCACTGTAGATCGCTAGGGGCCCAAAAGTTTAATATAAAACCGCCGGTCTGGCCAGACAGACGGTTTCGAAAGAGGATTATGAGACGAACAGATTGACGTATAACTTGACCTTGTTCCCTTATGACCTTTTTTTTAATGAATATTCTTACACGTTCATGGCGGTCTGGCTGGAAACTGGTCAAGAGTAGGACTTGCCAGACTTACATTTCTATCGGTTTCTAGTTGGCGCGCAGCCGTGTATCAAAACAGTTTTCTTGTTCCGTATGACATTTTTTACTCAAAAATCTTTACACATTTTGGTCCATAAAAAAATCTACCAGGTTTAGAACTGAAAAACCGGCGGTTTTATATCAAACTTTGGGCGATCCCTATGCTTGTTCGCGATGACCTCCTTTTGACGCCGAGCTTTAGCTCTATTACTTAAGCAGGAGATCATATGCCCAAAATGTTCGTAATTGATTTTACCAAACCTTATATAATAATAATATGTCAACTAACCTACTAACATTTTTAGACAGACTGTAAATCATCGTAGGTACATAATAACAATTTTAAATGGACACTAAATAATTAGGTACATAATTTAAACAAATGTAACCTCTATTATGGCACGTTAATTGTTGACGAGTGTTGATCACTTTCAGTATCTATTTATTACCTTGATACTGTCCATTTTGTTCACACCTTTATACTGTTATGTGTGTTACAAGTTCGTCGGCACACGCGTGAAGCGAAGTCCAAAATAAATCACCTTCATTCATTAATTATATTCAATGAATTTGACCGAGATTAATTATTTTGGATGAAGTTTAAAAACAAGCTAATCAAAAGCGTTTATTAATTTTTGAGTTTAGTCACTTTGTCTCCACTGGATCTAAGTTACTAGAACCATTCTTATTCTTAAACAGTTATACTTTTGTGGCGGACCAATTAGCGCCACAATCCTGAATCGCGCTATTGAAGTTTTCTAAGATCGGCACTATATATACGTTATCTGAAATTCATACAAGTGGGCTTAGGCCTGACCGAGAATACTATCTCGCTCGGTCGAAGATCTCCCTTTGGGGCATCCATCTGCCCCACACCTTCAAAACAAAACATTTACACAATTATATTCAAACTTTCTTTAAATTCAAACAGTCAGTAGGTACAGTTTTATGATGTTTATTAATATAAACGATGTTTATTATTTATTGTATATCATATAGTTTACAGGGTGTTTTATGTAACTACCCTAACATTTTATTTATTCTTTAGTCAAGTATCCAATAATATTAGCACAAGAGGTCTTTACTCTTATCTCAATTAGACAGTGCACAAGAACATGGATCGTCTCATATTAAATAGTAGCTGTTGCTCGCGGCTCCGCCCACGTAAGTATAGTATCCCTCGGGAACATTACTTTTTCGGATAAAAAGTAGCCTATGTTTTAATCCAGAGTCTAAACTACTACCATATCGAATTTCATCGAAATCCGTTCAGTAGTTTTTGCGTGAAAGCGTAACAAACATCCACGCTTTCACATTTATAATATTAGTAAGGATTAGGTAGTTAATCCAGTAGTGGAGTAGCATGTTTGTTTTAAGTATGTTCTATTTTCAGGCAGGCATGTTATAATTATTTAACCGGATTTTTATATTTTGCCTTTATAACATTATATTTACCTTCCAGACATAGTAAACATTTTCAAGTCATTGACCAAAGTAAAAGTTGGCCCGACATCTTTTGCTGCAAAAAAAGTTTTAATCAGTTCGAAAAGATTGTAAACTTATTCCTTTGTGTTAGACGCTATATTGGTCAGTTTGTTGTGTTGTTGGCAAACATCATGGCCAAGGTCTCCAGAAATAAATGTTACATCTTCCAGCAGCGGGAACACCTGCCAAGTTTTCGCCCGACTTTTGTCAGACTAGCAGTCTGTCCAAGAGGAGCGCAGTCACAACTCGCGAGCGAATAAATAAAATACAAAATGGAAGACGAGAGCTACCATGTTTACACGCGGATGGAGGATATCACGGAGGCGGATGATAGGCATCTAGCGGGAGCCAGGAAAGAGATAAGGAACGACTTAACCGTGATAATTCCCGAGAATCCGTTTCCAGAGATCGAGGTGGATGCGTACCCTCCTCTCAAATTCTCTTGGGTGATTCCTAAGAAGATAGCGGCGATGGCTTTCCCAAGGCACGTGGAGAATCTGAAGTATCTGATGAACCAGGGCATCACACACCTGGTGACCCTCACCGCGGGAAAGAAGCCGCCCGTCGACGACGTGCCGAGGTTGAAGTGGACAGAAATACCCGTGGAGGAGTTCGAGGTGCCCACCGTGGAACAGATCGAGAAGTTCATTGACATCTGTAAAAAGGCGGACAAAAATAACGAGGTATGTTGTGTGTCTTATGTTAATTTAGGTTAAGTGCTAAAAAATAGGTCATCTTTATGAATATATTGACTCTAACATTATTTTTAATGCAAAGTACTACCTATGTAGGTTCCACGTGTTAACTTAATGTTTTTTAATAGATAAGTAATGGCGCCAGATTAGGTACTATTAATATATAAATACTATTACTATTAGGTAAAAATTACAATAGAAATACAAACTCTAACAAATTGCAATATTAATCGACTTCATTATGATATTATCTCTTTTTTCGTCCCAAAATATGCTTACCACGTCCATGAAAATAAATCGATTTTCCTACATAGCGTTGAAGAGAATAATAACATAATGCGTTTGCGTTGCAATGCGTTTTGTCGTACGGCCAGTACTTTGATCTTATAATATATAATATATTAATGATGTATATGGCGGCAATGTCGCAAAAGAAAACACAGTGCGTTTTTGGTTCCAACGTTTTCGTTCTGGAAATTTCGACCTGCAGAACAAGCCCCGTGGACGGCCGGAGACCAAAGTTGATAATGAAGAATTGAAGGCTATTGTGGAAGCGGATCCATCCGCAAAGCACGTCCGAGTTAGCTGCAGGCTGCGTTGTTAGTGATAAAAATGTTTAAATCCACTTAAAGCAAATTGGGAAGGTGAAAAAGCTTGAAAGGTGCAGACCTCATGAATAGATTGTAGCCAACCGACAAACGCGCGTCGACTGCTGCGTTACATTACTCAACCGGTACAATAATGAAGGGATTTTTAATCGAATCATTACTGTGATGAAAAGTGGATCCTGTACGATAGTCGAAAACGCTCATCGCAATGGCTGCACCCTGGCGAACCAGCCAAAGCCTGCCCCAAGCGAAAATTGACTTAAAAAAGTTGTTTACTGTATAAAAAGATACTGTGTGTAAGTGAGCGTTTGGTGGATTAGTGACGGTGTCGTTCACTACAGCTTTCTTAAATCTGGCCAGACGATTACGGCAGATGTCTATTGCCAACAACTGCAAATCATGATGGAAAAGCTAGCTGCTAAACGACCGAGGTTGGTCATTCACCTTAGGCCACTGCCGCTTCAGAACAACGCTAGCAGACACTGCACAACAGACGGTTACCAAATTAGAGGAGCTTCAATTGGAATGTCTAAGACATCCACCGTACTCCCCGGACCTTGCTCCAACAGATTACCAATTTTTTTTTCCAAATTTGTATAACTTCTTGCAAGGGAAAAAATTAAACTCCGATGGGGTAGTCCAAAGCGCCTTCAAAGATTTTATTAACTCCTGTCCGAATGGTTTTTTTAGTAAAGGAATCAATGAACTACCTATATGAGATATAATGAGATGGCAAAATTACATAGATAGCAATGGTTATATATACTTTGATCAAATAACTATATTGTGTTTAAAAAAAATCGACTTTATGTTCCTCCTTTACAAAACGCCAATTTCATATGTAATGATAATATTATTGTTTCCGTCATCCACCGTAAATTAAAAATATACCGCGTGTTTGGCGTCCGAGAATAACTATTAAACTACTGTGCCGCACTGTAAACGTTAAACATTGTTTGAAATAAGTATACTCTTGACTTTGGGATTATTTCCGCGTTGATTTTAGAGGATCACAGTTTAATCAAGGTTGCTCATTGTTATTATGATGTCAATATTTCACCGTTTGTTTTCATATTAATGTAACATTTTTCATTGTATTTTGAATTGTCTTAACCTTTTTCAGATAATAGGCATCCACTGCCGCCAGGGCAGGGGTCGGTCTGGTATAATGTTGTCCTGCTACCTCCTACATTTCCACCGCTTCGAGCCAGACCAAGCTATGAACGTTATCAGAATGATCAGACCTGGTGAGCACCAATTAAAAATTCCTTATTTAAGAATAGCCATGCTATCTTATAATAAATCTACTTTCAAACTCAAGGAGATATGAAACAGTAAAAGTTGCAACGTTTACGCAGTGGCTTTTAACTTTACCTACATTACCTAATTAATTAGTGTTATAAGTAATATTTACATATATTTATTTTATTCCCTCTTGGGCTAGCGTGAAGGACTGCAGCCCTCCCTCCGCACATCCAGAAGAGACCCAAGGTTCAGCAGTGGTTAGTTATAATGAGCCACATTATATAATTTACATAACAAAAAAAAATTTCAGGCTCCTGCGACTTCCCTGAGCACGAAGAAGCGGTAGGAAAGTACTTCCTACACCTGACAGAGAACAACCCGCTCAGGTTCGGCGTGAGCGGCGATGTCATGGAGGAGTTCGTCCAGGCCGCGAAAGAAGTCAACAAGAAAGCCTCATAGTGAAATATTATAGTTTTAGTATGCGTGCTTTGAGGACTGATAAGTGCTTAAGTATTTTAAGTATGTATACCTGCATTATTATGAGGTACAAGAAGAATTTATTACGATAAAATAAACACCAAAATCTTTAACGCCTAACTATGTTAAAAATAAAGTTCCTTGAAAGAATTCAATGCCATTGGTACAAACAAGCGCAGAAACAGTATATGTAGTTTTAATAATTACTCTAGAATTTCGTGCGTCACACGTTATGAAGTCGCGTAAATCGCGCGAAATCTGTAAACACGTCAAGTTTCAAGGTTTACCTAATGGCGAATGTGTATTTATTTCGGTTTATGAGATTCTATCAAGGTAGACGCGAAATATTCATCAAGTACTTGCTATTTAGCTAAAGATTATTACCCAGTTTATCTTAAAAATTGCAAACTCGATATATATAATACTTTATTATTATCGATTCCCAACATTTAATAAGTGCATACCTCTCGTTACTGTAATTTTAATCATTTAGATTTTTATAGCAGTATGACCTAAACCGGCACTTTACGCACGCTTTTATGTGACCTAAGTAGCGAAGCGTGTCATCGCATATTAACCCTGAGATTACATAATATTTTAATGCAACTTTAAAACTAATAAGTTCTAACTAACCCCCCCCCCCCCCCTCGCCCCCCTTACGCTGTGTCACATCTGCTATAAAATAGTATACGATACTCGTGACCTAAGTCGTCTATATGCACGGCGTGAAGGCGCTAACCTCACGCCGTGCAATAATACACTACTTAGGTCACGAGTATCGTAATGTACTATTATGTATTGTTACTTATTATATTGCAAAAAAAAACTTAGGCCTTTTCTTCCGTTATTGGATGATTTATACAGTATTTTCGAGCGAAGTAACCACTCTTGAAATACTGTATTGCCTGGGACAGTTTTTAAATGTCGTATGGTTGCCCAAGCGCATACGGCATTCTCACAACATAGTCAGCCTAGTCCAGAGGAATGACTGGTCAATACGTCTGGGGCCAACCATGTGCGGGTTTCCTCACGATGTTTTCCTTCACCGTTAGGCGTCCATATAATGTACTTGAGATCTGAAAAGTCTCATTGGTGAGGTTATATATATTGCAAAACACAATAGGAAAGTTGGTATATTCTATGTAATATCAGGGAATTCATAAGCAGGTAGTTTTCTCATAATTTATTTGTATTCAAATGACGGCATGCAGTCACACTACAAATAAGTACATATCAGTTTGATATCTAATAACACAATACGAACAAATTATGACAATAATCAACCTGCTTATGAATAAGATTCCCTAGCAGTACTTATAAATTGATAATTATAGGTACTTTTTTATTAGTATAAGAATGATGTAATTTGTTTACAAAGTTTGACTGTGATTATTATTAAAATTACTAAACAATAATTAGGTAGTTTCAATGTTTTACATGAATATTATTTAATTTAGTTTTTTCATTTGTTTTTCATGTCTAAATTGTATACAAGCTCCATGTATCGGGTCTTTGCAAAAAATAGCACTTATTTTACAAGAATCCATAAATTATAAATACATAAGTGCTAAATATATACATAAATACTTATTAATTCACTTGACTGAGCTAAAAACAATAACGAAAGTATTACAGGTATTAATAAATATTGTCCCCAAAACGAAATGTCACAAAAGTGGTGCCAATGTGTGTGCCAATTTCTTATCGTTGGAGTGTTGCCAAAACGACGTCTATCAGTATGAAACATGGTCAATTTACTAATAGATTATAGAATACACGGTGCTTTATAACGTGCGCTTTCAGAAAGTGAAGAAAGTGAAACTTGTGAAGGTTGGATTCATTAGGTAAGTAGGTATAACTTTTGGGTACCTACTGCCTACCTAACTGCGTCGGGGCAAGTGGTTTTGTTTGAATTGAGCAAGTGCGAAAGTGGTTACGCACTCCGAAATCAGAACCTTTGATTGTTTTAATGCCTACCGAGTGATTCTTAACCCATTTGGCTGACCTTCCTCATAGTATTATGTGATTATGATTTGCCTGCAACTTTAGATGTGGATGAGTAGCTGGTTTGTATAAGAATGAGAAGCGTTTTGAAAATACCCATAACTTCCAACTCTTTGAAATACCAACTGATGTTAAATGTTAAATATTAAGCATCTAGATATGTGCGTAATATTAAACCACAACGATAAGTATCTACTTACCATTGTGGTTTACCTACATCAAAAAAAAAATAAGTCTTATGATTTCCACAAGGTTTTTATTATTTTCCAGGTTTAATTATTATCCTACATTAGGATATAGTAAATTTCACGTAAAATGAGTATCGTCAGCAAAAGACCAAATGTAAAATTAGCGAAACTCATATACAAATATGCCGAAGAGGTCGAAGAAAGGAGAGAATTGGAAAAAGAGATAATGGTAAATGACGAGGACTTTAAAACAAAAACATCAGATGAAGCATATGAGTCGTATCCACCTTACAATTTCTCTTGGTTCGTGACAAATAAAATAGCAGCGATGGGGTACCCGCAAACTGTAGCCAACCTCAATTATTTGGCTGACCAGGGAATAAATCATTTGATTACGCTGTCGCCTGAAAAGATACCGCCGATATTGGAATGCAAGAAGATGAAATGGACAAAGATAGCGGTCAAAGAGTTCGGGGCGCCGACCTTGAAACAGATTATAAAATTTATTGAGATCTGCGAACGTGCGGAAATCCGAGGCGAGGTTGGTTTTTTCAATATACTTAATCAAAAAACTTAAGGTACGTTAGTATCGAGCTAAAAATGGATTACCTATTGAATTATTTGAGCATTCAACACTTGCAGAAGTAGGTACTCTTATGGAAATTACTATACTCAAGATAGGTATTAGGCAGGGGCGTGCGCTCCATATAGGCAGAAATGCAGTGCTTTACTTGTCATTCACAGATATTTTAATAAAACGTTCGTACGTTTTAGATGACTTTAATAATTAATTAATAGTAAATAAATTAATTAAAAAAATATAATAACTTTAAAACGCCTAATATTTTATAAATAGCAACTCATGCAGTAGCTTTGTGCAGAACAAATCATCGCATGAATGTGTAACTTTCATACTTCGCAAACGCACACACCCATGAATATCGACATGATAAAATAGCGAAGTCATGCGGCGGGAGATGGCCGAACCGAGAGCCGAGCCGAGAGCTTCGGTTCGGCTATCCGATCGCTTCCGAAAACCGCCGAACTGGCTTGTCGGAAATTATTCGATGCCTATAATCCGAGTAAAAACAATACGACGCGAATCTAATGAATCATGTATGCACACATTACGCATTTTTTTAGTAAGGTTTTATTTGTTTAAATAGAAGAAACGTTTTGTGTTTCGCGGGAGCCATATTGCATATTTCATGTGATAAGCATTGTTTACAATTTAATCGCTCCAGTTTATTTATAGTTTTCTTAAAAGATTTTTCATTTTAATATTTGAAAGTGTGTACATTTAACAGTTTATTACTGAGTTTCTATAATAATTGTAGTGATTTGCTTTTACTAGTGAGTTGAATTTTTTAAAATGTTATTTGACTGTGAGGTTTGTGTTGAAAATGTGTGTTTATTAAAAATTAAAAATAACAAGTTCTCACAATTGTCATTCAGTGAAAATATTCAAATTCTGTCTAAAGGTAGGTGTGTACCCGAGTTACAACAATTAAACCAGCAAAAAAATAATGTAACTCGAAAATTTCATGTTAAAAGTTATGAAACGTATAACTGGCTGTGTGGGGCTGTGTACACACGATTAAATTATATTGTTTTCCTTGCATATTATTTAGTAATTTACATCGGGATATAGTAATCTCAAGTAACCGGAACCTTGAATATGTGAAAATTGAAGCTGACTGACTGGTGAGTAGTTATATTTTAAAATATGCTTATTATTTTACTTATTAGAATTTCTTCCGCCGCGACGATCGATCGCTGTTTTGTCTGCGTTGCCGTAGAAGATGTACATGAATAGTAGTACATATAAGACTTGCTCTGTTGGCATGGTTTCGACTTAGAGATCCGTCGCTTGGCTGTAGCTATGCTAAAAATCTATAAACGAAAAAGTTTTTGTGACTGAGTACTTCGCCGCATACCCTGTGTCATAATCCTGTGCACGCCACTGGTATTAGGGACGAAGCGAACGTGCGGCCAGCCGCTTTTTTTGTCTGTAGTCCATTGGCGAGGTTAGAGGTAGGTACATACTTAATCCGCAATGCCCGTTGCAGACGATGCGCAGTACTCAGTAGCTTCCTTGCGCAAGCATTTATCATATGTTTGCACTTGCGCCAGCGTTCAAACGTAAAGATCATGTATGACTCTATGTAATGCCAGTGGCCTAGTGCATGAGCAGTCGTAGACAATGGAGAAGCGTATGGTTTTGCGTAAACAGTTTAAATCAAGTTTAAATGTTTAATTCTAGATCTAAATTAAGTGTAAGCCGGGGAACTGATGGAGGAAATAAATTAGTACAGTTTTGTGGTTCTTCGATAATTATTATTCATTTTTTAGACGAAACAAAACACAAGCTCGATCAATACAATAAATAGAATGAACTGGCCGCAGTACTGGTCGCGTTTGTTACGGGTAATATTAAATAAAATATGTGTTACCAACGTGACAAATTTATTCAAATTAAGAGGTCGTGGGCAGAAGGCCGTATGTATCTGGTTTAGCCTCTAGTGTCTTTAGAGATTGGTGGGGCTTTTAAACCACACGGCACTTAGCTGGATCTGTCGACGGTAAGGTATGACAACACGTGGCGCTTTCGGGTCCTGTGTTCGGGTCAGGAACTCGTCACGACGTGGTCGCCTAGGAGCGGACAGTCCGGGGCACAGGCCAGATAGTCATCCGTCTATAGCGTAGGACTCAGAGGGCGAGGAGTAAGCCAAGCAGTGCTGTACCGAGGATGTAGATAGCGGTGCTTGTACCCGTACCGTAGTTCCCTGGAAATATTCATACCAGCGTGTGAAGAGTGTGGACCACAGCAGCCATGGTTCTAGCCCCTAACGATCCAACCATGGGCTGTGTATCCATCACAAAATAAGGGATAAGCGAAAAAAAGATAAAAGATAAAATGATAAAATGATATTAAGGACAATTTTTTTGATAATTAATTTGATACAAACATCCTAATAATATCTAACAATGCAAGATCGGAAAAATGAAACTACAAGTTGAGCACGTGGCCAATCAAAAGGTTGCCAACAAATGCTACAATGGTGCTAATTCACAGGAAAAAAATAATGTGTTTTAATTACAAGCGTGATTTAGCAAACATTCACAACACAGATATATCAAATTACTCACCCTGAACACGGGGTTAAAATATTATAATTATTATAAACTTGTATCTAGAAGAAGTTGAACAACCAAAATTCGGCAGGGAAAAAGGGCGTTGTCCTGTCGCGACAACCCTTTTATACCTCTACTGATATTAATTGTTTTTTTTTTAACCGACAATTAGCGGTAATGCGTAATACAAATGCCACAATAAAGAAATATTAGAGATGAAGCTCTAGTTAGAAGCATTTGCCAATAGATGGCGTTGTCTATTATTAATACCGACAACTGCCAATAGATGACGCTATACGCATCGTTATTAGTTATAACGATACGTTAAAAAATGTAGCTATGCTACGTTTACTTACGTTTGCTTACTGCGTCAGCTAAATAGGTTTAAGTTTGTAGGTAATAGGTATACAGTATACACGACGAAACTGTATATTATATACTTGTTCAAGCTACTGCGCATCGTCTGCAACGGGCTAACCCTCAGACTTCAGTCCAGTCTCCATATGCTTTAATGTATTTTTGGTTTGATTGTAGACGGTAGGCGTGCACTGCCGACAGGGCCGCGGGCGGACCGGCACGATGCTGGCCTGCTACCTCGTGTACTTCCGGGACATGGCGCCGGAGCGAGCCGTGCTCACTGTCAGAGTGCAGCGACCAGGTTACTCGCACATTATGTCCGTAGAAATTTCCTATAAAAAAACCATCTAGACTAACCTTTTATTTCCACTTCTTTTTTGGGAGCAAATTAATTCTCGAAAGTTGTAGTCCATAATTTTTGTACCCCCTCCCCACTTCTTGCCAGTTTCATGATAATGAGAAATTTCATTTGAGGGCTCTGCCTGACCCCACAAAGAAAGCCCTGCATAGTGTAATATAGACTAAGCCACAGACTAGTCTTCCATTAAGTATGATTCTGAGATATTTCATAAACTAAAACTAAAACCGGTATTATCAAGAGTTGGAGAATTGTTTGCCTATAGAAAAAAATAATAAAGTAATTATAATATATTTTTTTAGGTTCATGCGAAACATATGAACAAGAAAAAATGGTTTGTCACTATCATGATTGTGTAAGAGGAACAATTACTAAGCCAGACTATCGCATGGTTGACGACAAAGTCTATTTTGATTTCTCCATGAAGTATATGTTTCCTGATGAAGGGAAAAAAAAAGAAACCACTGAAGGCGACAAAGAAAAAAAAGTTGTGATACTTGAAGAAGGCATAGTAATAGAGAAAAAGGAACGAAAAAAATCAAAAGCCATGGTTATTAATCATAAAATATATTTTTAATACTAAGATTTTTAAGATCACAAAAATATTTGTTTTTGTATGTTTTTATGCTGATGTAAGTAATAAATTATAATATGTTTTATTATTGTTACTTTAAAATATTAAAACAACACAGGTAAATGACACTATATACAGAATTTACTTTTCCAAAACACACAGACTATGCTGAAGCTAGTCTGTTTATTTGGCAGCCGAGCAATCCAGGCTCACCCCACGGTCTCGGTGTGATGGTCATGCACAGGATGTGTGTACCTCGTCTGACCTTAACTTGAATTGGTTGTCCCACAGAGTGCATCACCACATTATGGACCTGTGTTATGTCTGAGAAATTGTTGGCAGTTATGGACCCAAACTGAACGATGTAGTCATTTTCACATAGACCCTAGAAAAAAGACATAAGTTGCTTGTAATAACATGGAAAAGAGAAAGTCTTCAATGGGGAAGAAAATTTGTTATGTTCATTCATAATCAATCAACCTTTATTATTGTAAATTTAAAAATACTCACTCCCAAATCAGCCGGAGAACCTTCTTGGACAAAACTAACTACTGCAAAAGTGCATTCATTGGCATCAGAGCCATTACCGATTATAATATCCCTACTGTGACCATTGGTGTATGTAGGATGAGAGGTGGAGGCTCCATTGCTTGTGGTATTTCCGAGAAACCCAGCATGAACATCACCAAGGCCTTGTTCTATCTGCTTCATTAAGTTCTTGTGGTCATTTTGTAAACCTTAAGTGATAATTTTGGTTATAAGGATAGTCCTAAATTGACCCAGAGTTGCCAATGTATTCACTTTAAAATCATATTTGTTGTCAATCCCGAAAAACGCCGGATAAAGAAGTTATGAGCCCGGATTTTCAGTGTTGTCCCTTTTATGATATCAAATACGATTTAATGTGAACACATTGGCAATTTGTCATTGTTGTTGACTCTGCGGTCTTTAATATGGATTTTTTTTAAACTAGACAAATTAAATCTTGCAAAGATTGAAACATAGTAAACTTGTAATGTTGTCCAGTTGGTTTGGTAGTGGGCATGTCATACTTACAAATAATGCGGTTCCTTGCGTGTCGGACTTTGTAAACATCAATATCGTTCCTCGGAAACCCCTCACTATCGACAAGACGATCATGCATTCCTACATGATTAGCTTCTAGAACTAAATTTTGTTCACGAATTTCAGATTCAATTCTATCTTTATCCTGAATTAACTTCATAACTCTGTCTCTAACTGCACCATCCATATTGTAGCCCACCATTGTTAGGATTTGTGTGGGTGTTTATGCAATTCGATAATTTAAACAATTGTCTAAAGTTATCGAAACATTACAAAATCGCAATTTTGCTAATCATGTGTAGGTAGTCGCTGAACAGTGTCAATTATTGTCATAGGTAGATGATAAGTTTAACCATAGATGATAAATTACTACTGGGCAGAGCATTCTCGTACAGTGTACACTTAAATGTTAAGTACTACTACTGGGAAGATTAAACTTATCATTTATGGTGTACACTAGTTTATAACATAGCTGTTATGTAAGTATTACCTATTATTATATACTTGGTATGAATTCCATACAAACTTTACAAAGTTCTTCTTCTTCTTTTATTTATGGCGGCCTCAGCCCTCAGTAGCAATGTTAAATCAAAATTGAACACACGAGTGGGACATTTGCCGGGAGTTCAATGGGTGACGTTGTGGAATTTTTATTATGACATAAATTTGTGTTATCTCGGTTTTTAATGTGTAATATTGGTAGAATATTAACCATTAAATATTCGTTAACGTGTACAAGTGTGGGCAAGTGGTACAACTTCTAAAAACGTGCTATCTGTGTGTTTCCCGCCAAAACTCCCTAGAAACTTTCAGTAAAGCGTCTACCACTTTACAGAATCGACTGACATGACTCATTGACTGTACTGACTATTTATTTGGACTTTGACTAGACTTTAGACTAGACGATATATGAATTTGTTGACAATATGAAAATTGAAACGAAAGTTCTATTTCCCGCCTTTTTTACTTGACACTGGCAAATGGTTTTAAGATAAGCCGACGCCATATTATATAAAATAAAAAAAAAACCATATTTCTGTCCGTCTGTCAGTCTGTGTGTTTGTTCCGGCTAATCTCTGAAACGGCTAGACCGATTTTCACGGGACTTTCACTGGCATATATAGCTGATATTATAAGGTCTAGCATAGGCTACTTTTATTTTAGGGTTCCGTTTAAAAATAAGGTTCCGTTTCCGTTAGTTCTATGCAAACGAAGTTGCGGGCATCAGCTATGAATAGCTGATCCCCGCAACTTCGTTTGCATAAGTATTAGCTGACGCTAATACTTAATATAATTGTATATTAAACTTTTATTCATTGGACATATTCCAATTAATATGTACTATTGTGATATTTCGTACGAATTGAGTACGGAAAAGATAATGAGAAAAAGGAGGCGGTTATACGTTCGGCTGTGTATAATTTCAATTCAGGGTTTTTTTGCTGCTGGCTCTGAACTGGGCCCTGGTTCATCTAGAATACTTTTTTTCAGGAGAGTTTGAAGTCATTGTTACTTTCTGTTGTCCTACTAATATCCTACTAATATTTTAAATGTGAAAGTTTGTGAGGATGGATAGATAGATGAATGGATGGATGTTTGTTTCTCTTTCACGCAAAAACTACTGAACGGATTTTGATGAAATTTGGTACGGTAGTAGTTTAGGTTCTGGATTGAAACATAGGCGGGTATAACCGCCTCCTTTTTTGGAAGTCGGTGCGGCTGTATATATATTTTTATAATATATTTTTTTATGTTCAACGATAACTCCACCGTCTGTAGACCTATTTTCAAAATTATTTTTTTGATGTAAAGGATATAATCCCAAATTAGTCCCGTTGTCACTAAAGTGGTGACCTAATGATGGTACCCATGAGGGATCGAGGGAACTCCTCGAAATTTATATGGACACATGTAGTGATTTTGACTTTATCTGAAGTAACCCAAGCACTACTAAGTAAGAATTTGCTCCACGGTACATATACCCTGGATCCAAGTATTGAACAGAACTCCTTACTTCTTATATATAGGTATTTGGGGATTTCGGCGTTATTTAAAGAACTGCAATCATAATATTATGCTAATATTTATTTATTTATTTATATTTAGTATACAGACAGGTTCCAGTCATTACATGGTAATACAAACATAATCTTAACTCTAGGCTAGACAGCAACCCAAAAACAGTATACATAACATAATTATTATAAAGTTTTTACTAAAATTAAACTAATAACAAGAAAACTGATACCTAATACCCACTACGAAACATTGAGTATACAATGAGTGACTTATATTTAGCTTAACTTATTATATTACTAAATTTGGTTAAAATAAAAGCAAAATAAATAGTATGTAGATTAATAAAAAAGAAAAAGATCTGTAAAATCATTATTGTCTGAGTTATCAACATTCTATATCAGAGTTGGAAACAAGAGATGGCAAATACTTGGCTTTCATAATATTGTTGATCGTTTTCTTATAATGTGAAAATTGACGACAAATGTCTACGCTCCAACTACCCACTACTAAGTCATTATAAGTACGACGAATTCTAACTAGCGGATTGTAATAGGACGTATTGTTTTTGAATGCCTGTATAGTGAACATTTTCGGTTTACGCGTTCTATAGCGAGTGTTAATGGATATTTGGGATAGAAGATTAGGGGCATCAATAGAAGACTGGAGTATTTTATGTAGGCAAAGAAGATCGTATCTCTCACGACGGGCACTTAATTGTAAACACGCTGAATTTGCACAGTTGAGTGGCATAGTCTTTTACCATACGACAAAGATTAAGTTTTCGTGTAAGATATCTCAAACACATTTTCTGTACCCTCTCAATGCTCTCGATGTGTGTTTTGTAAAAGGGGAACCAAACTGGACAGCAATACTCCACAACGCTTCTAACTAAGCTGAAAAATTGTGTTAGCACACTATTTGGTTTTCTGAAGTCTTTTGTGGAGCGTATGACAAACCCTAACATTTTATGACTTTTTTTTAATATATGCTCATAGTGCGGGCGAAAGGATAACTGGTCGTCAAAAATAAGACCAAGATCCTTTACTGTCTGCCGTCTTGACAAGACTTTCCCTTGTACATTATAAGAATGATTGTGCGTAAACTTGTTACGAGTGAAAGAGATCACACAACACTTTTCAACATTGAGCTTCATGTTGTTAGATACGCACCAGTCCGAGATGGCATTGAGATCATTTTGTAGCGCAGCAAACTGATCTTTGATGTTTACTTCAGAAAAGATTTTTAGATCATCTGCGTACAAAAGTGAAGGACAGGTTAGTCGGAAAACTAAGTCATTAATAAATATGACAAACAGCAAAGGACCAAGGTGAGAGACCTCTGGGGGACCCCGGAGGGAACCGAAACGGGGAAGGCTCCTCCTTCCCCGTTTCGGTTCCCTCCGACAGTTTCTAATTCTAACCTTTCACAGTAACAAGCTGACTGCGATTGCGGAGATATGAGGCTATCCACCTCAATAAGCTACCGTGAATGCCATAATGTGAAAGCTTGGAAGTAAGTAGGGAATGATCAACTTTGTCGAAGGCTTTACTGAAGTCCAGGTAGATGGAATCAACCTGTCCACCAGAGGCAAACACCTGACAGAGATAATTCTTGTATTCTATTAAGTTAGTGAGAGTGGATCTATTTTTTACAAAGCCGTGTTGCTTAGTTGAGATGTAATTACGAAAGTGATTATACATATGGACATAGACCACCGATTCGAAAAATTTTGCAATGCCGGACAATATACTTATAGGGCGATAGTTCGAACATTGAGATCTAAGACCTAATTTATATATAGGAATTACGTGAGCTACCTTCCATGAAGATGGAAACATACTACTAGAAATAGATTTATTAAATAAAATTGTGAGAGGTTGCGACAGCTCCTCAGCACATTCCTTGAGGAATTTTGATGGTATATCATCAGGGCCAGCTCCTTTACGTATATAATAATATTAGAATTACTCTTCGCGAGTAATTCTAATATTATTTAGAGTGCACGGCAGGAACTCTGGCATATTATTACTTAGATCTACGTCTACGTGGGACGTCGAGGGAGTGTTGTAGACGGAGCTAAAGTATTCTGAAAATAGTTCACAAATTCCTTGACCGTCAGAAGAAGTTCTGTCACCGAATGTCATTGTGTGCGGAATCGATACACTACCCTTACGACCATTGACATAGCGCCAAAACATTTTCGGGTCGTTCTCTAGCGAATCTTCTACCGTAGTCAAGTATTTTTTGTAGCATTCAGTGATGAGAAACTTACATCTAGTGCGTAATAGCGAGAAGGAATCGTAATCTCGGGGCTTTCCAAACTTCTTAAAACGCTTGTGGTATTTGTTTTTCTCTTTGATACATTTAATGAGCCCCTGACTGTACCATGTAGGAAAATTATTAAAGTTGTTTCTGACATAAGGCGTATTGTCCGATATTATTTGATACAAAAGTTTATAAAACGTATCGACTAAATTATCGATGTCCTCTGAGGACAGCAACTTGTCCCAATCAACTTTGCTTAATTCTGATCGAGTCTTAGCGTAATCACACTTATTAAGATTATAGAGTCTTTTGCTGCAAGGTTTTATAGTGTCATTACACAACAAATTAGAGACATTTACGCAATAAGCAATATGATGTGAATCGACTTTGCAAAGTGGAGTTGTTTCAGTTACGCTAATAGAGGATTGAGGTAGATTTGATAATACCAGATCCAGAAATCTATTGTTTTTATTGGGAATAACAATACATTGCGCTAGACTACCAATGTTCATATTTTCAATCAGTAGTTCAGCTTTGTGGTCCATAGGATTAGAAGGCAGGAGAACATTTAGGGCATCACGCGTTCCCCAGGTAATATTTGCAGAATTAAAATCACCTAACAATAAAAATGACTCCTCAAAAGATGCGTTAAGTATATATTTTTGACAGTTGTCATGAAATGCAGCAATTTGATCAATTTGTAGATCTGGAGGCAAGTAACATAGACACATATGCAAAAGGGGTGCGCCCGATCTGATGGGTAAAAATGAAAGCCAAATATCCTCCAACCCACTTTCCCAGGATGATCGCCTGACAACATTAATACATTTTTTGACCGCGACAAGGATACCACCGCCACTTACTTTATTGGAGCATGAATCTTCACGATCCCTTCTAAAACGTTGTATCTATCATCTATTGACTCATTATCATACACACTATTATCAAAGCTTGTCTCCGTAAGGCAAACAATGTCGTAATCATTAATAAAAACGTTTAAATAAATATCCTTAATTATAGATCTAGCTCTACCTAAATTTTGATAAAATATGTTATACATTGTTATAGACTAGAAGGAAAAACCAAATATAAACATCCATATAGACCAAATATAACGAAAAAGAAAATGAACATAGTGAATAAATAGTTAACGCAACTTATTAAGACAGTCTTGGTTTTTTATCAGTATTGCACTAGTAGCGTCGTCCTTGCGAACATAGATCTGGCCATATTTGATCCACACATATTTGTAGGAGCGTTCTTTTGCGGCAGACCTTGTTGCTGCATGAAGCGCTTTCTGCTCCGGAGACAAATGCTCGGTAACAAAAATCCTGGAACCTTCACCTTCACCCGGAATATTGAGATCAGAGGATGTTATGCCACGTCCTGAATTAGTTTTTTTGTATCTGTGACAAGCCGACAAAACCGAATCTTTCGCACGGGTATTGCTGAAAGTCACAATGATATTTCGTGGCCTTTTGGAAGCAGAATTTTGCTTAGCAACTCTACGACAAGCGTTAATATGTCCGTCTTCAACCGGGAACTTAATTAAATCGCATAATTTCTTAAGGAGCTGCATTACATTCTCATTTTTACGTTCTGGCACTGCCTGTATCTCGATATTGCAACTGCGGGAGATCTTTTCGAAGCTTGCAAGGCGAGAATTTAATTTAACAATATCGCTACTCATTTTCGCATTTTCAGTTTCCAAGCCTCTAATATATTTTTCGGTTTTATCTATGTCAGCCTTGATCGAAGATTGCTCTGCGCATATGAAGTCAACGGTAGCTGTGAAGTCATCCTTGAGAACTTTGAGAGCCGTGTCCAGTTCGTTCTTGACTAGCAACTTCACGTCCTCTCTAATAGCCGCACGAAAATCCGCCATGAAAGCAGATAGAGTGTGATGTAGCTTTTCATCTAGGAGAGTGCTGATTTTATCCATTGTTACAACATCTTCGAGATTTTGCGTCGGAAGGGGAAACACTGTTGACTGATCATAAACGTCACAAGACATATTGAGAGAGTCGTTGCAATGTGTTATCAGGCGAGTTATCATTGCCCTGGGGTCGTCTGGTTACGTTACTACAACCAGGGCAAATCCAAGATGATAAGAATTCTTTTGTAAAGGCAAAAAAATTTTGTTTGTCTATTGCTAAGCACTGGTGATAAGTGATATTTGCCAATGCACAGTCGGCATTTCAAAAAATCTCTTGTATTCAAAGCCTTTTTACAACCACTGCAGTTCATACTGAATAACAATTAATTAATATTTCCACCTCAGAAATAATAGCAATTACTCGCTTATTATTTTTCCAGTCCAAAACACTTTTACTGTAGGCGTTTTTATTAGTTTCTCAGTGAATACTGCTGTTCGAAGCAAGCGGTAGACAAATTCGGCCGCGATGCGCCTGACACGGTAGCTCAGCGGCACAGGCTCTCGCCAGCAACTCAGCGCACCAGGGTTCAAATCCTGCGCGGCCACACAAACGAAAAACACTTTTTCACCTTTGGGGGCTCCGAAGACAGCGCAGGCACACTCCTCCGGACCGAACAATTTAACAAATTTAAACATTTAAAAATACTGCACACACGACCGCTCACAACCAAAGTCAGACGCCAACCCAATATGTCAATTACAGACCTAATACTATCTGTTTTTCTATACTATAGAATATTTTACTATACCATATAGGTACTATAAAAGTAAATAAGTAAGTAATAAATAGTAGTAAATATACATTCATTATAAGAAACTGGCACTAGACTGAATTAGTAATCGTAACTAATATAAAAAAAAAATCTGGGTATACTTAAAATAGATTAGATAAAACTATAATCTAATGTAGGTAAGTTGATAAAATAAAACTCGATCCATCTTTCAGAAGCTTTATTGGCCCTCAAATAAAACATTTTATTGAATAACTGTATTTTAGTTAAAGGAACTGAAAGTTTTAATAAGTGATGCAACCTCGTATTGACGTAACGTTCAATAATACATTTAATCAAATCAGTAATATGGATTAATCCTAATTAATTGGCGCAGTATTTTGTTGTGTATTTTTTCTTTTTTAAGGATTTTGTTTTGCCAACACACCTTCAAACATAACTCAGATATCTGGCAAATTTTAAAGACATCGGGCGATGGATATAATAATCCTCCCTTGTCTTTGCAACAATGAACTTATGAAAATAAGAAATTTCGTTAGTGATAAGTCCGTTTACACAAATATTGCATTTGATTTTTTTTATCAAAGTTCTTACGATGTAACCCCCAATGTGGCCAATCGTTTGGTTACTGAATTCAGTCAGATAGTCTCCAATTTCAGCGAACTCTAAAAAAACATCCATGTCGTCATCATCATTTGATTCATGTCCTTCATCCCGAACAGTAGTTTTATTTATTCTTTCCATTGCAGATGAGCAATTCAGAATTGAAATTTCCTCCAAAGAGGTACAATTTCCTATATCAGAATTTTGTAACTTCACATGAACCAAATTTTTTTTATAAGCTGCTACAAATTGTCTTGCAGTTGGGTTATTATTTGAACCCCCATGAGATCTGATATTACAGAATAGTAGTTCTAAATGGTCTTGGCTTAATTTATAAAATGGTAAAAATAATAAAATTTTGCTCTGTATTAAACTGATATAAAAGTATTTTAAAGCCTCTATGCAGCCCAGAAATCCTAAGTAACCAGTTTTCCTTGTACTGTTAATTATTAAAGTTCCATCTTGGAGTTTTCAATTTGAAATATATTCAGATATTAAATATTCAAATATTCAAATATTCAAATATAACGGACGCGTTATTAGAATTCAGTGCTTTTTTAAATCCATATAAATATAAATTTCTTGAATTAAAAATATCGAAAATGTTATTAATGATGAGTAAAAATTTCTCGGTAGGCTCACTGTCTTTAAATTCATTTATTTTTAGTTGAATTCTACAAAATTTTATAGCTTCTGCCACACTTTCGCTAAATAACTGAGTGGCGAGCTTGACCTTCATCCTTTGATTTAAAAAAAAAATGTGTCTGTCTCTGAGTTTATTAGCGAGGTGGAACGTTTCAGTTCGCTGCCGATCATTTAACTGAATTAAATGATTCCACAGAATTTTCTTTCCGTCCTTATCCAAGTGTTCCGTAAAATTCAAAAGAATTTCTTAATAATTTTATCATATTAGATATATGACTACGACAGAATCATTAGTAACCGGATGCGGAATTTTTACTTCGCTTGTCTGAAAATTGCAACCAAGATGATTTGCTAAAGATAAATTTGTTGCACAACCATCAAAGGTCAAGGCAATGATTAAAATTCCTGATTCATGGATTAACTCAAGCCTCTGTTTCACTAATTCTGCGCGTTGTACCCCGGAAATTCCATCCACGAGAAAAAATGCTATGGGCACTTTGAAATTCTGATTGATGCCCGTTACCAAAAAAACCAATGCCTCTTTTGCTTCTGCTAAATGGTCTCCTTCTAATCCTGTCCCCATATCCACGTAGCCATGTAGCGTTTGCCCATGCCATTCAATTCTTCTTCGTATGCTCATTTCGTCAATCACCAAAGCAGCCACTATTGGCTGACTGCAGGACTTCGTTTTAAGTTTCAGCTAGTTCGCTCGCCGGCGGCGTGTGAAGTGAGTGAGACGGCGACATTCAAATACGTTCAAGTAAAAAAAGCCATTTTGTTTGTTAGTTATCCATGTGACTTGTGTTACATCGGACGGCTATCATACCTACTTTATCCTAAATAAACATTCTTACGCTTTAGTTAGACAACTCTAACTCTGTTCGTGGTGTGTTAGTGGTATACAATGGCTGAACAATTATGTATAAGGTGTCGTGAACCAATTGGTACACGGCGTAGATACACCTGGTCTTCCCGAGAGCAAGAATTTATTGATATTGCTCAGATTGTAATCGACGAACTGGTGGATAATGAAGTAAGTAGTTTCCTATCCCTTTTTATTTTAATTTCCTTTATCGAATGTGACATTGTGTTGTACCTAGAACGTGTCGTGTGGGTTGTCGTATTATTATTTATACCCCCTAGCTATACGGCTGCCTTTTTCTAAGTATAAGTATACATTACTGATCAAAGCAAAGTAATCAAATACAAAAAATAAAAATATAATGTACCATGTTGCAAACATTGACAATACTTCGCATGTTGTGCCGGTACAATATTATTATTACAGAAAATGGGCAAGTGTGTGAAGAACACCTACAGGAAGATATTTGGCATTTACTTCCACTACAGGATAACCTCACAGAGGAATTCACTGCTGATCAAATAGTCCATACGTTAACTATGATGAAAAATAAAATCTCCACCGATTTTTTGAACTTCGAGCATTACGAAAACATAAATGCAAATGAGCTGCACACGTGGATAGGCCTTACTCACCTCCAGTTCTCTGATGTGCTGGAAAACGTAACCAGTCTGAATCGACACCGCGACAAACGGACAATAATGGCAGCAGTATTAGCGAAAATGCGTACAGGCGATTCTATAGCACGGTTAGCATCCATATTTAAAATGTCCGAATCAAGCTTTCAACGAAAACTAAAGATAGGCTTGGAAGCGCTTTTGAAGCGACTTTGTACCATCTCGTGTTGGATTTGACCATAAAACCAGAGAGGAAGTAGTGCAGAAGAACCTTATGATTCCAGAGCATTTATTTGGCAATCTAGATAGTCCAAATGAAGAAAGAATGTTGATTACTATTCTCGATGGCACATATCTCCAAAAAAGCTCTAATTACTTTTTCCAGAGAAAATCGTATAGTAAACATAAGTTCCTAAACCTTTTGAAGCCTTTTTTATATGTTTGTTGCGATGGAACGATAATTGCAGTAGAGGGACCATACGCTGCAACAACCTTCGATGCCCAGATTTTAAGCAATGCTTTAAATGACGAAGATGGCGTGTTGCACTGGTTTTACCGGAACGGAGATGTTTTCATCATAGACCGTGGCTTTAAAGATGCTATAAGCAATCTGGAGGCATGTGGTTATGTGGCTCAGATGCCAGAAACAAAGCACCCGAACGAAACCCAGCTTACTACTGACCAGGCTAATAAATCTAGACTTGTGGCCATTTGCTGCTGGGTGGTCGAAGTGATAAATAGTCGCTTCAAAAGAGATTTTCGTTTACTATGACATGTTCACAGTAACCGGGCATTAGGTAACATGATAGATTATTTCAGAATCGCGGCAGCATTGCTGAACAGCTACCATGTCCTAATTGACAACAACGTGCACGCAAGCGATTTCCTTAAGATAATTCATAAACGAATCAATACGCCAAACAGTTTGGCAGAACTTGTTATAACAAACAATTAAAATATACGGAGAGCACAGTTTCAGGCCATGAGAGCCGATATACCTGAATTCTATAATTTCCCTAGACTGACAGAAGAAGAATTGACGCTGTTTGCTTTGGGCAGCTATCAATTGAAGCGTAGTTACTACGGTGAACACGTACAACCAGATGGAGCCGGGAACGAAAGAGCTGATGAGCTGGCAAAACAAGCCGCTCTCGCTCCCAAAAACGACCCGGGCTACAACCACACCCCACTGTCCTACATCAAGACAAACCTAAGAAGGCAGTCTATCCAAAGATGGCAGGACAGATATATAGCGGCGCAAACCGGAGAAACCACTAAGAAGTTCCTACCCGACATTGCTAAAGCATACCGTTTCACAAGAGATACCTTATTATCTCCCACTCACGTTCAGGCCATTACCGGACACGGTGCATTTGCCCAATATTTGCACCGGTTCAAATTGGTGATCAGTCCGAGATGTGAGTGTGCCGAAGAAAAAGATGAAACGGTATGGCACATCATCTATGAATGTCCGCGCTTCCTGCAACAAAGACACGATGTTGAACACCACCTCAACATAAACCTACAGGAAGCAGAAACATCTAAATACCTGGAGGAGAAGAGAACAAGAGAAGTGTTCCTTACCTACATAGAGACCATCTTCCAAATCGCGCGACAAAGACACAAGGATCGCGGAGAAGAAACACAAACCCAACCAACTTCATCAACAGAACCCACCATACTCACCGCTCAACAAAAACCGGATACCCCTCATTTCAACATACCCAAGTGGCTAAGTGAGGGAGAACGAGGAACTCCGAGCCTAAGAACGAGGAAAGTGGTTCTGTTCATGAACAAGAACTATGAGAGACTGGGGCTGAGCTTCTGCTCCAGTGTTGGATCAAAAAGAGTAGCCATATCACCTGAGCTGGCTCTACTGCTAAAAGGAAGTATAACCAGAACGAGCATGAAGCGAAAAAGATACGAAGAATTGGGTGAAGCGAAGATCGATGGGCTAAGTTGTCGGATAGTACGCGCAAAAAACAAGACTGTGCTGCTGTTCGACGGGCGGTCCGGAGTGACACAATTCGCCCAAGCATGCTCGTTCCTAACGGAGATAGCAGAATCCAACACCACCACCGTCGGACCAAGGATCATCAGCGTAGACAAAATGGCTGTGGACTTCGACAAGGGAGAAGTGGCGGACTACCTCGGATGTGTCAAAGCATCTGAGAGGCACGAAGTGGTAGTGTACGAGGGAAGAACACAAGACCTAAGCTTCCTCGTACCGAATTCTCCACCACAAAGAGTCTTACCATCGACGAGCCGTCAACACACTCCGGAAGAGCCAAAAGCTGATGACCCCGTAGCAGACGTAAATCTCAACCCAAACTCCAAAACGAACATCCTCAACAGAATAAAAAGAAAAATAAGTAAAATCACCAAATGGAAATCTCCACCAAAGCAAGAAGAGGCCAACACATCACGTCAACCGAGCCCCCAAGATCCAGCGCGGATATCTGGGCAGAAAAACAAAAGGAAAGAAGGCAATTAAGGGAAGCCGAGAACCTCTCTCTCAGACAGGGTCCTCAAGAAGACCTGGACCTTGAAGAGGGAGAAGAACCCCCAAAGCCTGATGTCTTTAAAAGCCCAGATATACAAGCAGACGCGCTCAACAGATTTCTAAGGGCTCCAAAACCAACAAAACAAAAAGCCACCGCCAAACCAACGCAAGCCCAACTTGGTCTGGTCAAACCTCCCTCCCTCAGAAAAGCTGAACGACTAGAAGACCATATGATCAACGCATACCTTGAGTACATAGCCATAATTGAGGCCAACAAAATCGTGAAAACCAAGGAATGCGTAGACATAATGAAGTCGTTCAGATTAAAGAAAGAAGCTCTCCTCGAAATCCAGCTAGAGGAAGCCAACGCATCGGTCTACAACAACACTACATCGACCGTTCTGAGAGGAGCAGAAATGACACACCACATGGCGGCTTACAACGCCACATCGGGAATTGTCTTTCTGGATGAGGACAGGACCAAAAGAAGAGGAAATCCCGTCTTCGACACCCCACCAAAAGACCCCATCGTCGTGATCACAAAAAAGACTGAAATATGGTTGGAGGACAAGATACTAGAAACATCCAAAATCTTGTCCGAAGCAGATCCCATCGACTACTGGGAAATCCCGGAAATAAGCTGGGTAAATGGCGTTCCGGGATGTGGGAAGACGACGTGGATCATTAACAACTTCAATGAAGCAGAAGATGTAGTGGTAACAACAACGATAGAGGCGAAGAAAGATCTAATAGAGAGGATTACAAAGAGAGCAGGTCAAGAATCAAAGAAGAGAATACGCACCATGGCGTCGATTCTTGCAAATGGACGGAAGGGATTCGAAAGCCTAAAATGCACCAGGCTCCTCGCGGATGAGGCATTAATGAATCACTTCGGTTCCATTGTAATAATCATGCGTATTGTCGGGGCCAAAGACCTGCTCCTCATAGGGGATATAAACCAGCTGCCCTACATAGATCGAGAAAATCTATTCACCCTCTATTATTACCGCCCTAATCACCTCACAGATGTAACTCAAGAACTACTCTGTACACATAGATGCCCGGAAGACGTCGCCTACGCGCTAAAACACATCCACAAGGGCATCTACTCCTCAAGCACCATCATAAAATCCCTGTCGATAAAACCCAGGACAGGGCGGAGATCCCTAAGAACCAGCCCAACACTCTACTTCTTACCTTCACACAAGTAGAGAAGAAAACCCTCACAAACCTAGGGTACGGGAAGGGCGAAGGTTCTAAAATCCTCACGATACACGAGGCACAGGGATTGTGTTACGAAAGAGTTTACATCGTTAAACAACAAAAGAGGAAAATACAACTACACGACAGCGCCTCACACGCGGTGGTCGCCCTGACGCGTCACACGAAGGAATGCATCTACTTTACAGATGACAGCGACGACGCGCTGGGCGCCTTAATGAGAGAACCACTCAAAGTGCCCCCAAAGACCATCATGGAATACAACATGCAAATGGCAATCAAAAACAGGGACGAAACTACCACCACCAAAATAGTCTCGGCCATTATTCCATGAGGGCACAAATGGAAAACACCACGGACCAACAACAACATCACCACAACAACTAAACCGGCGGTAACCAGGAAGAGTGCCACACAGACCATCATGGGTCAACATCCAAGGCAACCATAACAGAGACCAAATATCTCGGCCTTAAACCCATGATGGCCCAAAGAAGAAGATGACACCACCCCGGAAAATCAAGACTGATGGCATCCAAATCAAAAAGATGACCACAAAACAGACGAGACGACAACAGCCACCATCCGGTGGCCAAGAAAAAAGTAAACCCCTTCAGGGTACAGGCCCCTTCAGGGCAAATTAAATTCAAAGTTATTGTAAAGAAATTGACGTAATACGAAAAATAATGTATTCAAAGAACTAACATAACAAGGGCACGGACCACCTCGGTCTGTGAAAAAAAAAAAAAAAACAGATGGAGCTTTCATCACAGAACTCGCCGGGGATATTCCTGTGGAAGAAGTTCGGGAGATGGCTGGACGGGATCTTCTCGTATTACGAGGCCGTATACAATCTCGCCACGTTTCGTCGAAAACGTATCATGTATACATTACAGCTGATCCAGCACTTCATGGAAGACAAGCCATTCCATATTATTACTGCTCATGCCCAATAGGGAAACGGACAACAGGGTGTTGTTCACACACCATGACTATTGTGTGGTACATGAGTTTCGCACGGTATGCTGAATTTATAATTCAGCATACCGTGCGAAACCTAGCGCCCACCGGCACTAGGTTTGGAGGGTGTTATAGTTTCATTGCATGAGAATTAGAAGACTTTTGTAATTGAACTCTAAAATATCACCTATTTTCAGACTGATATAAAATGTAAAAATCAATAAATATATGAAAATGGCGAATGATTGTTGTTTTATTTGACTTAGAGTAATCCCACAACTTTGCTGCCATATTAACTATTGCTCCAAATGACTAGTACTAAACACACGAACTATTTTTTTTTGTTGGCCGGCACTTTCAGAATAGAAAATGAAAATGAAAAAAAGAAAAAGAAAACAGAAAATGTGCCGGCCAACAAAAAATAATGGTACATATATTTAGTACTAGTCATTTGGAGCAATAGTTAATATGGCAGCAAAGTTGTATGGTTACTATAAGTCAAGTTATACAAGTTTTGTCATTTTCATACATTGTCTGATTTCTGAAAGTGAGGAAAAATATAAAATAATGATAAATATTGCTAATACTAAGCATCCGAAGTCGTTGTGAAATGAAATGAGTCGGAGAAGGAGACTCTTCTCGCGCCGGGCCCCTGGAAAGGGCCTTGAGCGGGGAACCAAAACCAGGGGCAGAGCCCCTTTACTTGGGGTGGGATGACGCGCCCAGTACTAATACTGGGCACATTAAGTCGCGTTTTAGGGAAGACCCCCCGCGGCAGAACGCGGGGGAAACCCGTGGGGGAGCAAAGTCCACAAAGGGAGTGACGATTGCCAACCAGGCACGACCAGGACCGGCGGTCGGCTCCAAACGGCGCGTGGGGGTCCCGACCCGGGGGCCGAGAAACGTGTTTGCGTCCACTCACTCACGCACCGCGTTTGCCGGACCGTGGACACGAGCGACCTGGGGAAAGGGTGGGAGTTTTACAACTTCCGGGCCCGATTTTTTGTGTCGGGGGGAAGGTACGCCTCGGGGACGACGGGATTGCAATAGGGCTGCCACTCGTCAGGCCCCGGACGAGATTAAGACGAATTACAACGGCATCTGATTTGCCGGTGTAAGGAAAGTTAGGGGGGGGGATACGATCCCGCGATGGGTGGGGGCGCAGTTGCGCCGAGGCGCATAATGCGCATCATTGCGCATCAATGCGTCAGGGCTCCTCCTCTTCGGGGGCGGTGGGGCGGGCTGCGTGGCTCCGCTGAGTCCTCTGGTGGGACGGCATCTCTTGGCAGGCGGTAGCGGTCGGGCGGGCGGGCATGCCACGGCACCAGGTCGGTCAGCTCGACCAGGCGCGAGGCATCCGCTCGCGCGAACAGCTTCGCGGAGAGCTGGGCCACAAAGGCCTCCACGCTCTCCACCCTGAGGTCCCTTGCTATAGTGGTGTTGCGGACGTACCACGGTGCGCCCGCGATTCGGCGCAGCACCCGGCTTTGGGCTCTCTGCAGCAACCCTTTCTGGGGTGCAGAGAGCAAGTGGTGCAACGGGTGCCGCGTACGTAAGGCGGGACCGTACGTACGTCCGGTAGAGGGCGATGCGCATCCTTAGGGGTTCTGCGGGGACGAGTAAGCCGGACGCAGCTGGGCTACCGCCGAGTTCGTCTTCGCCACTGCCGATGAGTACTGGGCGGCCATAGAGAGTCGGCGGTCCAGGGTGAACCCGAGGTACTTAGCTGTCACCAATCTTCAGAGGCGCCGGAAGGGAGCACCTCTTGCTAACGGCGAGCGCTTGGGACTTGCCTGCGTTGACAGATAGTCGCCAGTTGCTCAGCCAGTCAGGGAGGAGATCCAGCGTCCTCTGAAGCTTGCAGGAAGCATGTTCGGTGATCAGTGAGGAGGTGAAGTACGCCGTGTCGTCGGCGTATAGCGCCACGGTGGTGCCCTGGTCCGCGGGGAAAAAAATGTATGTTACCGGAGCCACAGCCCCCGTGTGCCCCCTGCTCCACCCAGATGGCAACCTCAGGTACCGTGCAGAAGACAGAGCAGACATTCATGCCGAGCACCTAGAGCGCCAATTCTCACCGCTGCCGACGACCGCAACGGAACACGCCCGAGTGGTCTCTGAGGAGGTAAAGGTTTTACTTCTCCCCCCCCCCTCCCCTCCCCCCAATTTTTCCTTCTCACCGAGGGAGGTGCAAAAGACCCTCCGTCGCCTAAAATCTAAAAAGGCCCCCGGTGCAGATAGCATTCCAAATTCCGCTCTCCGCCACCTCCCCTTTAGGACGGTGGCCGCCCTGACTCACCTCTAACAATGGCATCGTCTGGACCGGCCACTTTCCCTCCCCCTGGAAAATGGGTCTGGTCGTAACCATACGCAAGTCCCACAAGAATCTAAGAAGGGCCGAGGGCTACAGGCCCATTACCCTCCTCTCAACTTCCCTCTCCCCTTACCTCCCTCCTCGTGAGGAACAATTCGGGTTCAGGTCCAACCTGAGTAGGGCAGATGCTCCGGTTTTGGCCACTGACCCCTTTTTGGCCATTTTGGAATTCAGAGCGGTGTTATTAAGGTATAGACAATAACATTACTTTATGATGTACGGATTTTAAAATATTGAAATATGGCAACACTTTTACCGATGACAGTGGTGATATGTCAAATTTGACTTTGACGTAATACACCATTTTTTGTAGACGGTAGTGAAATGTGGTTATTCTTAGCCAAAACGATAAGGCGAGCGGGTGAGTAATCAGTTGTAATTTTCGGAATCTTTGTTTATTTTTTGGACGTATATGTTAATATTACATAAGAAACATATTGTCTCAGTAGAACTAAAGTTATTTTACCGCCACACTTTAAAAAAGTGAGGTTATTCGTAGGTGGCCAGTAATGGTACCTAAATTATAAGATTCACCATCTTTGGCCACGCTGCTGGCCAAAAATGGTGCCCATAGGAACCCCAATTCTGGCCACATGTTTTTCTTATTAACGTTTTAATATGTGTTCTGATAGGTTTCGCTATTTTCAGAAAAGCAAAATGTTGAGGCTTCCAAAGAAAAATAAAGTAGATGATGTGAAAAGAAAATTATTTCAATATTCTCCGCACAAAGTGACACAAGCATTGAACGCAATCAGAAAGGGGATGCCGGTTGCCACTGCTAGTAGAGACTTTAATGTACCTCGAACTACTTTGCATAAACTTTCTCGAAAGGCCCCAGAAACATCTGGACATGTGGGACCGCAGGCCGTTCTTGGAAGTGACATAGAAAGAGAAATTGTCTTATGGATCAAATTTCCAATCAATAGGAAGGTTTATTAGATTCGGTTAAAAAAGTAGTCATTAAAGGACAACTTAAGACACCTTTTATTAATAATAGACCTTCCAGGTCTTGGTTCGACGGGTTTATGACAAGGCATCCTGACCTTAGCCAAAAACATGCTGAATATGTCAATAAAGCTCGTGCCTTGATAACTGAGGAAAAAATTCGGAGCTGGTTTAAAGAAGTTTCATCGTTATTGGGTGAAGAAAACCTCAAAATTCTAAAAAGATAATTTGCGAGTATGGAACTGTGACGAAACTGCTTTCTTTCTGGCACCAAGAGGAAGTCTTGTCTTAGCTGAAAAAGGACAACATGTTTACGACACGTCAAAAAATAGCGACAAAGATAATATAACGACCCTTTTTACAGTTAATGCTGCTGGTCAATATGCACCTCCGTTAACTGTGTACAAATACAAGAGAATGAGTTCTGATGTTATTGATAATGCACCAGATGGATGGGGAGTCGGAAAAACCGACAAAGGTTGGATGACTGGGGAATCATTTTATGAGTATATAGCAAATGTATTCATTCCATACCTAAAAGAAAAGGGAATTCAATTACCAATCATATTATTCCTTGATGGCCATAAGTCGCATTTGACTATGCAGCTCAGCGAATTGTGTCGGGAAAACGGTATTATCGTAGTCGTTCTTGTCCCAAACACAACTCATATGTTGGACGTTGGACGTTGCTGTATTTTATCCCTTAAAACAGAACTCACGTCAGCTCGTTAAAAAGTGGCGTATTGAAAACGGCGGCCACGAAATTACAAAGTTTAATTTACCATCAGCTTTGCAAAGTTTACTGCTTGGCAATAAAGATAGTTTTGAAAGAAATGTGAAGGCAGGGTTTCAGACATGTGGTTTATATCCATTTGGAACTGATTTTGTTAATTTTAAAAGAATTGTGAAAAATACCAACATAAAAGCAAGCAACGATAACTACTGAAGACTTACCACATCTGAATCCAGCTACATTTCATATTTGGAAAGTAAAATAGATCCACACTTACTCAAATACTTTTACACTACGTTTGAATCAGGAAAAGACTTGGACGGCAATAAGGAGGCGTCAATGTTATATGACATTTGGCTCACATTACATCTAGTGATACTAAAAACGCTCTCAGAGAAACTCATTCACCATCGCTTCTAGATCAATCTGCTATCGATAGCGTATCTAACGCTCAAATTGAAAACGACTCGCAAAGCCACTTTTTTGGAAAGTAGTATATTACAAGAAGAAGAAGAAAAACAAGAAAGTGTAACGTCCACCTATCGTACCTGTGCTGAAGTCTCTCCACATGATTATCAAAAGGATATACTGCATGAAAACAGCTCTTCAAACATCTGTAATGAAGACGTTCACACCGACGAGAACAAATGTTCAAATTTGCCTGTTGTCACGCAAACAGCGAGTGATTTAGTAAAAGATTATTTACTATATCCAGGGAAAGTAGTTCCTAAAAATACAAGAAAGGCAACATATGTTCCGTCCGTCATTACATCCAATCAATGGCGAGATATCATGAAGGCAGCTGAAAAAGAAAAGGTAGAGAAAAAAACTGTCAAAAAGAAGAAAGAGAAAGAAACTGACAAGAAGAAGTAAGGTAAACAACTCAAACAACAAAAGAAAAAAGTATCTAGAGCTAGAGTAATTTCGTCTTCTGAAGAAGATGGTGAGGTCAATTATATTGAAAGCGGTGAAAGCGAATGGAATGAATTTTGTGATTTAAATGATGAAAAAATGAAAGAAGAAGAAAATAAAACGCACAATAAAAGATAAATATCTGAGATTGATGACTTAAGTTCTGAATCAGAATTATCTTTAAATCAATTGACAAACTCGACGAATAAAAAGTGTAAACAGAACATGAATACAGGATCCTTCGTTATTATTAAATATGAAGGTGAATACTTTCCTGGCAGAATTGAAAACAAAGATGGAGGTCTTTATGAAGTTAGCACAATGGTATTATCTACAAATAATACATTTCGTTGGCCCGAGAAACCAGATAAAATTTGGTAAGTATACAATTAACGATAATATTGAAACTATAAATCCACCTATCAAGCATAATAGCAGAGGTTTCTTCAAAGTTTTTGAAATGGAAAAGTTTTTGCCAAACATTTAAACTTAAAATCTTTTTATTTAGAATTTTAATCAAGACTGAGTACCTAGATAACTTGGTTATCTAGGTCGGCAATTGAGTTAGTTACAAGTTTTTTTTATATATTACTAATATTACAAATGTGAAAGTTTATGAGGATAGACGGATGGCTGGATGTTTGTAACTCTTTCACGCAAAAACTACTGAACGGATTTTGATGAAATTTTGTAGTAGTAGTTAAGGCTCTGGATTAAAACATAGGCTACTTTTTATCTCGGAAAAGTACAATATTCCCGCGGGATACCTGATAGTATATTTACGCGGGTGGAGCCGCGGGAAACAGCTAGTGTTTTACAATAACGTATATTACAAAGGTAATGTCAGTCCTACTACGATGTGATGAGTAAAACCAATTCCAGAGATATTAGATGTTAAGAGATATTTTTACATGTTTCGTAGTAGTACTATAATAACTACAACTAAAGTTCCTCTTAAATAAAAATATATACTAACTCAAATAGATAATAAGTTTACAATATAAAACCAATATCAAAGATTGATAGGCACTTACCTCAATGTTGATCTCTTTAATTTTTAAGTTGAATAATAAATTATTCTAGATTAATATGCATATTATATTTGTGTTTTATTTTTTGGTGGCCAAAACTGGCACGGAATGTGGCCATAAATGGAGTAAATCTGGCCACAAGTGGCACAGTGTCATTTTTTTTTCTTTTTAAAATTTTTCTTTACGTATTTGAATTTCTTAAAAAAAAATTTTTGCAAAGGAAGAACAACATATTTTTGATTACTTTTTTTAAACAATCATGCTCTTTACAACAAAAACTTTAGATTATGAAGGCATCAAAGTCGACGAATCTCTTAAAATGGCCAAAACCGGGTCATCTGCCCTACCACCCTCCAGCTGGTACGTGTTGTCCATCATCTGTCCGTTGCGGCAATTGCGCAGAATTTCAATCTTTTTCGTCATCATGGGTACGTTAAAAATTCGAGTAATTATGGAATATGAGTACCGTCGTGGCAGCGACGCGGCACAAGCGGCGCGCAACATCAACGACGTTTACGGAGCTAACACTACAAACCAACGCACCACCTGTTATTGGTTTGCTCGCTTCCGTTCTGGAAATTTCAACCTGAAAAATGAACCTCGCGGTCGTCCGAAGACTTTGTCGACAACGACGAATTAAAGGCGATTGTGGAAGTTGATGATACACAATCTACGGCTGAATTAGCAGTAGCTTTCGATGTTAGCGTCAAAACAATATTGGTCCATTTGCGTCAAATTGGCAAGGTAAAAAAGCTTGAAAAATGGGTGCCCCACGAACTCAATGATCGCCAGCGCGAGGTACGCGTCGAGACGTGCCTTGCACTGCTCAACATACACACAAATTAAGGAATTTTGAACCGCATTGTTACCTGCGATGAAAAATGGATTCTGTTTGATAACAGCAAGCGCTCAGCATGTTGGTTGGATCCTGGTTCAGCACCTAAACAATGCCCTAAGCGAAAACTTACCCCTAGAAAAGTTATGGTCACTGTTTGGTGGTCTAGCGCCGGTGTGATTCATCACAGCTTCTTACCAAACGGGGTGAGCATTACTGCAGATGTGTACTGTGAAGAACTGAACACAATGATGGAGAAGCTGGCACATCTCCAACCAGCATTGGTCAATCGCTCGTCTCCGCTGCTCCTGCACGACAACGCGCGACCTCATACTGCACAGCAGACGGTCTCCAAGACGCAAGAACTGGGGTTGGAAGCTCTTCGTCATCCGCCCTACTCACCAGACCTTGCGCCTACAGACTACTACTTTTTCCAGAATTTGGATAACTTCTTGGCGGGAAAAAAATTAAATACCCGAGAGGCAGTACAAAATGCCTTTAAAGAATTTGTTGCCTCCCGTCCAGCTGATTTCTTTAAGAAGGGCATCAATAAACTGCCACTGCGTTGGCAAAGATGCATTGATTGCATGGGTGATTACTTCGATTAATACAAATAGAAAATACATGAAAAAAAATCGTTTAAATTTTTTCATACAAAACGGCAATTTCATAGATAAAGACCTAATATAATAAAATAAATTTCAGGATTTACCATTGAATTTGGCACCCATTTAAATCTCATTTATTTTTTCGTTAAAGTCGACAACCAAGGCATTTATATCCGTGTCTTTTCCAACTCCCTTCCACTCTGAACATTCAAATGTACCTACATACTCGATCTGAACCAGACTTAGTGTCTACTATGTCCACGATAATATCTAGAATCTTCTTAGTATTAAAATCTACCTACGTGAGCCAAAACAAACTGTAAATCCCCAAGGAATGAGTAATACTTTAAATATTTTAAAATGACGTCATTTGGGCTAAAGTACTTAAAGACTTTCAATGATATTACAAATATAGTTGAAATCTTGTTATTATAATAATCTATTTGTCGATAAAAGTGTACCGGATATCTACACTTGCATTAGAGATAGTATGGGTTTTATCACAAGTAAGCAAACTACTGATTCATTCGAAAGGGCTCGGGGTTTACCGCGAATATTATATTCATAAATTATGCCAACTCTGTAATATCTTATTATTGGTAGGAAACAAAGAAACAATATTAATTATTATTATAATACCTACTAGCTGTCACGAGTCCGACACACGTTGTTCTGTCGCACCTATAAATATGGCGTTAATATTTTCCCCCCAATTGTTCCAAAATTTCTCACCTTTAATCATTCGATGAACTGATACGATTATTTTAAGACCAAAATTAGCCAAATCGGCCCAGCCGTTCTCGAGTTTTAGAGAGAAATTCAAATTGCAATCCATTTTAATATAAAAGATGAAGATAAATGTGGTTATTGCTCGTGTTTGTAGGGTTCATATGTAGGTAGTAAGGATTTTTTTTTGTAAAGCTCTGACGTGTCTTCCTAACATGACCAACTCATCTTTATTAAAAAGACGGGGAAAAGCAGATAACAAGCGATTACCTCCTCATACTAAAACCCCTAACATCTTTTTGGGCTTAACTCAACGAAATAATGCAAGCATTATTTCGCGCTTTTCTTTATGGCTGTGATGTTTCTCTGGTTGACCGTACCCATTAATGCCGAAACTCGGTAAAAATCATCATAAAATAAAATTTAAAAACCAATTAGTCACGTAATGTAGTATGAAATTCCAGTACTCCTCAGAAGGACAGAACATTATATTATATAATGGCTATTATATAAAATAAGTGTTGTACAAAGGCTCGTTATTTTTAGGCGTTTGGACTTGCAGAATACCTACTATGACTATCATAGAGAATCAGATTTTCTAGGTTTGATGAACAATAGATCGTACAGCTATTATAGCAGATATTTTCTGTTAAAACATAAATAAGCAGGTTAGTAACAAAATAATATGCAAAGTTTTTATTTGAATAAAAAAAGTCATGTCCGTAAAAGTTTATCTAATAGATAAGATATATTACAGAAGGGAATCAATAACTGATAAATAACAATGTGTTTACAAGTTGGTTTATTGCATTTTATCAGAACAAACGTCTGTATCTAAAGATGCCTAAAATGAACGAAATGATTGGTGTAATTTTTGAAGCAAAAGATAGGAAGAAAAAGACAGGTAAAAAGGCTAAAAATAAGCAAAAAACAGAAAACAAATCCGCAATACAAGAAACGAAGTCAGATCAGCAAAATATTATAAGCGAAACAGAAAGTGAAAATGATAACGATGAGGACGTATGTAGTGGTTCTAATGTATCTAGTACTAGTGATAGTATTAGTCTACAATTCGATGGAATAATGAAGACTGCCCCAGAGTATCCAGAATTTAATGAATACGGTGAAGACAAAGTAGAAAAAATAGAAAACGAATTCCCAGAGCCTCCCCAAGTAATCGAAGGAGAAGTTTTAAATGTAAGAGCTCTTCAGCAGTACGCTAAAACGTATGAACTAGAAATGTTTAATAAAAATTATTTGATAATTTTTAATCAAGAAAACATTTTAAATTATAAACCGAGAATTGGCACAGAAAAAGATGTTGATGCTTTAAAAACCACGCTCTCTAAATATAAGTTCGAATGTCATGAATATCATGATTTGACAAAGGACGAGATAATAGAAAAATTAAAAATATGTAAGTACCTACTAATTGTCTACTAAACTACTCACTGTCTTGTGCAAACTTAAGACATAAAAATATAAGTAGGAGTAAGAGGTTACTGACAAAAGAAATTAATTTTTAAAATCGCAACAAAACTTATCTTTTCAGTAAAAAGCAAAGATTTTACGGACTACGGTTGCGTGGCTGTTGCTGTTTTAACACATGGCAACAAAAATGGTTTACTAAGAGCAAGGGATAGGGAATATAGTGAGATGGAAATAATTAACTACTTCAAAACGCACGACAAACCTACGCTCGTAACCAAGCCTAAGCTCTTGATCATTCAGGTAATTATAATCATAGTAGATTTAACATGATTTGAAGAATAAGGACAATTTACTTAAAATATTATTGTTACAAATAAAGAAGATTTAGAAGAAAATATGATGAAAACATCAGCTGATTATGTCGTCATTTTGTATCTTTTGCCACGCATATAAATTACAATATAGTCTACTCGATGATCTATATATTTGTTATCACTTCTGTATTAAGCATTCAGGTACCTTTATCAAACAAAACAATTCTTAAATCATTCCTGAATAGATAAGATGGATTAAAGTAGACTCTCAAGTCTTCCAAAAATGGAATAGAGAAAATGACAGTAATTTGTACCTACGAGAGAACAATTTACTGTTTTCTATTAGTCGTATTATATCTATTAACTAGTAGTTTTAGTATATCTATTACTGTTTTTCATTATACCTTTTTAGGCTTGTCGCGGTATACTACTGACTCCCGGTATTCCAGTCATGAGATCTCCACAAATGCGTTTCGACCGCGATGTGGAAGTCGAGCACTACACACTCCCTGTGGAGTCGGATATGCTGATACTACACAGCTCTTATATTGGATGTCCTTCTATACGGTAAGATCAGCTTAAAAGATTTTCTCTGGACTGAGTAGCGAAACTAAAGTAAATTAATTATTTACATAAAATTGCAGGAGCGAAGTAGAAGGATCTTGGTTTATACAGACGTTATGTAAGAAAATAGATGAATTTTCAAAGGAATTAGATTTAGAATCAATTTTGACTGAAGTGAAGAGAGAGGTGGCAATCGACTTACATCACGATCAATACAACAGGATAACATATGAGGTAGATATATACAAACAAATGCCGGTGATAACATCCACATTGATAAGGAAGTTATACCTGAAACCTAGTAAAGACCAGATGACTTTAACGGACGGCACGTTGGAAACTTACCTCAATGGTCCTAAAACCCAAAGAAGCAGTCAATCAGAGATAAGTTCTATAATAAGGCTAAGTGGACAGTGCATGTGTTATTTGGAACATTTTGCCTACATAAAGAACTGCTTAAGGTATGTACCTACCCTAAAAGTGACTAAACTAAATAAAAAAAACTAATGAGAGGTGTCAAGGGACACCCGGATGGAACGAAGTAGCTTTCGATTAATTAGTGAAGGAATTGTAATATATATTATTTTTTTTAAGTTATAATATATTTTTTTTTATTATAAAGAAATATAATGTAATATAAACTTAATCAGTAGGCTCAATTTTAGTAATAATTGAGAGAGAGAGAGACAGACAGAGAAACACGCGCACGCCGCACGGCTACAACTATAGCAAAAAGTGTCGTTACAGTCTTAATTTTTTCCGTCTAGCCCCTTTTCGCAACGCGCGATAAGGAACTTCATTCCAAAAAGTTTTTCATCTATTTAGTACAAATATCATCAACAAAAATGATCAAATACATACTTAGTAATTAAGTATAAGGTTGATCAAAAACAATTACGGATATTTTGAGGGTATGATCTACTGCTATTGTTTAGGCAGAAAACTAATTAAAAATTTCGAAAAAAAATTACTAAATAAAATTACATTGCGCTCTCTAAGGCGATGTGATCATTAACCTCACAGAAAACAGCTGTGTGAGCTGAAAGGCCATTGACCTCACACAGCTGATTGTATGTATAACAGCGCCGTAAAACAATTTTATATAATATATTATTCTTTTACGTTTCAGTTACTTTGTGGACGAAAATCCTGAGGATAAAGTAGCTCAGTCATATCTAGATATATCGAACACTTTTGAAGACACTATAGACTTTAATGCACCAAAAGAAATGATGGCTAAAGCAATTTGCAGTCATCTCAGAATTAATGCAACGAGTCATGAGTATTACAAATACATTTATATGCACAAACATTGAGAGGAAGGAAGAAAGATATTACTTATACATAATATATACATAATTAAACCTATAGTACCTGGGTAACCGCGCTTTGCTCGGAGCTCTAGTAGATTAAAAATATTATATATAAAAGAATCGCAAAAATATTTTACCAGGGTTCGAACCCACCACATTCCGAATTTCCGAACAACGCAAAAATTACACATACCAAGCTGCTAATCGGACTGACATTTAAAAATCGCAATTTTTTGGTATATTGTTGCCCGACGAAAGAAAAACCATATATAACTTAAAATACGCAGTTACCGAGGAATAAGACCTAGGCTAGAATAATTTTTCTCCCCCATAACTCCCAGCATACTAAAGGACACTGGCGAATCCTGCCCGATTTTCTATCAAGAGCGGCCAAGTATCGAACAAATGTGGTTATTATATACTATAAGTAATTAAAAAGTCATTAAACAAAAAAATATATTATATTTTTAGGATTTGAGAATAAAAAGGTATGAATCTCCGAATATCAGAGAATTCATGTGCAAAATGTGTACTTATCTGTGGTAATCGTTGTCATCATATCTGTTTATCTCTATCTGTAATCTATGGTTATCATGCTGTAAATTCTCAATTTAAGGCGTAAAAGCTCCATCTAGTGGCCCATTTTATTTTTAAGCTATTGCATAGCTTTTATCGCGGGCTTTGAGCGCGGCGACCGAATCAAGAAATTCCGTAACGAAAATAAACCTAACTCCGACCGGTACAGCGGTGCGGCGTTGAAAGCCGTGCATCGTCTAACGTCGTTTCAGTTCGGAAGACTTCGGTACGGTGTTTGTGTGCGTGCGACTAGACGTTTGCATGTAGACTAGCTGCTAACTGCTCATAACTGATTCTATCTCTTTTAGACAGAAAGCTAGGTGAGACAGCGTGCTTTTTGGCCGCGTCCACGAGTGATTTCGAGCCCGCGACTAGTTGAACCTTAATGTGTATGTATATGGTACGACTGTACGAAGCTCGCACAGATCGAGACGAGCTGCTCCGAAATCGGACGAATACGTAAGCAGCTGTTTGTGAGAAAGTATAAAAAATGCTATGCAATAGCTTTACCGCGGCAGTCCTCAAGTGCCACACGTATTTTTTTTCTATAGTTCAGCAGAGTTTAGTTCTAGTTTTATGAAAAAAAATGTTACTTGGGGTGTGAAATATATTCCTCTATACTATAGGTATTTATATAATATTATTATATTATTTATTTGCGGGAAAGCGACATGTACTAATAGATGTCGCTTTCCCGCAAAGTGCCACAAGGGCAATTTATTGAAAAATAGTTTAGTTTATATTTAATTAATTATCTTTTATCCCCGACATTGATGCATAATATTATTGCTTTTTTTTGTTCCTATGTTCATAAAGTACAACTTACGATAAATACTTTTTGTAGCTACGTATTTTAATTACCAGGCAGTAAATGTATGGCGACTTGCCGATCTCTTTTCATGGTAATACATACTTGTAGCCGTGTAAGGCGAGATTCCGATTCCGAAAGTATAAGATAGGAGGATTCTAAATAAAGGAAGGAACAAATGTCGATAGGAGATTCTTTATTCTTTCTTTCTTCTATGTCTTTATTTCTTCTGGAAGGCTTTATAGGAGAAGATTAAGAGGAGGATTTCTTCAAAGTATGGTGGTCGTGTAAAGGTTTATAAGTGGAAGAAATCTCTGGTAAAGAGAACTAAAGGATACTTAGCTAATAAAAAATTAGTAAACTTATTATAATTAGTATAACTTACCTTTCTGTTTTATATTTATAAGTAGAATTAGAACCTTAGCATGATTTGTGACTTTTTCTATTAAACTGAAGGCTGGCCAGTTTATAATAAACGATAAACTTATTTTATTTAAACTTTATTATTTATATAATATTATTACCTATATGTTATACAACGTGTAAAATAAAGGAGTGATAATATTTAAAGGTGAATATATGTCCCTTATATAGAGTTCACTGTGAAAGTAGCAGCGCTGAAAGAGTTACTTTTTACTTCCATACATTTTTATTTCATTATTGTATCATGAAAAATGTTGACAACCCTAGTAACAAGTGTCTTACCAGTGTTAGCGCTAGGACATTGACATGGACATCAGCTGAGCGCCCCCGCTGCCGCGCCGCGGTGCCGCTTGCCTGCGAGTTGCGAACCTTCGATTCGCTATTATCATAGTTCGAATTGTTCGATTATTCAGACGATGTCACTCTTACACACGCACAAAATAAGTAGGTTATTATCCCGATTATTTCACTTACTTATTAGTCGGTAAACGGAAACGTAGTAAAATATCACAGACGTTGTCATTACTCTCACACACTTAAGTAGGTAATTATCGATAGCAATAATTGAAATTGAAATAATAGTATATCACTTACTTATTAGTCGAAACGTAGTAAAATATCACAGCTGATGTCGTCACTGTTACACACTTAAGTAGGTAGGTACTTATCCCGATTATGTCACAGACGGTGACAGTCGGTAAACGGAAACGTTGTACTTATCACAGACGTAGTCCTCACTGTTACACACTTAAGTAGGTAAGTATCCTAATTATGGTCAAAAATAGATGTCAGCCCGTCGTCGCAGTGTATGCCATATCACCATGTGATTGATAATAAAAAGGGCAACCGCTCGTCGCGTGCTGGTCCTTGAAGTGTCTTAAAAATGTCGGAAAATTTGTTCCTCCAAGTGCACATGTGTCGTGGACGGACGGCCTTCCCTGCGCTCTGCGTGGAAAGAACCGATACCCTGAAGCCGAAGACACATGTTCCTGAACACGCCATACTGCGGCTAGTGTCGCTGTTCAACTGGTGGCCTTCCCTCGATGAATCTTTGCCGGTAAATTTCACGAGCCTCATTGATACTGTTACTGCGAGCAGCACCAACACACAAAATCATATCGTAAAACTAGTTGTTGCTATACTGGTATCGTGACATGGGTTAGAGATAGAGAGATACAGAGAGAGAAAATTTTTTCGTGCAAATAGCGAAGCGTCTAACTCAAGGGACCGAAAGAAACTAAAAAGTTTAATAATGAGAAAAAATACGTGTGGCACTCGGGGACTGCCGCGGTAAAGCTATTGCATAGTAAGTCTAGTTATTACGTAAAATTTTTAGGGTTCAGGAACAAAATCTACATTTTGAAAATTTATCATTCAGTTATTAGTAAATAAAATAAATAAATAAAAACAATTTCTTTTTTTTTATTTTATAAAAGCGTGTTAGGTGCGTAATTGCGTTTTAAGAGCAAAAAAGATTGTAAAATATTTTATATTTTTTAGTACTTATGTGATAATATGTGATATTAATATAAAAGCTTGCTTTAAAAAAAGGTTTATTTTGTTTATAATTTTTTACTTTCAAAATGATAATAATAAAATTGCATAGTATGATTGGTCCAAGATTTAAGCATTATGAATAAAAAATTTCAGGATTGGATCAATATCATCTTTACTTAAAATAATTTATACCGTACCACTAAAATTAAAGAATTAATTTCTACAAGTTTGTGGGAGGAGCAAAACTCATCTGTTTTTTTATGCTTGCCTTCATTGCCTACGGCATTAAGGCATACGTAAACACATTCCGGCGGACCAATGAAATAACTCAAAGGAATGCCGCTGACCAATCGACACAAAGAATTTAGACTAGTCCACGTGTACAATCACCTGATTATAAACTTGATGCAATGACCTCTGAGGGCTGTCACTTAAATATTTTTTGCGATATTTCAAATTGGTTTTTCTCCAAAATTGTATGGCTTTCAAAATTTTTGCTACTGCTTTTCGGATAATACCTAAACGAAGAATTATGCCAGTAACTTTTTATCACTCCGATTTGTTAAACCCTGTATAAGGTAAATAGGCTATCTATCATATAATATGCTCTACGTTTAAGTTACTACGTCTACGTTATCACCTAATGTAGGTCTTAGGTGAGTAAATAACAGGTATTCTTTATTCTTATGCCTTAGGTCGTTTGTCCACCGCCACCGTCAACGGGACGTCAACGAGAACGAGATTATTTCGTCGACATTAGATTGACGGGACGGGTGTGCGGTGGACAGACGGCTATATGTATCGATACTTCGGCATTCGTCAAGTCTTTCTCGTTGACGTACCGTAGACGGTGGCGGTGGACAAACGGCCTTACTCTGATATGAGTCCTTTGGATAAGAATAACCGATATCTTGTAACGTTCTTCGTTTTGAAGTGGCCAAAAAAGAGCTTGCTCGGTCTACCAGCCGCAAACTTTATAAAATTAATTATCAAACATGTGCCAGTTAATTATTATTTTGCGCAGAAAAATAAATTATTTTTATTTACTATGCGCTAAAAAATACTTAGCTCTCAAATATTCTCAGAATCCCACGTCTTTTAATTTTAAAGCATAAGTACTCTAAAAACATGTACTGCGCAATTTTTTTAAGAAGTAGGTACTGAACGTTTCGGTAATCACCTGTATTTAGGTGGATTGGTTTCAATATTTTGGGTTATTTCGAGCTGTACCGTCACCCTTTTGTATCCAAAACAAATATGCAATTTTGCACCTGCTAACAATTGAGCCAGATTTTAGTCGATGACATCAGACTTCAGGATTATGAATAAATGAAACTAGGCGCATCATGCGAACCATTCCCCTTTGTCTTTTTTATGTGGGTTTAATGTGGGTAGTACTAATAATATGTTTGTAAAAATTTGTAGTTTTTAATTAAGTAGCACTTTTGCACTATAAATGCAGTTTCTAAACACTGATTATATTTTCACTTCACTTTTTTTACGACTAAATTCGATCCATTTACGTATGGGCATAGAGGAATTATTACTATGGGTTAAATAGAGAAATTACATTTATTTCATAACAGTCAAGCTTTAGTCAAGATGCATTCGATAATTTCGACGGCAAAGTTCGAAAACAAAATGTATGGGATTTGACATATTATGGCATCGCAAGCGACATGTCACTTAGCGATGACTTATGTCAAATCCCATACATTTTGTTTTCGAACTTCGCCGTCGAAATTATCGAATGCATCTTGACTAAAGGCCCACTAGGTCTTAATTAAATGGCCACATTAAGCGAATCGTACTATGAAATATACCATACCAAATTTCATCGAAATCCGTTTAGTAGTTTTTGCGCGAAAGACTAACAAACATCTATCCATCCATCCTCACAAACTTTCACATGTATAATAATAGTATCTACTACGCCTTACGTTATGAGGCGAGCTGTCGCGGTGTGGGGATTTTTATCCTCCGATGAAAACAGGTGTTATAAGTTTGACTGTCTCTGTTATAAGTTATAAGTTTGACTGTCTGATTGTCTCTGTGTGTCTGTCCATGGAATCGTAGCTCCCAAACGGATGAACTGATTCTGATCTAGTTCTTTTCGTTTGAAAGCTGACATGAGCAGAGTTTGTTTTGAATGTTGACGTTATGCAGTGCGTAGCCACACGTAGGTATACTACACGCATAAAACCCCGGTCTCAGTTTTTTTGACATTGCTCTGTCTTCACTTTTTCATTTTGTAACATAACGACGCCATCACCATGTTACGTAGGTAGTCTAGTGTTCAAACTGATTTTCGTGTCAAATTGAGATACTGGTCCTAGAACTATGTGTGATACCTCGTTGGATTCGGAATGGCGTCTTGAAAATTGTGCTACAAGTGCATGTTCCGGAGACCGCCATTTTTGTGCGTAACAACTGACATAACAAAACATAAGACTACTCAACATTACTTATTACTCTTAATATTTGAATTATGTACATTCATAGAGGTTGTGTAATTTCTAAACAGTGCATATTATTAGCACATAAATAATTGCAAAAGTTATAAACAATTAAAGAGGTGAAAAAGAGTGTTTAAGGTCTTTTATTAATAGTTTTTATGCTACCTAATAATATTTAAGAAATTCGAAAATATACTGAATTAGAGCAGGATATTTCTAATAAAAAACTTTTTACTTCTAGAACTCTATCTCCATTATTTTTTTATTTAATTTAACGCTGAAAACAGAGGGTCAATTCTGCTAAATAAAACCTGCAATAATACAATTACAATCAAGTTCCGATACGTTGAAATTGTCAAACCGGTATTCTCGTAAACTTAAACCAGCGTCAAACGTCTCCTGATTGGTCCAAACGTCACAAAACCAGTTTATGATAACAAGTCGCTTCACTTATAATACAATCAAAGTAATTTGCAAGTCTACTTTAAATACGACAATTGAGATTCAGAAACTCTTTTATTTTAGTTTAGTTATTAACTTTTGTAATTAATTATGTGCTAATATGGACTTTTAGCACAATTTTCTAGACGCCATTGCATATTCAACGAGGTATCACACATAGTTCTAGGACCAGTATCTCAATTTGACACGAAAATCAGTTAATAGTTGTATAGTAGACCAGCAGGGCAATCACGATATTGTTTGAAATCAGGTTCAATTCTGCTTTAGTTGTGATTCAGTTTCGGTTCGGGTCCGATGCGTCCGTCGTCGTCTCCTTTCAAACATAACTCAAACTCAGACGAAACTCGAACGAAACTTTCGATTGACATTAGGGATGCTAACCAAATATTTGTGTAAATATACCTATCTATGATTTTAGCACAAATGACCATTGATTTTGCTTGCGAACTCACACTAGTTGCTTTGTGGTCTATGGGTGTTTGTCAAAGACATCACCGAGGGCACCATAATTAAAAGACGAAGAAGTCAGTTGACATACTTCGTAGTTCAGTGTCTTAAACGCAAGGTTGGTCTCACTTTGGTGCCACTTTTTAATTAGGGCTCTTGTCTTTGAATGACGGTACCTTTTAATGAACAAACAATCGAATAATGCGATCACTTATATTCTCGTCGTCTGGATACAGCTCGAGCCATTGTTGTATCAAAGTTAGAAATATCATATATATCGGTAAATTATTTTTCACTTTATATTCTCACAATTTAACACAACAAAACAAGAAACGTTTCGGAAACGTGTGAGAAAAAGTAGCATCGTATCAATTTTTTTTTAAAAGCGTTTGCGCTTGGGCTGGGCAAAACGTTAGTGCGATACCGAATCATTCAAAAGTCGAGTAACGTTCATGGTTCGTTGTGGTTCAACTGAAAAAACTTTGCACGATTGCCCTGTTGGGGTCGGCAACCTGCGGCTCGCGAGCCACATGCGGCTCTTTGAATGTGGAGCTGCGACTCTTTAGTACTTATACGCAAGTATCGTTCTGAATCGATGAATCGATGATGAATAAGATAAGGCACCATTTCTATCTCACAGCCACTTCAGCTGGCTGGTTGCGGGGAAAATCGCTTTTCCCGCAGCCAGAGGCGGCGTAAGGCGTGGGCGACGCGACGCGGACCTCCGCCTGCGGCCTCGCGACTCAATTACGTATAACTCTGAATTAAGATGCAATAATATTTATTGCAACATAATATGTACTATATTATTTTGTACCGACGTTCTGTTTTATGCTGTTGATTTTGTTGTATTTTCCCAAGTGTACATACAGTCTTTCGGGGTTTAAAGTTTAACCTGTAAAATAGACAAAAATTTCCTCGCTGGCTCCGTTCGCTCGCATTGCAATTAAAAATAGGATGTTCCTATGTGGATTTTAAAGCGCTTCCCCAACCCAAGATAGTTTAGTGTCTTCACCAGTTCTTATGAATAAATAGATTAGTTTTTTTTATAATAAAGAATTTATTTAGGTATGTAACTATTGTTAGCAAGAAAAAAATTGTGGCTCTTCAAAATCTGTAATTTTTGACTCTTCCGACTCAAAAGGTTGCCGACCCCTGCACTAGACTAAGGTCTAGCACAAGGTGTCAAAGCGCGACACACTCGACTGTGTCGCGCTTAGAGGTGTAAAAGTAACGAAAAAAAGCGTACCCGTATGTATTCGTTACTATAACAATTTCCAAATTATACTTCACCTAATAAACAAACGAACAAACAAAAAACTCTTTGTAACGTACCTTTTTAATTCACCGAATAAACTAGCGCATGCGTAAAACCTACGATCAGCAAATGTTTCAATTCACGCATCAACGCTACTTAAGTGAACTGAAACAGTGTCGATACCCTACGAAAAACACGAGTAACGAAATGTATTCGTGTGTAACGTTTCGTTACTCGGTACTAGATGGCGCACCCCGCACCCGTTACTCAGTACCGGATACATCCGGTTTGCTACAGCTCTAGTCGCGCTTTGACGCGAGAATGTCACCATCTCGATTCATCCGCGGCCGGCAGAATCAACAATGTATTGAATAGATAAAATACCTACGCATTCTTTGTCCTCGCCTCGCTGGAAAATCAGAATACTATCTAGAATAAAATCTAGACTCAATAATGGTATTGTTTTGTCCAGAACCGCAAAACGGATGTGGTTTCGTTTAGTTCTCAAGTAAACTATTGTTGTGATCTCTTTGTTCGCAATAAACTATAAAACGGTAGGTACGTACCTACAGTATGTATTGGAGGAAAGAGATTTTGCACCAACGTACATCATGTTGTAATATACAGAACCTGGGTAACTGACTTTGCTCGCAACTCTAGTATATAAAAATTAAAAAATATATTTATCTGACAGGATTCGAACCCACCCATTCCGACAACACAATTTTCCAACAAAAAAAAATTATACATACGCATACCAAACTTTCAATCGAACTGACATAATAGAGAAGAAATTATCGACTATATATTGTTGCACGACGAAAGAACAAACATCTTAAACAACTTAAAAAAAATTCTCCCCCAAAACTCCCTGCATACTAAATTTAATAGTAATGCTTGCAGCTATTTTCGAGAAACCGTTTTTTACAGGGTGTTTTTCAGTCAGTGACAAAAACTTTCAAGAGTGAATATACTCTTGGATATAAGCAACTTTTACTATGGCATCAACTTTCCTACTTAAAAAAACAGCTGTTCCTACAAAAGGGCTATGACATAGATAGCACAAATAAATATAATAGATAGCAAAAACATTCTGTATATATACAAGATTGTCTCGTTTTAAGTATAAGATATATTATACCTTAACTATATATGTATGTAGATATTAAAAATGTGTTGTAGTATATGTTGAACATGTGACTAGAAAATGTTAATCCCACAAAAACATTAAATGAAATAAAAAAATAAGTTAAATAAAAATCGGTTGTCTGTAAAGTCGGTAAAGCACGTTCAACTATCGTCAGTTATAAACTGACGATAGTTGAACGTGACAACGTCATAAGAAATGGAACAGAGCGAGGTAACGCCGCATGAGTCATGTTTAGCGAGGTAACGCCGGTAACGTCGCATGAGTCATGTTTTTTCGTGCGTGCAGCCGGCTCCATCGAATTATAAGACGTTATCACGTCAAAAAATGATAACCCGACTACGTAAAAAAGGGGTCTAAAAAGTCCGAAAAAAGAAAATAATTCAGAAAGAAATCCAGAAATGCATAGGTACAAAAATGATCGAGGTAGACCGTGGTCGCACCCACAAATGGCATCTAAGCGTTAATTCACACCGAGACGGTAAGGCCTAGAGAAGTTTCTAGAATTATACCCCAATATTGATACAGACGGCTGCGATTTGACATCGAGTTTAGTAGAGTTATAGACAAAAAAAATATAATAAATATTTTCCAAATACGGTACGAAATTTTTATGAGTAACTAATTAAATGGACTATCTTGAATGTGACTTGGTATCTACGACTCTCATAATGTTTTGCGAAGGAAATAGTTACTTGTTTCTTTTTGTAGGTTACCCGAAGACCAATTGGAATGTAATTTAGGGTTAAATTTAAAGACCGTGAACGCACTTATAATTGCGCCGGTGTTGCGGATATCTTAATGCGGGAGTAATTGCTTATCATCAGGCGGTCCATTTGCTTGTTTCTAGATCTATTCCATAAATAAAATGATTACTGGCCGTGGACACTCGCAACACTAGAGGAGCTACAAGTGCGTTCTCGAATCAATCACTATCCGTCTTATTTATCCGGTCGAGTCGGCACATTCGTCCCGAAGCACCTACTCGAACCTAAAATAACCTATCACATCTCAATTAATGAGGTTCGTTATTTATATAAGGATTACAAAATTATCAGTGAACTTGTATTTATTTATTTTGTTCCTGTGAATTCGTAAAATAAAAAAATTGAAAAATATTTGTTTTTTTAGAATTTTTACTTTTTCTATATTTTCCCTTTATATTTAGCTAATAACTAGGTATTGACAGGAAATTTGAAATTTCTGTCTGCTATAAGTAAGTGCTTTGAATTATGTTTACTCTCCCTACCTCCATATTATATCCATATATTTCAAAATCACGTTTTTTGGCGCCTACACGATACACACGTATTTATGAAATTTCTAACATTATTTTTGCCGCCAACCGCCAAAAATTCAGACCGCTAGCTTTCTTAAAAACGAAAATACGAGAGCACAAAAGAGCCGCGAAATGCTTCGAGAAAAGATAGTTACGGCCGCTAAATACTTGGCGATAGCGCTGGCCGCGCTATTTTTTTTAGAGTTCCGTACCCAAAGGGTAAAAACGGGACCCTATTAACCAGACTTCGTTTTCCGTCCGTCAGTCTGTCACCAGGCTGTATCTCCTTAACCGTGATAGCTAAACAGTTGAAATTTTCACACATGATGTATATCTGTTACTGCTACAAAAACAGAAAAACATAGTAAACTAAATATTTAAGGGAGGCTCCCAAATAACAAACGTGACCGTTTTGTGCGGAACTCGTCGTGCGCGAGTCCGACTCTCACTTGGCCGGTATTTTGAAATCGGTACATTTTGTAACGTGTTTATTTATGTTAATTTTATGATGTTATAATTTTATCAGATATGATATTGTCTAAAACAGAGACCATTATAGCGATCTACTTATTCATACATCATAGCCACATCTGAGAAAACTAGAACGATATTTTATCGGTAATAAATAAAATACCTTTCTCTATAAACACCTCTCGTTCTGGTTTCTTTAACGAGATTATAATACCAATGTTAAATTGTTCGGTTCTAAATATAGGCCTTAGCTCAAGCGATCGGTGTTCCATCATGGGGTATTAATATTGTGGTATGCGACTGCGGGCCGCGCAGACGGGCGACTATGTTGTTAAATAAATTAAATTACAGCTTGGCAAAAAGAGTATGACGCTGTGACAGCAGGAGCTAAAACATTTTCGACTGTAGGTCTCATATTTTAGCCTTATTAGATTGAATGACATATTTAATTTAAATATCTATATATATATAAAAGAACGTCGTGTTAGTTACACTATTTATAACTCAAGAACGGCCGAACTGATTTCGCTGAAAATTGGTGGGTAGCTTAGAACCAGGAGACGGACATAGGAGGATACTGAAGTGCCCCGCCGAGTCTGTCTGTCTGTATGTTCGCGATAATCTCAAAAACTACTGAAAGGATTTTCATGTCGTTTATATTTACTGACAGAGTGGTTCCTTAGGAAAATACAGGTCGATAATAATTTGTTAAGGTTTGTGACAATTGTTTGGGTTATGACGATAATTGTTGAAGGTATGGGAAAAAATCAAACCGTCTGGGAACTTTTATCGAAAACGCCGTCTAACCTAACCCGTTGGAGATAATAACAAAACGATGTATGGTGAGATTATTGTAAAGAAGTTGTTTGCCACGAACATACTTCCACGCGGGCGAAGCTGCGGGCAAAAGCTAGGATTTAAATATAATACACTAGGTTTACAGTATCCAACGGCAACACTTTATCGGGATAGAAAGTATGTGTGCCTATCTAATCTTAAGGCTAGAAATGCGAAATTTTGCACACGTATTTCTCATATGCCGCAGGCAGTAAGGAAGGATTTTCAAAATTCATCCGTCACATCACATCATTCAGGTAAAATAGGGGATAAATGTTTGTATGAAACTTTTTATTCCTTGGACATATTTGCATGATATTTTGTATGAATTGAGTACGGAAAAAAATTAATAAGATAAAAAATTGATAAGTCTAACATCCAGAGCTAAAACTACTAACATAACAAATTTCATCAGAATCCGTTCTGTAGTTTTTGCGTGAAAGAGTAACAAATATACAGCCATCCATCCATCCTCACAAACTTTCGTACTTATAATAGTAGTAGGATGTTATTCCAATCTATTAAGTATAAAAGATAATACAGTAGAAAATGTTTTTAGTTCATGCTATAATAGCTTCATACTATTTTTGCCACGTTGTAATATTATATATTATTAATAAGTAATAACCAATCATACAATCCAAGATACAGAGATCCTCTGATAGATAGGTAGACCGTACATGTATAATAAATAAAAAAACATTACAGATCACAGATGTAATAAATTTCAAGCGACTAAAAGTGAAACTATATAATAAATGAGGCGCAAACTGGGCGTGAAAGTGAATTCCTTTCGACAAAATTTTAATTTATTTAATAAAATTAAATTTATCTGGAATGTTTTTTTTTTCACAAACTTAAAATAAGAAGCCTAATTCTCGTATTTAAATTACCTACACTTTCAATTTACTTTCAGTGAATTATAAATATAGTTATCATAAACAGACCCAAAGTCGGTATTGTACCTGGGCTGATTGATAACTGACCGAAACGACGAACTTAAAAAAATGATACGCAAAAAAGGAATTTACATTATATTCTGGCATCTTTTTGAAAATAGAACGCTAAATTTGAATTTAATCGAACTGATGGAATTTGTTTGAGAGGACGTAGAACTTTATCTGTCGTAAATTTTCTTAACAATGGAAAGAAACGAAATTCGTGCGGTGATAAAGTTTTACGGTTTAAAGAGAAAACAGCAACCCAGATTAAAACCAAGCTAGACAGTGTTTAAGGTAATTCTGCTCCTGCATTGAGTACAATTCACACCTGGGTAACTGATTTTAAACGTGGAAGATAGAGCTGCGAAGACGCCCACAGGTCTGGCCGTCCAAATGAAGTCACGAATCCGGACATGATCAAAAAAATTCACAAAATTGTATTGAATGATCGGCGCTTAAAGTTGCGAGAGATAGCAGAGATGGTGAGCATTTCATCTGAACGCATTTCTAATATTTTGCACCAACATTTGGGAATGAAAAAGCTTTGCGCGCGATGGGTGCCGCGTTTGCTCACTGTAGACCAAAAGCAACGTCGAGTGGACGATTCATCGGAGTGTTTGGCGCTGTTTAACCGAGATCCTAATGAGTTTTTGCGGCGTTATGTAACAGTCGATGAAACCTGGATACATCATTATACTCCCGAGACAAAAGAACAATCTAAGCAGTGGACTGAGAGCGGAAAACCTGCGCCGAAGAAAGCAAAAACGGTTTTGTCGGCCGGCAAAGTGATGGAGACTGTTTTTTGGGATGCTCGAGGGATTATTTTAGTGGATTATCTGCAAAAAGGAAAAACAATAAATGGAGAGTACTACGCAAGCTTGCTGCAAAAAATAAGTGAGAAATCCAGAAGAAACGACCACATTTGGCCAAGAAAAAAATTTTGTTCCAGCATGACAACGCACCTGCACACACGTCAATGGTTGCAGTCGCCAAACTCCATGAATTGCGGTTCGAATTGCTACCGCATCCACCCTATTCCCCGGATCTGGCCCCGTGCGACTTCCACTTATTCCCAAACCTGAAGAAATGGTTAGGTGGCCAGAGATTTTCATCAAATGAAGAAGTCATTGTTGCCGTGGACGAGTATTTTGAGGGGTTGGAGAAAACATTTTATCAAACTGGTGTAACGGCATTGGAGAAGCGCTGGACTAAATGCATCGAGGTAGAAGGAAACTACGTTGAGAAATAAATTTATTTTAAATAGATTTTTGAAGTTTTTCTTTGTCGTTTCGGAAACGTATCAATCAGCCCTCGTACTTATAATCTATACTATTTTTAGTCTTGTTAAAATCTCAACACCACCACTCTGCAGCCCTCTAAAAAGTGTTTGGTCTGCACCAGCCAGTCGTAGGACCACTTGCAGTCCATCTGCGTAGCGGCCGGATTTGTTGCGCGCATAAATGGGCTAAATTAAGACATTTCGTATGCGCCCGTTATTTTAGCATCGGAATCCCAACTATTTCGAGTGTCTTCTTAGGCGTTCACTTGTTTATGTGCTATTGAGAAATAGGACGAATTAGTATTTCCCCAATTTCTTTTGCATCTTCAATTATGATTATTTTTATCAGATATTTAATACCTATTTATTATATTAGACGCTATTTTTATTGGCACGTAAGAGGTTCCTGCTATAGATTTGATCTGTGTCCTTTGCCTACCTCTATGGGGCTCGGCGTAAGTATATTATATTTTTACTCTGTGCCAGTGGCGTAGCTAGGTAATCGAGGGCCCTGGGGCAAGAAATGAACGAGGTACCCCCAGCCCGAACTTACCAACTATTTATAATCGTCTGTTCGGTATTCGTCGTGTTCCGAATTTGTCGTAATCCAGATTATCAAAATATCATTACCAATACGCAACTCAAAATAAAATGTATATGTCACCGTAAAATTGTAAACACCGTTAGATTTTTACAATTTAACGATTTAAATTTTTTTTATCCAGCGAGATTGCAAATATGTCGAAAGATTCTTTGCAAGACATTATAATCAAACAAATAAGATTCCGTTAAATTGTAAGCAGACTGTACGGGTTTGCAATCTTCCAATATTTTACAATGTCGCTTGTTATTAATATAATATTGTTATATTAATATAATATTGTTATATTAATATTGTAATCAATCTAACGGTTTTTTTACATTTTACGGTGTCATATGTAATAATTATTATTATATAGTTATATTTAATAATTGTCAGATCATCTTCAGTAGGCTTCTCAGTCTGCACTACAGTCTATAGTAGACACAATCACATTGTCCAAAATATATGAGTTAAACTGTTTGTTAAGTTAACTGTTTGTTTGGCTGACTAAGAAATGTGTAAATTTTCGGTAACTTTGCCTAGTTTTTTCTCTTTCCCGTCGTTATCTGCTCTTAAATGCACCGCTTTGTTTCTTCTTTTTATCCATTATCTTCTTTTTACCTAAGTTGACTGTAAAATCAGTCTAAGAATACAGGGAGTTCCCCGCAAGTTTCTAACAAAGATGTTCGAGACTTGTCGGGAATTCCCCTGAAATGGCAAAGGGAAGCTACTATACCTACTCCGTTTCGATTAAATGTGATCTAAATGTAAACAACTCAACCCAATGAATGTGCCATTAAATTTCTTTAATGCGGTGATTGAGTGACATAATATGAATAATTGTTAGCATTTAAGCCGCCTATAAGTTCAGGCCTGGCACTAGGCTGTTTCAGCGCCAGCGTGCAATACCGATTATGCCGCCCTACCAGAGACGTATTTACAAATTTTGCGCATCGGGCTGATAAACATTTGTCGCCATATTAATCATCGGCGGATTTTTATTATCATTTCTTACAGGTTAAATCTAATTTTATTTTAAGCCCTGAAAGATTGTGAACTTTGGAAAAATATGATAAGATAAATAGGCTAAAACATAACATTGTCACATAGTAATATAATATGTTATTTATATAAAAAAATATTTTTCTACTTTATAAGTTAAAATTTTTCTGACTTTTAAGCCTGAATGACTGTTAACTTGAAAATAATACAATAAACTTAAAATCTTAAAACAGAAAATATATACTATTATGCTCTATATGTTAAACAAGAGCGAGTAGAGCTAGCTAAAGTGAAAGTCATACTTCAGAAAATATAAATAAATAACCTTAAACGTCGGCACTAAACAATATAATATAATAATGTTTTTTAAGTTAAACGGGAACGAGCGAGCGAATTTTTTTTGTTTTACAAACCTGTTCCAACTTTAAACGCTGAAGAACTGTGAACTTCGGAAAATCAATGGGAAAAAATCAAAGTTCTAAAACTAATTAATATAGTCTAGTAAATATAGTCGCAGCCTTAGACAGTAAAAACCTAAACATACATACACATGCTCACGCCTATACTTTGGTGAAATTAGGGCTCAGACTTAAGAGAGATTAAAGAGATCCTATACTACCGAGTACCGGCACATGCGTAGCTTCTTAGGGGCAAGGTGGGGCCCCCGAGCTGTGGCGGCCCCTCGGACTCTCGACTTACAAACAAAAAATTGAAGTTGTGAAAAAATCCGACCGAATGGCTAAATAAATAGCTTTTAACAGGTAAAATAGAAAAAAAATACACTTTGGCTCCATTCGCTCGCGTTTAAGAGCATATTATCAAAATTAAATAATATTATTATTATTAATTAGTTTTAGAACTTTGATTTTTTCCCATTGATTTTCCGAAGTTCACAGTTCTTCAGCGTTTAAAGTTGGAACAGGTTTGTAAAACAAAAAAAATTCGCTCGCTCGTTCCCGTTTAACTTAAAAAACATTATTATATTATATTGTTTAGTACCGACGTTTAAGGTTATTTATTTATATTTTCTGAAGTATGACTTTCACTTTAGCTAGCTCTACTCGCTCTTGTTTAACATATAGAGCATAATAGTATATATTTTCTGTTTTAAGATTTTAAGTTTATTGTATTTTTTTCAAATTAACAGTCATTCAGGCTTAAAAGTCAGAAAAATTTTAACTTATAAAGTAGAAAAATATTTTTTTGTATAAATAACATATTATATTACTATGTGACAATGTTATGTTTTAGCCGATTGATCTTATCATATTTTTCCAAAGTTCACAATCTTTCAGGGCTTAAAATAAAATTAGATTTAACCTGTAAGAAATGATAATAAAAATCCGCCGATGATTAATATGGCGACAAATGTTAATCAGCCCGATGCGCAAAATTTGTAAATACGTCTCTGGTAGGCGGCATAATCGGTATTGCACGCTGGCGCTGAAACAGCCTAGTGCCAGGCCTGAACTTATAGGCGGCTTAAATGCTAACAATTATTCATATGTCACTCAATCACCGCATTAAAGAAATTTAATGGCACATTCATTGGGTTGAGTTGTTTACATTTAGATCACATTTAATCGAAACGGAGTAGGTATAGTAGCTTCCCTTTGCCATTTCAGGGGAATTCCCGACAAGTCTCGAACATCTTTGTTAGAAACTTGCGGGGAACTCCCTGTATTCTTAGACTGATTTTACAGTCAACTTAGGTAAAAAGAAGATAATGGATAAAAAGAAGAAACCCAGCGGTGCATTTAAGAGCAGATAACGACGGGAAAGAGAAAAAACTAGGCAAAGTTACCGAAAATTTACACATTTCTTAGTCAGCCGTCTACAAACAGTTTAACTCATATATTTTGGACAATGTGATTGTGTCTACTATAGACTGTAGTGCAGACTGAGAAGCCTACTGAAGATGATCTGACAATTATTAAATATAATTATGTTAATGGCCCCTAAACCAAATGGTAAAAAAAGATACATTCTAAATTTAAAAGAGTTTAATAAGTTTATTGATAACTATCATTTTAAAATAGAGGATATTCGCACGGTGTTAAATCTCATAGCAAAAGACTCGTATCTAGCTACATTCGATTTTTAAATGACGCATATTTTTTAATTAATATTCACCCTAGTTCTAGAAAATTTCTTCGATTTTTTGTTGGGCATAAATTATATGAGATCAACGTTTTACCATTTGGTTGATGTACAGCCCCTTACATATTTACAAAATTAATGAAACCCATTGCAAATTTGTTAAGATCTAACGGATTAATATCATCTATATATCTTGATGATTTACTGTTAGTTGGAGGTCATTTAAGGCTTGGATCTTTTGCACTTTTAGCCGATAACACGTTTAAAAGCGAAGATATATTTTTTTTTATTCGGAGGAAATATATATAGTATAAGGCATGGAGAATAGAGGTAAGGAGGACAATCTCTCTAAGGCAGAAAAGCTTAAAGTATCCGACAAAAGTAATTAAATAATAGTTCCAAAACTGGCCATAATGGCGCTAGAGTGGCAAGGGTGTGTGATATGAAGTTAGCAATAAGAGATGAAGTAAAGTGAGTTGAGTTTAGTTATTTAAAATTTTTGACGACTTTAGTAGATTAAAAGTATTTAATTCAGTAAATCATGAAAATTATAATTACTCGTATAGTCGAAAATATTTTTATATATAAAACCGAAGAAGATGATAAAATTTAATTATCCGTTTAAATTTTGCCGCTTTACTCCCAATGCAACCATTTGCCAGTGTCAAGTAAAAAAGGCGGGAAATAGAACTTTCGTTTCAATTTTCATATTGTCAACAAATTCATATATCGTCAAGTCTAAAGTCTAGTCAAAGTCCAAATAAATAGTCAGTACAGTCAATGAGTCATGTCAGTCGATTCTGTAAAGTGGTAGACGCTTTACTGAAAGTTTCTAGGGAGTTTTGGCGGGAAACACACAGATAGCACGTTTTTAGAAGTTGTACCACTTGCCCACACTTGTGCACGTTAACGAATATTTAATGGTTAATATTCTACCAATATTACGCATTAAAAACCGAGATAACACAAATTTATGTAATATTAAAAATTCCACAACGTCACCCATTGAACTCCCGGCAAATGTCTGAATGTATCTTTTTTTACCATTTGGTTTAGGTATTAGAAAAACACGTGACACGAACTGATCATGACAAGGTGTACACGGTGATACAGCACCAACTAACAATAAACTGTTTACATGTTCTTGCAACTCATTTTTATCTGCTATGGATAGATTACAATTTTGCGAAAGATTTAGCTGAACAGGTTTATTTAACCTAATTTTGTAACCTTTAATCCAGGATAAAATGGTACTGCTAGAAGTAATTAAGCTCTATTGCTTATAAAAATGAGCAAGTCTACTTGCATAGCGTACCGTGTTTACTGACGGCGGCTCTGCTTGGATGGCCTCGTATAAGGCTGCCCGGTCTTCCTGTGTGGCGCGGGTATGGTCCTCGCCGCGACAGGCTGTTGGAGTGGCGTTTGGTTCATCTGCTGCCTGCGAGCAGAGGATTTCGCCTTCAAGTTTAAATTACTTCTTGAAGTACTTGCTGTAACAAATTGAGATTGCCTCCGCGGTTCTGGTTTTAAATCAGAACTAGATTTAGAAACCGCCTTTGCGGTTTTTATGGTGTCCCCAAAATTTTGACCAAAAAGATTGCCGTCGATATTTGTAAAAGAAAGATGGTCTCGTAAATCTTATCTAACGTAATTTAATATGAGATTTCGTCTACACAAAGATTGGCTGTATTGGATATCGCATAGTAACCGACCTAGGTCCATCATGTTTTGCATTAGCTACTTATCTGAACCTTGCGTATTACACACACCGGCATATTTAGCGGAACATAAAATAAAGGTTTGATATCAGTATCATATAAGGTTGCTGGCTGGTTTATACGTCATTTAATTTAAAAATAAATATTTTCAAATTAAGAAAACAACTGAACATCACATTTTATGCAATTGTTTTAATTTTATTCAAATACACCCTATCTGGAGCGAGCTTCGAGTATTTCTTCCTTCTGAGTTTGATTTAAAATTTCATTGAAATACTGTTTTTTGTTAGTTTTTTTTTATCGCGTATCTTTTTGGAGTTGAAGACTGAATTATGTCTGACTTAGCCCCAACGGAGATTGCCAGGGCACTCAAAATGCGAAGAAATGGTCAAACCTACAGAGTGATATCCAGAGATCTTCGTCGACCAGTTTCAACGATCCATCGCAGTATCCAACGGTTCAGGGAGACCGGTACTTATGTGAGAAGAGCAGGACAAGGCAGAAAAAGACCCACTTCGAGTAGGGATGATCGTTTCATTCGGCTTCGTGTACGTAGAAACCCCCGTTTGACGGCCGTCCAAGCCCGACATGAGTTAGAAGCAGTGCGGGGTGTAACCGTAAGTGAGCGTACGGTACGAAGAAGGTTCTAAGAAGCTGGTTTGGGTTCATTTGTGCCCGCCAAGGCTCCAAGGCTCGAGGTAAATCATCCTAGAAACAGGTTAACTTTTGCTCAGGAACATCGACTTTGGAACGCGGACGAATGGAGTAAGGTATTGTTTAGTGATGAGTGCAGAATTCTCTTAAATCAAATTGACGGCAGGCAAAGAATATACAGACGCAAAGGAGAACGATACATTCAGACAAATTTTGAAACTACAGTTGCATACGGTGATGGATCAATAATGGTTTGGGCGGGCATTTGTTTGGGAGCTCGCACAGACTTGGTAGTGATTGACAGAGGGAGTCTGACTGCAGACCGCTATATCAGAGAAGTTTTAGAAGAAAATGTCGTACCGTTTGCCCCATATATCGGTGACGATTTTGTTTTTATGCAGGATAATGCTCGGCCGCATACCGCTCGGGTAATTCAAGCTTATCTTAATGATATGAATATCACTGTTATGGAGTGGCCGGCGAGATCACCGGATATGAACCCAATAGAGCACGTTTGGGACTTGCTGAAAAGAAAAGTTAAGTCCAGAATTCCAGCTCCTACCAACGTGGGTGAACTGCGAATCGCCGTAGTTGAGGAATGGCGGAGACTATCCCAGGAGACCATCGATAACATCATTCTCAGTATGCCTAGACGGGTAGAAACTTTAATAAGAGCACGTGGAGGAAATACGCGATATTAATCACCATTTTTCTAATTTAATTAATTGTTATTTTAATATTAATTTTCACTTTTCCCGGTTACATGAAAAGTTCAAAAATGTACCATTTTTCACAAATAGCCTTTACTCGCAAAATCTGTTCTTAATGTGATCTCATTTTAAGTAAAACAAATGAAACTTTAAATAACAAAAGAAGTGTAGTAAGTAGATTTTAAAATAAAACCATATTTTTTTAATTCTGGACGTTTTTTTTGTGTTCCGCTAAATATGCCGGTGTGTTTATTTAGGTGGTTAGAAATAATAGTCCCAAGCGACGAGATAGCTGCCGCTATTTCTATTTGCCTACATTCAATCGTATCAGTTATGGCCGCCTTTACTTCGGCGTTAAGCTTGGGCGCGGCTATGTTTGTGCAATTGCTGGGTATTTGAAATTTTTCCAATAATTTTTTTCGTGCGTCCTTATCCCATCCTTTTGTGGCTATGTATGCGAATCTAGAAGCTCCTTCTTTGTGTATTTCAGGACCGCATGCAATAGAAATAGAGGGATCCTCGCCTAATATTTGTGAATAATCAGAGTTTGTACTCTCTATCTGGATGACATCGCTACTATTATTAGCACTGGGAATCAAGTTCTCAGCTGAAGTAGCCTGACCATCTACCTGAGTTACAAAAGCAGCCGTCGATGTCTGAGGGAGGTCATTTTGATTTTGACCGCAATCCATAACTGAAAATATGGAAAAACCGTTATAAATCACCACGTATGTACAGGCCAAGCGACTGTTGTGACGTGAGAAACGGTTTTATTTTATTCTTACATATAGTGTCAGAAATGTTAAAAGAAGCTCGTATTGCGAAAAACGGTTGTAGGTAAATCACCACGTCTATACAGGCCACGTGACTGTTGTGACGTGAGAAACCGTTAACGATAATTATCCGGATATTATTTAGCTGGAAACTTAATTTTTCCAAAATGTGGGTACTGGAAAAAAAATTGAAGCCCCTGAGGATGTTAAATTAAAATATATTTGCATACCATTTGAAGCTTCCGGTGGTTCATCCATCGAAGATTCCGAAGAAAAGATTCCGGAGGAAGAGGAGCTAGAACTAGAAATATAATATTGATCCCTATTTTGACGATCCCGCTTTAAATATTTCTCCAACTTTCTTAATTTTTTAAATACTAATTGCAAATCATCTTGGCTGCCTCTTTTAGGCATTTTTATTTTTTATATTTTTATTAGATTTAAAATTAATAAATTTATTTTAGTTTTTTAATAATTTGTGCAAGACGCGGAACTTGTGAAGTGGTACGGCACTAAATTGCGAATGAAGACAGTTCAACGCGATCCGCCGAGGAAGTAAAGGTGGACGCCATTTGTAAGTAGTTTATTAGTTAACTTATAACCAGTTTTTTGTTTTTTCTCTTTTTTTTAGAGTTGCCAGCTCTAAACTTAAGTGCTGAAGTGGGGTCACTACGCGATACTAAAGTAAGGCCAACGAGACGAGATAAAAAACGTAAATAAACGGACCGCTACTGAGTTGCATTATGAAAGTGTGTTAATATTATATCTGTCCTTATCACTCGTATGCAATAATGACGTCAGTTGGTCGACGACAGCTGTCGTAGCGTGTTTCATGGTACAGGAAAGCGGCCAGTGCCGCAGTTGTCAACATTTGGTCCGCCAAACAATTGTGAACAAGTTCATTCCTGTTTGGATTGCGTTCGAAGTGATACATATTTTTTCGTCTCCGTAATTACTTGGTTTTTTGTTGTTATTATTCCGTTTCGGTTAGTTTTATTTTTGATTTTTGATGTTATTGTGAGTGCTTAGTTGTTGATTTTAATTATGGAATCACAGCCTGGCGGCTCTAGACAACCTTTGAAAGAAACAAATTCACCACGCAAAAAGCGTCAAAAGGTAAGTTAATTTTTTAATTCATTTACACTTGAACCATTACCATAATTTTGATTTTTATGGTTCCATACCAAAAAAGATTCTTTTTATATAATAATAAGAAAATAGTCTAAAATTTACCATTCCTCACATTTTTTTTATTTACAGCGGACGTATTTTACATCTAATGAAAAAGGAATGGTCGTTAATGTGCACAAATACGTGAAGCAAACTTGGGCTACTGATGAATATCCGTACAAAACAAGTATAATGGAGAAAACAGCGAGCATTTTGGGTATCGGTGTCGCTTCCGTATATAGAATTATAAAAGAATATGCAACAACTGGGAATGTACAAAGCCCATCAACAACCAAAAAAAGGGTCACATTCTCGGAAAAAGTGGACGAGTTTGATAAACAGGCCATACGAAAGAAAAGAAAGTTCATAGCTTTTATCTGAAAAGCGAATTACCTACATTAAAAAAAGTACTCCAAGCTGTCAATGATGATGAAGAATTACCTAACTTTAAGAGATCGACGTTTCAGAAAATACTTAAACATTTAAAATTTAAGTATATAAAACGACAAAGAAACAATGCTTTAATAGACAGAGACGACATTATACTATGGCGAATGAATTACTTAAGAAAGATTAAAAAATACGGAACGGAGAATCGCTCTATATTCTATATGGATGAAACATGGGTGAATGCAGGTTTGTCAAATAATTGTGCCTTTATTATGTTAATAAATACTAGCTTTTGCCCTTACTTTACTTACTGCCTCCGTTGCCGAGTGGGCTGAGCGTGGGCTCTTAATCTGGAGGTCGCGGGTTCGGTTCCCGCAGGGGATACACATACTAAAAAGTCACTTTATTTGTTGTTCTCTCGTTGGGTTTCTGGGATCGATAAGCCTTGCAGACCACAAAATAAGAAGATAACTTACTAAAATAATTAGAATTTTCGGCAGTGCATATCACTGGTAATGTAAAACTTATTTCGTTTTCAGGGCACACTGTTTCAAAAAATTACGTGGATACTACAATAACTTCAAAACGGCAAGCTTTTATAGAGGGACTGAGTACGGGTGCAAAGAACCCTACTTCAAAGGGCAGACGACTGGTTGTGATGCATATGGGAAATGAAAATGGTTTCACAGAGGGGGCTGATGAAGTATTTGAGTCAAAAAACACAGGTGATTACCACGAGTCAATGGACGTGAACCGCTTTGAGCAGTGGTTTGAGAATATTTTACCAAAACTTGGTGAAAATGCTGTAGTGGTACTGGACAATGCTCCTTACCACTCAAGACGCCAAGAAAAAACACCCACCAGAGCATGGAGAAAAGCAAATATTCAAGAATGGCTGCGTAATAAAGAACTAAGCTTTGATGAAAAAGACGTAAAGGCAGAACTTTTAAAGAAAGTGAATGACGTAAAGGCGAACTACCAAAGATACGCTGTGGATGAGCTCGCCAAAAAATTTAAGGTTGAAGTCCTAAGACTGCCACCTTATTATTGCGAGCTCAATCCCATTGAACTCATATGGGCTGACATAAAGGGACACGTAGCTCGCAATAATACTACATAAAAGTCGAGGACAATTTTTATAGCAATATTGACAACATGATTGATAATACAATATATAGTTTTATCATAAACACAGCTGACTCGGACTCTTCCGACGAATCATCTTTGTCTAGTACAGACGACAGCGATTAAAATTCGAACTTTATAATAATTTATTCAAATAAAAATGTTTTGAACCCCTGAAAATTTGTTTACATTCTTTATCTCGTCTGGTTGGCCTTACTTTACATTGTGTTCATATTTCTATTAATCCTAATCTCGAGGACGAAATACGAGTATAATGGTTATTATTCTACCAATATTACATATTAAAAACCGAAATGAGGCCAGGACTAAATTGTCCGGAATCTGTAAGGCCCAGGAAACTTCAGAGCACTAAAAATAGAACTACGCTAATATAATAGAGTTGAAAATTGAACACACAAGTGTCGAGTCAAATGTCAATATCATAAATGACAACTTGACACTTGACACTTCGATTTCTATTTTAGCACGTAATAAAAAAAACATATTCTTTTTTTATTTAAATATATGGCGTCGGCTTTAACAATTTGCCAGTATCAAGTTAAAAAGGAATAATAATAAAAATAATAAATTTTTATTTCAATTTTCAACACCGTATTCCTAAATCGTCAAGTCTAAAGTCTAGTCAAAGTCAAATAGATAGTCAGTGCAGTCAATGAGTTAATTCAGTCGATTCAGTAAAGTGCTAGAAGCTTTACTGAAAGTTTATAGGAAGTTTTGGAGGAACACAAAATAGCACGTTTTTTTTTTTAAGTTTTACCACTTGCCTAATATTCTACCAACATTACACATTAAGAACCGAATTAACACAAATCTATGAAAGAAATACAAAATCCACAACGTCACCCATTGAATTCCCGGCAAAACCAAAACATATTCTTACGTAGTATAGCTGCTACATTCTCTTTGACATATTATTCGAGGACACTCCTATCGATGGGGTAGCATGAAAAAGAAACATCCCCTCTTCCCATGTATTTACCTCTAAAATATACAATTCGTATTCTTTTAAAATGCCAATAATGAATTAAATAAAATAAAAACAAAATCCTATACGCTATTTCGTTTACGCTGCTTCGTTCTCTAGATGAATAGAAAGAGTAACCTTCTTTCTTATAAATAAGAAGCTCAGGGAAGGTTTATACGGTGAGAAATATTGGAGGTGTAGGTTATTGATTTATTCCAGTTCATAGTCAAGACAGACACGTTGTGTGTGTCGGGACAGCTAGTAAATTATAAACGTGGTACTTGTAGTAGGTACCATCAGTCGTCACTGTACTAAATTTCATATTTTTTTAATCATTATCGCATAGCTGCGTAAAGGGTTACATTAACGCCGACTGAACACGAAAGGTCACATTAAAATGAAATTTAATGGAAACTAATTGACGTATCTAAATAATTATTAATTTTACACGGAGAATACAGAAAGATTACAATCAAAATTAGTGAACATTCTCCAATAAAAAACCTCGCCATATTGCGGAAATTCGCAGTACTAAATTGTGTTTAATGTAATTTATTAGTAGATAATGTAACGACTAGAGGACTGTTGATGAACTTTTCTGTCATGAGTCATGACTCATGCATGATGCAAATAATGTAGAATACATTTTTACTCAAAACTTATTATTATGCAATGGTGTTTGAAATCTGTATGGTAAGTTATTTACAAACAATGGGATCTTTTAATTTAAAAAAAAATATATATATATATATATATTAGTAATTCTTTATTTGTTGAAATCAATAATGATATTTTTAAAACAGTAGCTCTTCAAAATCATTACTTTACACAAAAAAATATTGCAAGCTTTTAGTAAATTTACTTCGATATAACAAATACAACAATGATATTTAAATAAAATGACCAGATTAATAGTTTTACAATATTTCTTATAATAAAGACCTAATCTTAAAGTCAGATTTAAGTATAATAAAAATTAACAATTAAGTGTGAGTGTTGGTTAACATTTTTAGGAAGGTTACATATTAAAGCGCTCCTTTTTGTATATAAAATTATTCTAAGCTTTCGGTATGTAAATGTCTTTTAGTTGACAATGTACGTAATTTACTAATATAAGTCCGCTATGTTTTATTTTTCATCCAGTTTGCCTGTAATTTTATACTAAACGACTCTGGCGTAAGTGGTAAGTATAAAACAACAGTTAATAGTAATAATATATCGCAGTCACAATATATTATGTTATTGTGCAAAAACATAAAATATAATATTATACATAACGTACGAAGGTTGATGAAAAAAAAAACGTACAAAATGAACACATGATAAAAACATGATTGTGCTTTACAATTTTAATATTAATTCTATTATCACTTTAAATAAATAATTAACAGTTAATTTTAAATCAGAGAATATCTTCAAATAGACTGGCGATTCTATTAATCGAATTCGCCGATTTAAAGTTACTGTCAATTTAATAATGAATCATAAATAAATGGTCCCTAAAAGAAAAATACCAAAAAAGAATACAAAATCACTCTCGCCTCTATCGAGACTAATACGTATCATAACACTAATAATTATGGCAACATTGATAATAATAAATAAGGAATATTCACAGTGCTACATCGACAAGAACAAAATAAATCAATGAAAAAAAGTATTAAGTACCGCACGAAAATCTAAATTTTTTGAAAAAGTAGAAATCAGTATACAAGGCAACGAGTGCAGACTTTGTTTTACTACTTACTAAACATGTTACATATTAGAAGCCACATTCGCAAAGTTTCAATTTTTTTTAACAAGCTTGGCTCGATTTGCGAATATGTAAATTGAATGTTAGTCAAATTAAAATGATATCGGCACTGGCGTTGCAAAATTCGTTACGGTCACTTTGTTTGTATGTTTGAATATAAAATAATTCGATGTTCTTTTTTTAAATTAAAATTATTTCAAAGTGACAGTTAAACTAAAGTCGCCTTATTGAATGTTTGAAATTGACAATATGGCGGTTTTTGAGCGGGAATGAAATCGAATGTAATTTTTATTTAAAGTCGAAAAGGCTCGCGTTTCTCCGTTGTTCGAGATGATGGAGTAGCGCGTCGGGTGAGCGGAGTACTGGGCGTAGTTCCGCTATCAGTGGCGTCAGATGGTCGCCTGACCAATCTTGACGCGGCAGTCTGCTGGCCAGGTCGTACCGGTGTCGTACTGCCTGACGGCGTCCTTTGTCGGCTATAGAATAAAATTATATTAAAAAATATTTTTACTGTGATTATCATGCAAGTCAATATTCACCAAACCATAATACTATCTACACTTGACGACGAGTAAAACACAAGAGCATAGAAAACATAATATATACACAACACTCGAAACTAAATTTAGTTTACCTAGTATTACTAATGTTAGTCTCCTTAGCCACAGGTATGCGACTTCTGCTAGGCGTTTGTCCATCGGTGGACGCGAACGACCCACTCCTACGTCATTATTAGAAAGAAAGATAGACAAAATTAGTGATAGCTTTTAAATTATTCCTGTGCGTCCATGCATAGCTGAGTATGTGCTAAAAGTATTAATTAGTTACAAATATTAAACGTGCACGTTATACCTATACACCAAAAATTCATAGAAAATGTATGACATCACGTGACACATCAAGGAATTTTCGTGTACAGAAATTAAAAAGAAAGAAAATAATGTTATTTATCACACAGTTACTGAAAGTACACTTGTTATCAAAATACTATTTATCGTGAATATAGATATAATATTGTAATATACAATTAACGAATAAAACCATTTAAAGCTTCAATTAGTAAAATACATAAGATAAAAGCTTTGACTGTGAATTTTCTGTATATGTATTGCATGCATTTGTTATGTAACTAAAATTAAATATAATATAAATAGTAGACATCGGAATGATGATGATATCGAATTGATGATTGTGTGAAATGATAGCTGTGAAACAAAAATCAACGGGTATGAAATACGGGCCAAGAACTAAGCAACGAGAACATTATGTGTACCCTTTTATATCCCTCTTCTTTGATTTTGGAGCTTCTCCGCTAGACTCGCTTATATTACTCTCATATTCATTGTCACTTGTCATCCCAGATATGCTGAACAGGGAGGAATCATCTTCGGGACTTCTCTGGTCAGATTTTGGATCATGGGAAGTAGGACTAGGTTCTTGAGAGGTTTCTCGGGATTGGATTTTTCGTTCTTTATGTCTACGTTCCACAGATGGTGTTCTTTGGGAACGGTTACCAATGTATACAGGTATTTTCGTCGACCCTTGAGTCTGGAATGCAGGATGTGTGTGAGACAAGGATTTGGGGTATTCTGAGGCCATAGACGATGGCTGTGAATGTGTTGAACTGTTTTGTTTTTTCCGTTTCCATTACCGATGCATGTGAAAAGGAAAAATAAATAAATTAAATAAATAAATATCGCGTTTAATATCTAAATACATTATATAATTATATCAGTTAGTTGTTGCATTCATTTACAGTTAGCGATGTTAATGCGTATACTTTTTACGAAACAAGCCCCCTAAATTTAGCCAAATAAAACGTGAAACAAATACCCCGCCACCAAAAAACCTAATGATGCCAAAAACTTGGTGCATTGAAACTTTTTTTTAAAGATCCGATTCCTTTTCAAAGCTAACTCTATACGTAACATTTTTACTAGCAATTGCAACTTTTAACTAGCCATAACCTCATGTCGCCATTAATAGAAAAAATAAATTTAAATAATATTTTCTGTAGGAAAAAATGAAATTGGAGAAACATTAATACCTACGGTAATAGATGTTCACTGATGTAACACCAGAGAAAAGTTGCAATTATATCATTTGTACCCCTTTTTTCCAAACAACACGAGCAAACCGACAGTCATTTTGAATACCTTACTAACGCTGGTACGGGTGACAGTGTAGGTATACTGGATGCGCGGTACATTGCTCCGCTATGATACCTGCCCATACCCAGTAAAACTAATTCAGTTACCGTATCATGATCACAGTGACATAATACGTGATTTATTCAATCTATGAATTCATATATAGAAAACAAAAAAAATATCTTAAAATGAATTAATAATTATGAATACAGAAAATATATCTAACCTTCAAATCACAGCAAAACTTTTCTGTATCCATAATTTTTTTGGGTTTTTGAACGTACCTTCCACTGGCCGGTGTTAAAAAGCCTGTTGGCGTTCTGGGTCGTGATCCACCGTTCGGTGTGGTGACGCCCAGCTTGCTAGCGTTGGCAGCCGCCCGAGCTATCGACGTGCGCGTGTTCGTCACTTTTCGCATGGGTATGCGTGATGGGGTTAATACTTCATCTGTAATTAATTTAATTTTAGGTTTTGTTGAAGTAAGACATATCCAACAGTGGCACAGAGTGAAATTTGGGGTAGGTACTATCCATGGTGAACAAAATAGTACTAAATTTGATGAATATAACAATTTGTAGATAAATAAACAACATAGTTTCACCTATTAAAGTGGAAATAGTGCAAGAAGTCCTGTGTGTTATTACTGTGAAACATAGTTTCAAGTAATATTTTTTCGTAATTGTTTAATTAAATTGAATTTTACTTGAAAATTAATTAAGTTATTTTTCTAATACGTACCTACCTAATTTATAAAATTAGATAAAGACTAAAGCGCTATCTGTTATAACTTTTTAAAACTACATTGACATTACTTAACTACAATTTAATTCATCAAATGAAAATTCCAATGGACGAAAAAACTTACTTCGATTTGGTTTAGTAATATGTTATACAAAAGCCGATGTGTATTCCGCCATTTAACGAAACACACCGTTTGACTAGTCAATGCTTAATTGCTCATGTCTGACTGGACGTCTTAAGGTAGCCTTCCGATGCACGCGACAAGCGACGCGAGACCGCGACCCGAGACCGAATTAAGGTCGCAGAGCCACTGCTTACTATGAAATTACATGGAGCACTAAACAATCCCTGCGACCCGCACCCAGCGATTGGTGAGCTCAGCCAGATAACCTGATTGGCTGGTTTGCTGGTCGCGGTCGCGGATCGCAATCGCGGGTCGCGGCGGTCGCATAGATCGGACCTTTAGTCAAAGCCCAAATAATTGAAGTTTTTCCGCCTTTGACTCGAGTCCGCCAGTCGCTTCTAAGATAAAGGCCGAAACAGATAGTATATTGTACTTTCGACGTTTGATTGAAATTAGGTTTTACGAAAAAACACTTGTCAAATGCCGAAATTGGAATTTACTTCGGGATTTGCCCAAAGACTTTGGTCAGACCTAGGATAAAGTAGTCATTACGGGCAGAGACTGCATACCTGCGTAACTTAAAGGTATATAATAGGTATTTTTACCTATGAAATTGCCGTTCTGCAGTACTGGCCATTTCAAATCAAAATAATTTTTGTTTGGCTAAGAATTCTAATTTCAAATTAATTTTATTTTAAAAACATGGAATTACTTTCCAAAAGTAGTCATATGTTTATTGATTAGTGTTACATTTTGATCGCATTTCAAACTTTTTCGTCATCATGGATACGTTAAAAATTCCAGTAATTATGGAATATGAGTACCGTCGTGGCAGCAACGCGGCACAAGCGGCACGCAACATCAACGACGTTTACGGAGCTAACACTACAAACCAATGCACCACCTGTTATTGGTTTGCTCGCTTCCGTTTTGGAAATTTCGACCTGAAAAATGAACCTCGCGGTCGTCCGAAGACTTTGGTCGACAATACACAATCTACGGCTGAATTAGCAGCAGCTTTCGAAGTTAGCGTCAAAACAATATTGTTCCATTTGCGTCAAATTGGCAAGGTAAAAAAGCTTGACAATTGGGTGTCCCACGAACTCAATGATCGCCAGCGCGAAGTACGCGTCGAGACGTGCCTTGCAATGCTCAACAAACACACAAATGAAGGAATTTTGAACTGCATGAATTGTTACCTGCGAAAAAAAATGGATTCTGTTTGATAACCGCAAGCGCTCAGCAAGTTGGTTGGATCCTGGTTCAGCACCTAAACAATGCCCTAAACGAAAACTTACCCCTAGAAAAGTGATGGTCACTGTTTGGTGGTCTAGCGCCAGTGTGATTCATCACAGCTTCTTACCAAACGGGGTGAGCATTACTGCAGATGTGTACCGTGAAGAACTGAGTCAATCGCTCGTCTCCGCTGCTCCTGCACGACAACGCGCGACCTCATACTGAACAGCAGACGGTCTTCAAGTTGGAAGAACTGGGGTTGAAAGCTCTCCGTCATCCGCCCTACTCACCAGACCTTGCGTCTACAGACTACTACTTTTTCCAGAATTTGGATAACTTCTTGGCGGGAAAAAAATTCAATACCCGACAGGCAGTACAAAATGCCTTTGAAGAATTTGTTGCCTCCCGTCCAGCTGATTTCTTTAAGAAGGGCATCAATAAACTTCCACTGCGTTGGCAAAGATGCATTGATTGCTTGGGTGATTACTTCGATTAATACAAATAAAAAATTCGTTTAAATTTTTTCATACAAAACGGCAATTTCATAGGTAAAGACTTACTATATAATCGGTAAGGTAATCCGAGATGGAAACGGCTGTAAGTATTTCCATGAAATTTTAGTATGCAGGCAGTTTTGGGAGAGAAAAACTGATCTACTTAGCTAAGGGTCTTTTCCCTGGTATTTGGGAAACAGATCATTTTTAAGTTATATAATATGTTTTTTCTTTTAAGCGCATTTTAAAGTTATTATGTTTTTTTTTTAAGATATGAGTGATTTCGATCCGATCGCTAACCAAAACGCCAACCGAATTTAATGTTCTAAACATTAAATTCGGTTGGAGTTTTGGTTAGCGTTGGACTTTTTGCGTTGTTGGCAAATTGGTGTCTCGGGTTCGAATCCCGGTCAGGCGAATATTTTTGTTATCATTTTTTTTTAATTATTTGTTATGTCGTTCTACAAAAACTCCGAGCAAAGCGTATTTTGTAATAATACGAATACACTACACAATTTCACAACAAAAATAGTTTATAAGTCTATGATCAAAAACATATATTTTAACAACATATTTACTCACATTACAAATTATTTTATTTTAATTTACGTAATTTTTACGCATCAACAAAACAATGAAATGCAGTGACATGGTACGAGTATAATGGTAATTTCTAATTAGTATACTTGCCAGTAACGCGATTATTTTCAACCAATGAGATACCGAAAGCCGCGAGACGAGTTATTGTACGCACACTACGCACTAATTTCGACCAAAATTGACCATATAAATTAAAAGAGTTGTACTACAGTTTGAATTTAACTTCATGCGTAACGGAATAAGGACAACCTAATATTATATTTCTGATTTCATAAATAAGACTTAAGACGATCAGAAATGAAAATCTAAATCCACTATGGGTTTCGATTTTCATATTTGAACCTTATTTAGTTCCGAAAAAAAAAGTCGATTAGTTTTTTAGGATACTGGATACACCCTGCAAGCGAGATAGGTGCACACGTGACATGTAATTTCAAGGAGCCGGAATGGCGGGAATTTTAAAAGATGAAGCCACTTCAAAGCTAGCTTACTAAAACCCGCTGCCCCTGGTACCCTGGTGGTAAGTAGGTAATATACATTTTTAAATAAGGATTGTAATTAAATTCAGTTTTATATATAAAACATGATAATGAATTACCGGTGCTGTCAAGAGACAAATTGGATCCATGTCTTGATGGCGGCTTAGATCCAGTTCTAGACCCTGGTCTCGATCCAGGTCGTGATCCACCAGGAGTTAGCGTAGATCTGGAAATTGTAAAATTGTATCAAATTAAATATTTTAAGAAACTATAATTATGATAAACATCATTAAAATCAAATATTATTGTCACTTGTAGCTCAATGCCCTAATCTTTTGAGAAGATAATTGAGTTAAAGAGATAATAATATAATGAAATACCAGCTTTTTCCCGCGGCTACGCCCGCGTAAATACAGTATCCCAGGGAACACTTCTTTTTTGGGGTCAAAAGTAGCCTATGTATTAAGCTTAAACTACTACCATTCCAAATTCCATCGTAATCTGTTCAGTAGTTTTGGCGTGAAAGATAACAAACATCCATCCATCCTCACAAACTTTCACATTTATAATAGTATAGTTAGGATACCTGGGCACACTTGGCTTGCGATATCTTTGTCCAAGTCCACTTGCAGCTTCGTTGTCACTAAGCGAGTCTGGTGTTCCTGCACTGAGAGACGATCGCGAGGCACGTCCTGGAGCCCCCGTAGACATTGGCACCGAACGCGCTGTTCTTTCTCTTACCTAAACGTAAAACTTATCGTTAAATACTGACCTTTATAGTATAAGGTGTAATTTTGCTAGCAATAATAAAACGATGATTCTTCTAATATGTTTAATTGAATGTGTTAGAAATAAAATGATTTTAGTTATGTGTGTAATTTGCAGTTGTGGATATCATAAATATACAATAATTGCAAATTTTATCATTATGCATGCTAACTAAATGGACTTAACAACAACAGTTATCTATTCATTAGCTTCAATATACTTTATTACACAAAATAAAAAAAATAAACTAATAATTTAAGAACTTTTGTTGAAAGATTTTAAGATAAATTAAATTCAGTGCAATAACCCACACACGCTATGCTTATTTTTACCCAATGATATCCTGGAGACGGCTGGTACCCATGATGGTGGGTATAGTGATGGGCACCTGGCGTAGTTGAACCTTGTGATCTTGAATGCCCGTAAATGAAAGCTTGCTTAGTGCCATGCGTCGAACCCACGTGGAGCGGGTACGAACACGGAAGTTCTTCACGCTGTCTGAGAGCCTCAAATATAGGCTTCAACTGCTCCATAAACTCCTCAGCTATACGCATCAATACAAAACCGGAATACTTTCATTATGCGAAGAAGAAAGAAGAGAAACATAGCCGCTACAAAGTAAATGCTTTCATAGTGCCAATCATTTTCCGTATCGCGAAATCTCAACAATCCGATTAATTAACACGTTTAGTCGATGAACACGCGAGTTTTTAAACGATTATGACAGGATCCATAGGGAGGGAAAACAAAATACTTTACCATTAGCATCCATATGCGCGACGTGCCACCTTTCCAATGCAGTGGTCCAATAAGTCTAGCAAAACAACACCAAACACTACACGAGCCGGTGCTTTGATGCTTAGCGAGCACACTAATGCAATACGACAACGCTACGAGCTCTCACATGCTGCACTCTTGATAGTGCCTCTTGCATATGGATTAAAAATCCATGTACAAGATGCAGTAAAAAAATAAAGCGAAAACGAAAACCCCAAACCGATGCTCCCTTAAAAACTACTGTGCAAATAATGAAATATATGACTATGAGTGAATTTACATCTAGATTCAAACCTGTTGGGAGAACAATTTGTTTTTTTATAGTTATTTATGCTTGTTACTTACTTTTGTGATAGGTCCTGTGGAGGGAGGCGTATTTGTGCTAGAACGTGGTGTTCGCGGTCTGAACGCAGCCATACTCTGTGACACTCCATCAGCCAAAATAAATTGCTCTCGTAGTTCGATGTTTGTTCTTCCCTTAGCTGCATGTGGGCGGCGTCCAGTGCGTAAATTGGATGGGAAAGGATAATGGAAGAAAGAAAACCATACGGTAACAGGAAAGATAAAAATTAGAACACCAAAAGTGTTAAAATAACAGGATGCGTGCATGGTAGTAGGAAAGAAAAAAAAACAACACAAAATCAGAACATGTCAAACAAAACAAAACGCAATAAAATAAAATCGAATCAAAATTTGCAAAAAGTGCAGTTAGGATTAGGAAATAAAAATTATAACTATTAGTTGACTGTTCTCACCACATAAATGTTTGTTTACAAAGCAAGAAACGAAAAAAGGTTTTTTTTTGATGTACTTAAATCAATTTAATAATTAATAATACTGATTATTATAGAAAAGGAATAAACATATCGTTTATATTTCAATCAACTAAATTAATTTATACCTATTATTTAATTCTTGCTTTGTAAAATGCACGATAATGATCTACCTGTTTGTAATGCAAATAAAATTCACAACATGCATTTTAAGGCGTTAATTCAAAGCAGTTTTAAAATCTCGACACCATAAAGTAAATAAAATGTTATTGAATTATAACTATATATATTTATGTACATACTTAAGTTTGGCAATGTTTAAAAGCCTTAAAAATGATACTTATTACTATTCGTTATTAATTACTATAAAATAAAAATAAAGTGCATGATATGCACAAAAGTAGCCAAATACTTATAAACTTAATACTTAAAAATAGTTAAGCGCTACACAGAAAAAGGCCGCAATAGAGTATTCCTTGTTAAGATTTCAAAAATTAATTTAATAACATATTTAATTAAATAAGAATACTCCATTAGCAAAATGCCTTTCTTACCGAGCGGGCAACAAGCCTCATGCTGCTCCGGCTTGCTCGGATCGGGAAGCGGTAAAACTAACGAAACTACATAATAATATGTAAAAAAGGATTGGGTATAAACGTAATAAAGAAAATAATATAATAATAGATAGGGGTAATGGGAGTTATGGTTTGGATAAAGCAAATACAAATTAGTAATTTAGTAAAAACATGGACGTTTTCGTATAGGATCGATGCGCTAGGCACAAAATTAATCATAGCAGACTATTAGTTTATTAACGGAACATTTTAAGCAATAAATAACCGTGTAATAATTATAAAATTAGGAAAGAATCGAAACTTTAATAGAAAATGTTACGCTGGCAACACTATATCCCGCGCCATTAACTAATATCCAGGCGCCGGCGGCCGACCGGCGGCCGTAAAAAAGAAAAAACCATTGGCAATGGCGCATTTGCGCATGTCATTGTCAAATACGGCTTGTCGTTTGCGTCGGATCGGTGTTGAGCAAGACAAAAGAAAACACAGTAATTCATCAAATAAATAGGCTGTTGTGTAAAATGTGAAATTTCATGTTTCTAAACAATAAAAAAGATGTCTGGAACCATCATTGAAAATTTAAGTGGGCGAAAGCTTGCTATTTTAGTTACTTTTCTTTTGTTGTGTCAACTAACATGTTTCCTTATCGGGGGCTTGGTCGCACCCATGCCTGCAAACGCGCAAAATATACTCGGAACTGTGTGTAAAGATACTTCTACAATGAAAAATGATACAACCAAGTGGTTTTATAATCGTGGTAAAGGTAAATGTAAATCGATAGACCTTGGACAAGCACACAATGATTTATCGGAAACCGATATCGTGTTTGCATTTCAAATGCCGGTTCCTCGAGAAGGAAAAATATTTGACTACTCAAGATGGCAGCAAAATTTAATCGGCGTTCTTCAAGTCGAAATACAATATCATTCGAGCATGGAAATAAAAACACGCAGCACTATTACTATAGACGCGAGGTTAGCTTATCGAAATAAAGGCGATCCAGACGACGAATGGAAGTTGTACACACAGTCTGTTGAGAAACGAAACTTAGATTGTGATATTGATATAAAATCAGAGGAGTACCTATACAACTGTTCGGCCATTCCTTTGTTTGAGCTCGGTTCTTTGTTCCATGATTACTATCTATTGAACATAAGATTGCCTGTTGATACCCCAGACATGAATGCACACATAGGTCATTTGAGAGACATGTGGGTTACAGTGATAAATCAGAATGGTGGTTTTACAAAGGTTTGGCTTTCTTTGAAAACAGTTTTCTTTCCCTTTATTATTGCTATATTAGTTTGGTTTTGGAGGCGTATACACATGCTAGAGAGAAAACCGGTACTACTTGAAAAAATGCTTTTAAGCTTAGGTTTAACATTGTGTTTGCTGAATGCCCCAATAGAATATTTGACATTGCAATTTGACTTACCATTTATGCTTTTACTTGGTGATATAAGACAAGGTGTGTTTTATGCTACATTATTTTCATTCTGGCTGGTTTTTGCTGGAGAACACATGCTTATCCAAGACTCTTCAGCCCAAAGCTCAGTTAAACAATACTGGCGTCATTTGAGTGCAGTGGCAATGGGATGTATTTCGCTATTCATTTTTGACATGTGTGAGAGGGGTGTGCAACTCCGCAACCCATTTTATTCAATTTGGGTGACAGATTTAGGTACAAACCTGGCCTTGACATTCATAATACTAGCTGGAATATCTACAGGAATATACTTCTTGTTTTTGTGCTACATGGTTTATAAGGTGTTCATTAATATATCTCAGAAACGTCAATCTCTACCTACTATGTGCTCTGTGCGGCGACTGCATTATGAAGGAATTATTTATCGCTTTAAATTTTTAATGCTAATGACCCTACTGTGTGCTGCACTTACAGTGATTGGATTTATACTGGGACAGGTAGCAGAAGGCCAATGGAAGTGGGATGAGAATATTGAAATAGAATATACATCGGCATTCTTCACTGGCGTGTATGGAATGTGGAACATTTACATCTCTGCATTGCTTGTACTTTATGCTCCAAGTCACAAACGCTGGCCAGTCAATGAAAACACTAGCGACACACAAAACCTAAGCGAAGAAATTGAATTCAGTCCACTGCCAACTGAGAGGAGTGAAATTTCATCTTTGACTTCCTTCATTCGAAAGCCTAATGTGGATTAAATGAAAGCATCTATTGTAAGAATCTCGAAACTAGTTTTAAGAATGGTAACATGTATCTCATTGATGTTGTAGTCTACATTGTAACAGTATTATCCCTAGGTGTCCCTAACGTAATAATGTGACTTTATATTGTAGTTGGGTAGATTGTATCCCTTAATAAACTAAAAACTACACTGAGTTAAAATTGTTTACTATATCTATAAGAAGAATGCTAACTTATTAACCGTCGAATATTTATTAAGAATACAAAATGACTCGCAGATTCCTTTAAGCCCAAGTGATGTGACCTTGGCCTTTACATTTTAGAATTTTATGTGTAGTGTAATCTTGATTGTAGCTCTGCTAAAGCTTAGTTTTTGCTGTGATAGTGACTTGTTTTTATTGCATTTTAAATTGTTAAATTTAATATGGAACAGTGTTGCCAGCTATTTTTTATATATTTTCTATTCATAATTATAAGTTAATTTTTGTATGTAATCAATAAATTTTTGAAAAATACTTTTGTAATTTTTTTTTAATATATTTAGACACACAAACATAAAATAATAAATTTCCCTGTCATCACCTGTTATTGGACATTATTAGTTTTGGGTTAACACAAGTTACGTTTATTGATTTTGATTGACACTTTGAATATTCAGATACATACTCACCAATTGACTTTCTGTATGTACATTTTAACACAGCAGGAAGTCAATAGAATAATAATATTTTAGATGTTTTACCAAAAGGTAAGGCACCTAAAATATAGGCTAGATTGAATAAAAGTCCATTACTCTTCTGGTCTAGTCTTTTCTATTAATTTACAAACGTAAATTTTACTTATGTCATATTTAAAGAGATGTTTTTGGATTTTCATTCAAAACTAAGCAACAGGATGTTTATGGAAAGCAATATGAACTAAATAAATACAAAATTATGTATGTATTACCATATATGTTGTTATTTAAAAAAATATAAGTATTTAAAGGCTTTCTATTAACATCCATTGGTACTTAGGACTAGGCAATTCTAGATATTTAATATGTATGATTTCTTCGGAAATTAATCTTACTAGGTATACATTTTAAACCACCACTTGATGACGTCATTATAAGTTATGAAATGACTAGGTTATTTGTTACTCGATATGGTAATTAGTTGTAATTTTTGATTGTTCTAACTTTTCTTGCAAATTTTATCATTTGTAATGGATTTACAAGTGATTTTGTATATAAGCTATTAGAAATAACGTACTTAATAGAAAATTGTATTCATATTTTTAAAGTTCAGAGGAGGTTAATATTTTGTTTTTTGCAAAGATTTTTTATCGCTTCATAATAGCTTACCTATACTATAAAACTTAGGTTCTATGGTCATATAAATTAAACGGAACGTACCTCGGCAGGGGTCGTTTTTGACGAGGAACTCGTCTAGAGCGACCCATCCTCCCCCCACGCGGACCATCACCGTGGACCTCAGGATGCGGACCAGACGCAGTTTTTGCGAATCGCCGAACTGTTTTAAATATATTTGCTATAACTATCTTGATACGAGGACAAACTAGCTAATGTCCCAATCATAGAGAGTATCAAGAAAATAATAATGAAATCATTTCTTTTCAGGAATAACAATTTTTGACTAGATAATAGAACAGCCAGTGAACCCCAGAACTTCGTCATTTTGTTAAGGCTGAAAGTTTGCCAGCGCTTGCTCCCAACACAGGTAAGAACTCTCTCTCAACTCCTTAACTGGCTCTCGCTCTATTTGTCACACTTGTGGCAAGTTTGTTACTATAATACTAATAATAATTTAACATAATATGAAATTGATGAAATAATAACTTCAACAAAAAACTTCAATTAGTAAATATCAATAATGGCAACGTCGTAATTAGGGATTGCAATCCCGCATTACCGAAGTCGTTCATTCGTCTTACTATTATGATTATCGTCAGAGATGATAATAAATAAATAAAACAAGTAAAAAAAGTAGTTAAAGAACGTTTGTGTGCTAAAGCTTATTATAAAATTTAATAATTATGTCAATGACAATGGTCAGTGATTTTATTGACGATCGCACTCCATAGGAATAGGATGGCCACATGCAAGGCTACTTCTATGTACTATTGTACTCTTGTTATGTAGTTTTAGTCATAACATTGTTATATACCTTTTTTATTCTAAAAGAATAATTTTCTATTTTATAATATTTTATAATTTTATATTTTTGGTAAAAGATGGCCTCGCGCGAGTTTCTTACACCGGGATAGTTCCCGAACCGGTGGTAGGCATCACGTATACCGACGTTCAGAAAGTGTCTAATAATACCAACTTTGAATATTTTTTTTTACTTTGACTTGACATAATAGTGAGAGGTCCTGCATCTCCACATACAAAGCTTATGCTTTGACTTTTTAATTTATTTATGTATGAGTATTCTAATGCTTACTGAAAAAATAAAAACTAAATGATAATTTAGGCTTATACGCCTTTAAAAAAGTAAACGATAGTAAATAAATATTTTGTTCACCTTCTTAAAGTTATTATGCATTAACCCTTAAATGAGCCAGAAATTATAATGTTATTGCTATAAAGAACTGCCAAAACGAATGAATGACTCTTGAAATATCAGTAACGCGGGATTGCAACCCTAGTCGTAGTACATCTACAATCTAAACACAATAAATCGACTCACCCTATATTTGCCCTCTCCAACCTGGAACACCCTGAACTTCTGTCGGCAGGTACACAACATCACGAGACGTTTGACTTCATCGTGAATCTTGTCGGCATCCGACGGTGGTCCGCGTCTTTCAACCTGTCGAATAAAGTTTACATTTTAAAAAACAATACCATGTAAATCTTATGCTTTTGACTTCTAATGTCTACGACTTATTCATTCGTAAACTTAATTGAGGATTAATATAGTATTTTTATATGCATGCCTAATTTCAGCCTACTCCGTAATGGTTATTGCTGGATTTTGATGTATCAGTCGATTTAAACGTAAACTTACCCAGTCGGGTCTGAGGGCCGCGATGAACTCCTCCCAGTCAATGAGACCGCTGCCGTTCCTGTCGAACAGGTCGGCCACGGCGCCCATCTCCAGTCGAGACGTGTCGAATTCTGTGCACAAACAACAAGCATAGTATTTATCTACATTATATAGAATATTATATTCTACATTTTTGTGTTCAAAGGGGACAAACGAGAAGACAAATCTCTCGATGGTGAGCAATTATTATCTCCGCCCAAGGAGAACACAAATACAAGGCATAAGGTAAATGCCCCTATATTCGGGTTCGTAAGGCTATTACGACTTTATGTGGATCGCGTGTGATGACGTGTGGAAGATCATTAACACGCAGTGTGTGCGGGTGTGATTACGTGTGATCGCATGTTAACCCTGAGAATACATAATATTTTAACGCAACTTTAAAACTAATAATTTCAACCGTCCTTCGCCGTCCTATTGGTATACCCTACATTATATATTATATCAAATATCCAAATCAAACAAAACACCTAAATCGAATACAAAAAGTAAACTATGCTGGTTGCCTATACAAATTAATATTAAAAATGTGAATTCAGGTATCGTTCAATCTCTTATTATGAGAAAAATATTTAACGAAACATATCCCGAATTTAGGTCATAAGAAACTTAATGTTAATACTTACTTTATTGTTTAATTAACATTTAAATATTTTTCATTATTTTACAAATACACAAGCTACAAAAATATTTCTAGAATATCCTTAATTCAGTAGTGACAGGAACTAAGGGACCACCGAAAAATAAATTGAACGCTATTTCGTGAGTTGAATAGTTGCTATTTTAATGGAATTAAATGCTTGTACAAGATTATTTAATATATCAAATCAATTGCTGAGAAACACATAAAGCACCATTAAAAGTTTTATTCAAACGAACTCTTCTTTTCCTTTCTGTGATCTTAAGAAGCAAGAGCGCTAACCTTACGGTGAAAGGAATATTACTTTCACCGCACAGCTTTTTGCGGGCACTGATACTTTTGAGCCTCGTATTGCTGTTATTTTACGCTTAAAACGGTTGGTTCTTGATTTTTAGATAGTTTAAATAATTAAGATTTTATATTGATGTAGTATATAAATGAATTTTTTTTTTAATTTCTTATCTTTTGAACTAAAATAACACTTGAAGCTCACGAAACTCACGAAATAAGGTACTAACATGAAGATATAGCCTTTTACCTTACACATGGTGCAGCCGGCCTTTTTAAGTTCAATAAATAAAAACTTCCGTCACAAAGTTACGTTAACTTTGGGTTTTTAAATTTTAACGTAAGTATACTTTTTGGTTCAAATTATTCCACTTACTGGTGTTAATAATTCCATCGATGAACTCATTTCTGGGGATCAGGCCATTGTTGTCCTTATCCATTTTGCGGAAGAGGTCCGTGAGACGAGACTTCTTGTGGTTCATGAACTTCAGAAACTGTTGAAAATATTGTCAGTTAATATAATTTATATGAACTCAGTATTTTTAAACAGACAAATTTCTACATAAGGCATGCAAAGCCACTGAATTGACGCCAATTAACTTTTAGGGCCCGTTCAAACGCGGTCGGTTACAGCGCGGCAGTCAGCTGCAGTGCTGCTTAAGTTTTGGGTAGGTAGTTGTTTTATACTAACTCGTTTTCTCCAGTCGTCCCAGCTAAAGTTGGACACGCGCTGCAGCTCTTTCAGATGTTCAAGCCGCTCGTGCAGGCGTCTCTGTCTCTCCCACGCGAGCAGCCATACGGTGCGCCACTTGTCCCACAGCTGTCTCACTCTCGGCGATCTGAACTCCGGTTCCGCGCCTTTGCTGTTCGTGAAGGGATATGTCAGTTTCGTAGTAATTCATATATATGTATATGCTGGTTATGTCTAAGTATATTTTTTAACACTAAAATACTGACTAAAAAAATGTGTTTAATACTTTTTTACTAAGTAATTACTTTTAACAAAAATGTAAACCTTAAGTTTAAAAAAAAGCTTGATATGCAAAACTTAGCTATGGATTGATTTCTATGAAAGATGTAACTAAATTGAAAAGTTAATAAAAAAAAACACATGCAAAAACACTATAATAGAAGCAGCGAAAAAAACATACAAAATTGAAGCAAAAATAAATATAAATCCAAGATAAAAACAAATTAATTACAAAAGCATCCATTTCAATTATTGTTCTTCCCTTCAAAATTAAAGAGATATTTCCATACCTAATTAATTGTTTTAATATTTTTATTCCCGTCTTCTATACGATAAAAATAGTTTTGTTTTTATGTTAATTAGATACCAATGATACTTATATATTATGTGAAACCGAATTCACTAGTTGTATGTAAACAAATTTTGATATTTTGTCAGTATGCTTCTAAATGTGTCTTTGATAAAAGAGAACATAATAAGTATATAATATAATCAAAAGCATAATTCGTACCCAGTACTGAGTACATATTCAGAAATGTTTTCAAAATCGTGGGTAGTTTAAAATAAAAGTTTGAAAAAGACTTTGACATAACTGACAGTGTCATTAGTCATTACTAATGACAAATAGTTTTTTTCTAAGCCACATTTAGGCATACGTATGAGCTGCCAATCCTTACCTTCCCCTCGGCGGGAACCTGGGTCCGTAGTGTGGGAGGTTGCGGTCTGGAGAGTCTCGGCCCGGGCTCAGTCGACTGGAGGACACGCATAGTATAAACACACATGTAGAATACAAACCCGTCTCCGCTAAGTTGTTAGTCCGAGTGTTAGTCAGCTCCGGTGAGTTAGTCCAGTGTTAGCCGGCCCGAACTATTAGTTTGGTGATGTGGAAAATGCGGTGATTTAGTGCAACATTGCTCGAAAATAGTGTGGATAAGTACGTAACTAAGTAAGTACTAACATTATTTAATTGTTATTCGACTCTATAAAGTATAAACAATGTAAAATGTAGTAAAATAATTTGAGTCTAGTATTTTCAAGTTTCCCTATTATGTTGTATGTTTGGAGTTTGGACTTGTTAATTTTTTTTAACTAAAATATATATTCAGACATTTTTCGTTATAATAATAATGTTACGGTTTAGATTAAGTACCTACGTTTTAAAGAAACGCACACGCGTTATCCAATCAAAAGCGCTATTGAATAGATAAACTACCCACAAAAATCCTCAGTAACTTTGTCAGGCATTGAGCAATCATTTAAACTAGTAGAATTAACATGCAAGATCTACTCCTAGGATAGGCCCTCTAACGTTTTATAACCACAAAATATACAATATACATGCAATTTTAATAAGCAATGTTTCATGCTGCAACAGTACAAGGCAAACATATCTCCAATTTCTTCATTCTTTGAACTTAAGTATCGAAAAATAAAGAAGTAGGTTTACGAAAGCTAAAACGTCTACAAATAACATTATATATTAATAATATAATTGAGAAATATTTCTTCATCTCTTTGAATATGTAAAGTTTATATGTGTGAATATGTTTATTAATTAACTATTAAGTGACCTGTAGGCCCTGTAGCTAATAACTAGTTACCCTCATGTGACAGATTATTCACTTGTTGTTCTTCCTAAACCCAAGACCCTCGAGTCTTGCCATACTCTAGAGTCTAGAGGTATATCATTTCGACTTTTAGAGCAAATTCAAAAAAAATTTTCTTATATAATATGTATAAATCGTCACTTGATAAGAGAGACGAAGTAATATTCCTCGCGTAAACTACAAAAATACATTTTTAAAAATCAAACAATCCTAGAATGAAAACCACATCAAACCTTCCTCTCCTACTTCGACTGTGTATCCGGGACCTGCCGACGCCAAGCGTGACATAGAGAACGAGACACAAAGCTACATTTACACGTGTTAGAGCGAGACGATTTATTACAGAAACCCATAAAACACGTTGGATGTCAAACATGTGACATTGAGTGCATTTGTGGACAGTGAAATTAAGAAAAAACCAGTGCCTGTGATATTATTTAAAGCAACATGTTTGAGGGGTTTTTAATTGAAGCCCAAGAAATTGGTGTTTAGATATGAATGAAAATATAGCTCATTAATTAAAAAATCCAAATGAAAGTTACAGATAAAAATAAAAAAATAATGTTTCGGAACATAAATAAATAAAACAAACCTGTAGCGTCTAGAGCCATAGTAATCAGGTGACATTGACCTCTCCCTGTTGAGATCGTGCTGGGAGCCGCGGCTGATGTGGCAACATTAACACACCATGCAATGACGTCACAATATGGCGATGTCGCGAAACGTGTGGGTGAGAGAAAACATAAATGAAAACTGGTGAACTTAAGCGTGACACATACTAAAGTAATTGACACATAAAAAATGAATGTAACATAAAATGAATTGTAAATATCGAAGTCAAAAACTAATAAAATATTATACTATTTGACAAATGGTTTAAGGGCTTACATTTTTTGTATCCTATGTTTCATTACATTTTGAAAAAAATATAAATGTACAAGCCTATGTTCGCTATTGTCAAGGAGCAACATTATATTTATGCCAAATAGTATAACGTGAAAGCTACACGTAAATATATATTTAACTTACACAGGCGTTCCCTTGGTTGCTTGTTTCGCGGACACCTTGCGAGGCGTCGACTCGCGGCCTACGCTCTGACTCTTGACCTGAGAAATAGAAATGTTTATAAGAGAAAATATATTTTTGACGGATATCTGTCTTAAGTATTCTCGATAGTCAACTGCACGATTAACTATAAACCTTACTGTCAGATAAGATAGATAATTCCGAGTATTAATTATGTCGAAATTTTATTATTATCTGTATTCCGATTTCTTACAACGGTTATTGGTTGTCTATTCTAATGTTACAATAATATGTGAGTAGGAAAATACCTGGTATGCCTTGCACACTCGATCAACCTCGTTTTGTCTTTTCTGCGTGTGCTCCATCAAATCTTTGTGGTCTTCAATAAGTCCTTCCAGAAGTTCGATCGATTCAGGCAGGGGCTCAGCTTCCAAAGCTACAATGAGAGGTTTAATTTTAACAACAATTCGATTAATTTACATAGTAAAATATTGTGTAAAACACATTTAACATTTACCTCCTAATACAAACCTAATAATAGGTAAGAGGTTTGTTTATATGAGTGATTTGCCTTTTTATGATATTCAATTAAAAAGTTACTTTTTTAAAACGCACTAAAAAGGTAAAATTATGTATACTTAGGGTCAAACCACACCGCGATGATACGCGACGCGAAGCCACGCTACATTTTTAAGATAGCTATAAAAAATATAAGTTTATTCACTACACAAAAAGATACACGTTTCGTATGACATCAGTCATACACCGCACATGCGCTGTGCAGCGCGGTGCAACTTGACATGCGAACTATTATGTAATTAAACGTGTACCTTCTTATGTAATGAATAAAGTAGTATTTTGAATAGCTATCTTAAAAAATGCAGCGACGCGTCACGTATTGTTTCGTTTCGGTGTGAATTGACTAGTGTTGTACTATGTACAAGTAAAAGAAACTCACTGTGTAGAGTATTTTCGAGTCCGGACAACCACTGCAACAGCTCGTCCAGCACCAGGTCCAAGTCTTTGAGGCTCTGCATGTGCGCCTCCAGCTTGCCGCCGCGTTGCATGGCCCATTGCCATACCTTTTGCAAACGATAACGTAAATATCGCATAGTATATTCTGAAGAAGGACAGGTCAAAATAGTCGGTAAAAATTAGTTAAGACAAGTCGTCTAAAATATGTTGGACACAGTAAAAGGAAACTTTTAAATTTCTTTAGTTAAGGAGTCTTTCATTTACATTAGATCATTACGGAAATCTCTCTCGATTCTCTGAGAGATGTCTATAAAATATTTACCTGCCCCGCGGACACTTTACTGAATATAAGTAAAACTGGTGACACAGAGATTGTCAATTTCCTTGATTTCACTTCCATTTTAGGTTTTTAAAATATTTATTATATTGTAAACATATTTTCAACACCAGTTACATCAGATTTTTAATCTAATCCGAATGTAAACTGAAGGTAACGCAAATTTTAATATATTTATGAAAACAAGATAATAACAATCGGAGATTATTACCTAACGAACGTTTCATTTGAATGAATTTTAATGAACGTATCAAAAGAGATTATTTTAATATAAAATATGCAAGGCGATAAAATAAGGTTGCATCTACTTTAAATTTTTAATAATTATTTTTATTATCTACTTAGCTATAATTATAAAAGCAAAACATGACTGCCAGGATGTGCGTTTCGTGGTTCGCGTAAATGGCAAACTTTGGTTTCACACGACCAATCCTGTGAATAGAAAGTCATGACCGAGTAAGATCACGGCCTCGCAAAAAACCAGGTGAAATAAGGCTTGCAATGTGCTTCGCCGACTGGGTAACAGCTGTTATATGCTCATTTTCCTTCTTTTAACACAACTTATTGTCAAGCCACTGACCTCGTCCCATCTGCTCTGTATGATGGTGATCCAGTGCTTGATGACGGGCACAGCGTCAGGGTGCGCGCGCGCCAGAATGTCGCGCGCGAGCTGCACCGTCTCGTCCTTGTCGCGGCCCTAAATCACAATTTATTTATTAACAAGATTGTGTACAGATAATAAAACAAGTATTCGTTAATAAATATTCTTTTTCTCACCGTTGCTCTAAACTACACCATGACGTAGTAAATAAATAAAATTAGGGTCTGTACCTTGTCAGCTAGCTCCCTCGCGAAACGCTCGTGGTCGGCGAGCGCGGCGCGCGCCTCGGCCTCACCCTCGGGCAAAGCACCCGCGAACCGCAGCCGCGTCTCCGCGTCCGACAGCCACTCCAGCAGCATGTTCACCGACTTGTGCAGACGCTCCGCCTAAGTGAGAGAGAGATATGTGTTGAGAGAGATATAAAACAGGTCTATGGTTTCGTCCAGCCTGAGGTTTACAATTACAGCACTAACGTCTCTATTACGGGGACAAAATTCTTTTCCCACCGTAAGAAGGATTGGGCTGTAGACATTTACTAACTTATTGCTGGCTTATATTATATTCGAAGTTATTTGACGGTCGGTTTTAATAAAACCGATCTATTTCTTACATACATCTTTATAAAATACTGTAGTGTGAGATGCAATTACCTCCTTGAGAGCTCCTTCCAGTCTCTGTGCCTTTCTCTCGCTGAGCGACTGCACAGCATCCCAGGCCCGCTTAAGTTCGCCGCACTGTTGTTTGATGTTAGTGGCGTCCTCTGGTGGAACCTAATCGAACAAAGTGAAAAGATTAAAGACATGTAAAAAAAAATATAACGACTTCTTAAGTTTATCTAACAATTAGGTATTCATTGTCTGTAATTAATTTGTAATGACATTTTACTTACAGTGGCTTCAAGATCTCGACCGGTTTTGAGGACAGATTGCATCTGTCCTTCGCGTGAATGTAGATCTTCCTCGAATTGCTGCAAAAAATTAAAATGTTCAATATAATTTATCCTAACTCTGCATCACTCAAAGGTTGGCTATTAGAGAGAATGCCACTTAGCATTTTAGCACCTATGTACAATTGTTGCATAAAGTGTTGTAAATAAATAAATAAAAAACGAGCGAGTCTTACAGTAGTCGCATATGATGTGTAACATTTTATGAAAATATAAAAAAAAAACACAATGCTTAGAACGATTTTCTAATATGAAAAAATATACGGAAACTTATCCACTAAGCAGTGACAGAAATCGCGCGCTACCGCGACTTCCTGTGTGTAACAGGAAGTCGCGGAAGCGCGCAATTTCTTTTCGTGATTCCGTCCCATTTCACGAAATCACTCTCAAAAATTGCAAGAAAGCGAGAGAATAGATGTTACACATAAATAATTAAGAATAATATAAGCTTTTACTTCGTCTGTATATACGAAACATGCAAATCCGTACGGACGGACGCACACTATACCTTGTGCTGCTCAATGAGCGCCATGACAGTGTCGAGGTCGCCATGCACGGGCGAGTCAGCGGACAGCGCGGCCTCCTGCCGCTTCAGCCACTCCAGTAACGCACTCATCGCGTCCTTAAACTGTCCGGAGTAGAGCAACGCCTCCTCGAGCTTGCGTTGCCTGTCAAAATAATGCTCAGTTAGACCCCTACAACAGTATACATACCTAATACTTTTGTTACATTTAAAGTTACATATACTTAAGCTAAACTGCAAAATGATGTTCACTTATTCGTCTATTTTTACATCATAACAACATATTAACAGAAATATTTTTCCGGGATAATTTTGCTAACGTGCCTGTCAACTGCCTTAGAGCAAACGGTGGTCCACTTGGTCTTGAGATCAGTGAGCATGTTGCGCAGCGTGGGCTCGTCGGTCTTGGGCGCCTTGTCCTTGAGGTGTTTTCCGACCTTTGTGGTTTGATCGTACACTGGCTGTTTAGCGGCCAGAGCCTTTTGGAACTCGCGGTGTTTGTTCAGCCTATAAATAATCACATCATATCTGTACCTCATACTAAAAATATAACAATTATTACAGTTCATTTATCTAATAGATTAATTTACATAAAATCCAATATAACTAAGGCGACATAGAAAGTATCTTTACATGTTATAAATTTAGTTTTACCTAAAATATAGTATTTAATTTTACCTGAGCTTGATCTTATCTGGATCGTTGATGGCGGTTTCGGAGTTTAGCTGATCTAATTGCTCCTCAGTTTCGTTGAGCCAACTCATCAAATTATTCCTGTACAAAATGAACAAAATATTATGTAGTTATGAACAAAGGTCAAACATTGTTGCTTGTTAACAAAACAGTTTCGATATTATGTAGTTACAAAAGTTAGGAATTATTTTAAAGTGTAAAAAAGGACTTTTTAAGGGTATAAAATAGTTGTGAAAGTGGAATTAAATTCCCTTATCACAACTTATTCGGAAGTTAAGTAGCGAAAGCGGAACAAGGCTTATTACTGTTTAAAAATAAACCAACTAGAAATAGCTATTACAATAATTTCTTCCCAGCAGCGAGTATTATTAGTACACACGTATAACGTACCACATGTCATTGAACTCCTTGGCCTCTTTGAGTCCAAGATCCAACGCTCGGGTTCTTTCAGCTGATTTCGATACTACTCGCTCCCATCTATGCTGCACCGACACCAGCAAGTTCTTGATGAGGATCACGTCCTGCTTCTGGCTGAAGTACTTGAGGTGGGTGCCCTTCTTGTCCAGTTGGAGCATGGTCTCGCGGTGGGTAGATACTTCTTTCTGGAACGCCTTGTGTTCCTCCACTTGGGCTAATGGACAAATGTAAATTAGAAATGAGTTTTGCATATTATTAGCAAACGGATTATAATCGTTAATGTTAATATGACGAAACAAACTTGCTTAGGGAAGCGGCCGAGACTTAGTCATGATTAGTTTTTTGGTGTTAACAAATATTTTAATCAATTCTACACATTACAGTGACGTAACATCTGGCTATCAAACTATATAATAAGATCACTTACATAGCAATGTCTCCATGACCCTGGAGACGGGTTTGGCGGAGGAGAGCGTTTTCTCGGCGCTGGTGAGCCAGTCCACGAATGCTTGCAGCGCGTCGTGGAACTCCGTGGCCTCCTTCAGTGCTATCTCCAGTTTGATCTTCTTATCAGACGCTCTGTTCAAATAAATGTAGAGAATGTTTACAGTTGAAATAAAATAAAGTTAGTAAATTTACCAAATTATAGCGACGCTCTTTAAAATTCACATTGGTATCGTCAATCGTGTAACACAATATGGAACTTTTTTGTATATGCGTCCTTTACATAGTGGTTTCTAAACTATTTTATCTTACAAACCTGAATACATTTTAATGTATGCTACATTTTTACAGAAAAAAAGGGTTTATCCTTCGCGCGAATTATGTGAGGGATATAACTGACCTGGATGTGACATTGTCCCATCGGGACTTCAAGTTCTTGAGGTTAAGGTGTAGCTGCGAGTGCGGGTTGGGTTTCTCCTGGCGCTTGATGTACTCCTGGCCCTGTTGTAGCACCGCCTCTACCTTCGGACGGTTAGCTTCGATCTCGTTGTATACATCCTGTTGATTGCGATATAATGATTAATTATTAATATTATTTTTACCACATTAAATTTATAATAATTTTTAAGTAAAACATTTCAAATTATCCACATTTTATACAACAAAGATATTCAACGACTTCAGGCAAAAGTAAAATTTAATTAAAATAAAAGGCAGCCAATACGCAATCAAATATGTGATAGGTAATAGAAAATGTTGGAATCCAGGATGATATTTTCTGCAGGTAAAATTCCGTCGACAACATCTTCAATAGTAATTATAATCAACGGCGTTACTCTTATGTGCAGCTCTTAAATTATAATCTGTATAAATATAAGTAATTTTCAAAACGTACCATAAATCTCTCCAGCTGTTCGGTGGCGGTCTCTGGAAGTCCGCCGACGGGTTTGGAGGCGGCGATGACGCTGTCCACTTCTGATAACCACGACAACAAGTCGCCGATCTCCGCATTGAAGCTGTTGTGTAAGATAAAGATACATTATATAAAAAAATTATATAAAAAGATACATTATAGAAAAAGTAAATTTATTAATGCTACAGCTGCGTGTGTTTTTTTTAATTCATATTAAATCATGAGTTACTTATTTTTGGTCCTCTGAACCGGATTTTACCTTTGCGCCTCTCGCAACGCGTCTTCGAGCTCAGATTGCTTGTCCCTGGCCCTCTGTTGTAATTCGCGCCATTTCCTGTTGAGGAGAGCTAACTTCTCCGCAGTGTCGCCAGCTTCCTCCGATCCTATTTGAGGGATAAAAATAGACGAAATTAATTAACGTTCAGGTATTTTATAAAATAAATGTGTAGTTAATATTATTTCATATTTATGGCATTAATTCTATGCGAATACAATATTAAATTATTTTAGTGTTTAAAAAGTATTTAGTATTGGCAATAGTTTACTTCTAGTCTAAAATATAACGTAATAGAGTGTTAGTGTACGCACCTACGTGCGCGAGTTGCGCGCCGGCTTCGTTGAGCGTGTCGACGGACGGTTGGTGCGCCGCGATGTCGTTGGCGAGAACCTTCAGCTTGGCCAACTCCACTTCCAGTACTTGTGGATCGCCGGCCACCTGTACACAACACGTGGATCTTACAAATTATATGATAAAATAAATAAATAAATATACAACAGATTAATATTTCCATATAAACTGTAGTAATATGTATAACTGTCAAGTTAGTCATAAGAGCTCATACAACAAAGTATCGACTACTTTTCTATTAAAGATCTATCTTAACTTATATGAATTATTCATAAGTCATACCGGTGTAAGCGTATCCAGCGTATCGTTGCACTGCGCGATCCAGGCGAGAGTATCGCGCAGCGCGTGCTGCAGCTGGCCGAGCCGAAGTAGCGCGCGTTCCAGCTGCTGCTGCCGCTCGACCATACCACGCAGCAGCGCCGCCCAGCGAGCGTTCACCTCGCTTAACGGCTGCTTGATAGCCTGCGCTTGCTCCGACGATGTGCGCTCCGTAAGCTCTGCCGCTTGCCTGCATCATAGTGATGATTTTAGATGATATGACTTCACAAGATTTGAGCGCATGACTATATTGCTAAAAGTCAACATAATAATATATCAAACCAGCTCTAACAAATATAAAATGCTTTTAGTAAAATGCGAAGAGTATGAATATATTAAAGAAAAAAAAACATGTAAAAATAAATAAATGGCCAATTAGGTTAGAATATTAGAATTAGAATCAAAATATCTTGTAACTTAAAATCAATAAAGTTATTTAAAAACAGACAATACAAATAAGCTAGTGGGTTAAAAAAGACATGTAGCAAAAAAAAAAAAGACAAAAACGTTTACGAATTATTTGAGACAAACATAAACTTATTTAAAACTTTTCCTACACTAGAATTATTATGCATGAAAATACCGCGGGTGCAGTCAGTTGTTTAAAGTATTTAATTTCATACATTGAAGGAGTATTTCCTTTAGTACTTGGCTAAGAAAAACGTATCCTTGCGATATAATAAATTAGATTGATAAATAAAGTTGATTTAAAAATATGTATTTTTGTTTTTTAATTTCTACTGATGAGAACACTTCGAAGTAATTTCCGGCAAGGATGTGACGACACAAACACACTAAACACATATGTAGAAGTGAAACGGAACGTTTATGTAAATAAATAGTTCATGACATCTTAAAAAGTTACTTATGTCAAAACGTTAAACGGAACGTAACACCGCCATTTTACTACTACGGACTATAGCACAGATAACAAATAGTACTAGTATGACGTTACAGCACAGATAATCTATCAACCAACATGGCGAATTGTTTTTTGTTTGAAATGTTTTCGGCGGTTTTTAAAAAGTATATTTTAAAAATATTTTTTTTGTAGGTTTTTAGGTTTCAAAATAATGTTATATTATTCTTTTGTGTGTAATGAAACAATTATGAAGCGTTCAGGACATAAATAAAAGCAAGGTCAAGTAGCCTATTCTGTGCATAATAATTCTATCAGTGCAGTAAATATTTATGAAAATATTGTTTATTTCAACTTTTAACTAATTAATATGCAACAAACACTAGGTCTATCAAACTCAAGCAACACTCATCAATATAGGTATAATTCTTGCCTCATTAAACTCCTGGTCATAGGCGATTGTAGCATCAGGGAGGGAATAAAAATATATATATTAGCATTATTATTGTTTCCCAGTACAATAAAATGTGCAATTTTAGTGGTGCAAATATTAACATTAAAGATTTAAAACAGACATGAGACAAGCTATTAAGAGGAAACACATTTTTTAAATATAGGTATTTTAACAAATATTTACGAATATAAATCTTACAGTCAGACTTCTAAAGCAGATAGAAGAACCTTACCTGTTTAAAGACTCGACTTTGACCATGTGCGGGTCGACCTCCTGCTTGAAGGTGGCGAGTTGCGCGATCTGTCGCTTGACAGCGTCGATGTCCGAGCCAAGCGGGCCCATGTGCGAGAACTTGTCTTCCGCGTGGTCCAGGAATTCGAGAAGGTTCTGTTACAGGAACGAGAAATGACATATTTTCCCCCATTTATTTTTATAAGGCTATGTTTGTTATGCAGGATAATTAAATAAAACCAAAAGTTATTGTCTTTAAAACTACTTTTCTATTTCTGGTTACGAATATAAACAAATATTCAAATAGTACCTGTAGTGTGTCATGGAACTCCATAGCCTTCTCCATGGCATCAATTAGATTCTCCTCTCTCCGCGCGTACAGGACCGTGATGTTGTCCCAGGCCTGGTCGATGTCTTCCATATGTTTCTTGACTTCGGGCTTGTCGGGCTCGCCGCACATCGACATGAGGGTCGAACCCGTCTTCCTGACTTTGTCGACATCGGGCTTGGCTTGGTCGATTTCCATACGAATGTCCTGTAGAGCTAGCTGTTGTCGCTGCAACGCGGGTGGCGTAGCGGCCGGTGGTGGTTGCGACTGTAGCGCATCGCGTAAATCGGCTAGCGCGCGTGATACGCGCTCTAGCAACGCCCAGAATTTACGCGCCAGCTCCATTGCTTCGGCTAGCGTGCGTTCGCGGTTGCCGCTAGCGTTCTGTACTGCGTCCCACAACCTGTTCAAACAAGGTATTTGTATCGTACATGAAAACATATGCATTTTTATCTATTAGATAAATTTAAGTTAAAAAAATATACACACTTGTTAAGTTTCTCCAGCTTATTGCGGATGTCCCTGACGGCTGGGTCGCTCTTGTTGGCCTTGCCGATGACGTCTGAGGCCGCACGCTGCACAGCATTGTACGCTTCTTTGCGTTTCTCCAGGTCTTCAATGAGAGCGTTGTTCTCGTCCATTTGATCTCTGTAAAAATCATTATTATTTCAAACTTCTTGTCTTAAAAGAAAATTGATTCCTTTACGTAAAAATTCACTTTATAATAAAAAAAAGTATTTCCTCCTACTAGCGTTAAATACGCATAAAGCGTTCCTGTAAACTTTATATAAATAAAATATGTAGGTAAAACGACAGCACACTCACTGAATCTTATGCGGGTGCGCGGAGACGGGCTCTGCATTTTGCAGTTGGTCTGCGGCGCCGGCCAGCGCCCGCACCATGCCGTCGAGACGCTCCGCGAATACAGACGACTCTTGGAGAGCCTGCGAACAAAATATATATAAGATATTACATAATTAATGATGATAAGAATGTAAAATGCGTACATGATATATGGATAAAATCCAAAATTACGACATCAATTCGTAGTGTTCTTATATAATTATCTGTATTTCTCAGTCCAAACACTTAACTTGAACATTTTTTATCAGTAACGTAGATATCGTTACCTGTTCCAACTCCTGCTGCCGTTGCCTGAGCTCTGCCCGCAGCGCGTTGTACCGCTCGCAGTCATTCTCCACAATATCCTGGATCTTGGCCGCGTCGTCTTCGCCGACGAGCCGCGAGAGCGCCTCGCCAGTCTTGATCAGCTTGTCGACTAATGGCTTGTGCCCGGCAATCGATTGTTGCAGCATCTGAGTTAGTAATTGGATGATTAGCTGGCACGAAAAAGTTGAAGATTTTTTTAAATTCAATTATTCAACACTTAGCCAATTATTCACATTATTCATTTGTTAATAGCATTTAATGAATTACCTCGTTCTTGTCTTGCTGCTGTACGATTTGCTCGGGGCGCAGCGCTGGCATAGCCAACATCTGCACTTGCTTCTCCATGTCGTCTAACCACGTCGACAAACTGTAAAAGAGTATATTTTTTAATCGTTTTGCAATATGAATAAAAAGATTCCTTACTCACACTAAAGTCTGATTTACAATCAAGTCAAATTGTAAAAATATCTCAGGTTAAAAATGAGAACCAAAACATAAGTCTCTATCAGTTCGATAAAGAAGAAAAAAAAAACATGAAGTAAAATAAATACCGACTGAAAGTAAAAATCATAATTATTACTTAATATATATTGCGGTAAGTAAATGAACAAACTTACCCGTGATGAGTATCAGCAAAGTGTTCCGCTAGCGGTAGCGCTTGCTCCAGAGCGGCCAAGCGCGCGCCGCTGAGCTGTCCGACCTCGTCCATCATCTCCCGCAGCTCCTCGCTACGTTCGCGGATCACCGCAGCCTCGTCAGAAGATTGACATTCACGAAGTACCTAAGAAAATAAAGGAATATTTTTAATTGCAAGTCTTCTTCTTATTAAGCAAACAATATTTTATATTTATTTAGGAACCAATCATGACGTACGAAGTGAAGTAAAACAACACACTAATTTACTTGAATTCGTTATATAGACGAGCCTTTAGTAAGTTTAAAGTAGAGTTCCCTCCTTACCTTCTTAGCCTGCGCGAGCAGATCCCTCGCGCGCACGCGTTGCGCCGCCACGTCGTCGTTAAGCGGGCGGTGTCGCGACAGTTGTGCACGCAGTAACTCCGCCTCCGCCGCCGGTGGCTCGGCCGACCGCAGCGCCGAGTCTACGCCGCGCAGCCATTCCACTAGCTCCTCCATGTCGCCCACCACTTCCAGTGAACGCTAGTGAAAATATCATACGTTAATTTTGTGCGATAAGGTGTCAGGTATATTTCGACCAATTCGGTGTTGAATATGAACAATAGACTATTTTGAAATGGTTTAACTTTATCCTAATAATCCTTATCGGTGATACTTTATTATATCAGTGATTCGAGTGACCAAACTGAATATTTCATTTTTATATCTCGTCTACTATATAATAATGACATGTTACTTAAAATTTTACCTTCTTGCTCAATAGGAGGCGTTCGGCCTTCCTCTGTATTTGTTCAGCGATCACGTCAAAGCGGCGGTTGTCTCTGGTTACGATACCCTCAATGTGAGTTGCACCTTCTCCAGGGGATATCTATGGAAGGGCGAAATTAGTTATTTTTATGTAACCAAAATTTTTCATAATGGCTTTAAATATGATAAGGCATTCGTTTTACAAACCTGGCAAAGTTGTGGGCCAACAAGATTGATGCTGTCCAAAAGTGGCCTAAATTCATGCAGCTCAGCCTCCAACCTGAGAATGTCTTCCTCGCGTGGCTCAACCGATTGCAAGCAAGTTTCCGCACTTGACATCCATTCTGATAACCTGTGACATTAGTTAAATATATTTTAACGTGTTTGAAAAATAAATTAGGATTAATTTTGTTAAAATTTTTATAACACTAGAAAACATTTATACACATCTGAATAGTATTTTAACCGTGAGTGAAACAGGATAAGACATTGAGAAAAAAGATATCATCTACAGAAGACTACTCCAACGCACCTAGAGTGAGCGTCATACAACTGCTGCACTAGCGGCAGTGCCTCCGACGCTCTACGCAGCAGGTCTGCGCCGCGTGACGTTAGCTCGTTGTATCGCCGCTGTAGTGCGTCCAACTTTTCCTTAAGCTGTAGCGCCTCGTCCCCGGAGATGTGCTTCATTAGCTCCAGGCCGGACTCGACCGTGCTGTCTACGGCCTCCTGTTTGGATGCTATTTCTTCTGTTTTTTCCTATAGAAAGGAAAAACAAAAAAATATATATATTACAGATTCGACGTACATGAATGAGCTCGTTGCAAAAATCTGAATCGTGTTATAAAAAGATTGATTGATTCAATTCGATCGAAAAATATATTTCATACGATTGAACGATATACTAGAACTTACGGCGAGCTCATCCATTTGCCGCAGCAGTTTCTCCATATGCACTGGCAGGATCTTTCTCTTGGCGAGGTATTGTTCCATGCCGTCCATCCAAGCAGACAGGTCTTGGTATGTCAGCACAAGGTGTCTGAGTCCCTTACGCGAGTTGTCCAACAAGTCGCCAACATTCAAGCTGTGGTCTACCAGAGCTTGGTATCTATCGGTAGCAGCTTGTAACTTGTCGGCTAGGACAGTAGCCTCATCGTCCCCCACGAGACCCATAAGTGTGGAAGCGGTTTCTGTAAGCTGTTTAAATGGCGGTTGCTTCGACAGAATGTCATCGTGGATTGCCTGCAAAAAATTTATAATGTCAAATAATGCTTTATATACAACTTAAAATATACCCTATTTATTTTGGTACATACAATAATTTTCGTTACTTTTAAAATTCGTCACGCCATAAATGGACACAGCCTATTCATTCCAAAAATTTGGAGAAAATACAAAACAAATTTGTAAGATTTATTTATTCTAAATTGTACGATATACAACTGTGACGTCTCGCCTAGGTTAAAGTGTATGAGGTATACGGCCGCAGGAACATATTTGTAAATATCTCCGATATTTGTGCGTTTAAGTTCATACTTACCATAATTAATGTTTTTTTATATGATGTAAGTAAACTAATGATGTAGGTTTTGTTTACTAATTGAGCAAAAAACATTTTTTTGGTACTTTTTAGATGTTCTAATTACTAAACTACACGTACAATATTATTGTTTTTTACATTTACCAAGTAGTAATGCCAATATATCTGAGTATATTAATGAAACTAAATATTTTAGAAGTAGTCATCATCCCTATTAATTACAACTGAGATAGCTTTTGTAATTTTAAGAATGTTGTTATCTAGATATATAATTCAATTTATTTAATTTTTATGATTTAAATAGTGTTAATTAATATTAAATATTACTTATGTACTTGTCTGTCAAATTAGGTTAAGGTCCTGTTATGATAGATTTTAAGTTTTTTTAGAAATAAATAAATTTAAGCTTTAATTTGCTCACAACAGCAGTCTTACCTTATGCTCTCTAATCTTCTGCTGTATCTTTTCCTCGTCAGTGGGCACCAGCTCCAACACTCGCACCTTCCTCTCGGTGTTGCCGAGCCACTCGACCAGGGGCTGCAATTGCTCTTGGAATTCCTTAGCCACCTTTAGATAAAAAAATATTATTTAATGATATTTGTCTATTATGAAATGCTTTGAACAGAACAGATTTTTTAATTTTTTGTTTCTACGTAATTGCGGCCATTTCCTAAACACAATATAAAAATACGTGTGGCACTCGGGGACTGCTGCGGTAAAGCTATTGCATAGTAAGTCCACACGCATACGTCTAGTCGCACGCACACAAACACCGTGCCGAAGTCTGCCAAACTGAAACAACGGTTAGACGATGCACGGCTTTCAACGCCGCACCGCTGTGCCCGGTCGGAGTGGGGGGTGTTAGGTTTATTTTCGTTACGGAATTTCTTGATTCGGTCGCCGCGCTCAAAGCCCGCGTTAGAAGCTATGCAATAGCCTAAAAATGCAATACAAAATCTATTATACATCACATTTTGGCGGTTTTTGTAGCTTTTAAAGAAGTAATAGAACACATTATTATTTTTAGAATATATGTGTGCTTATCCTTAATTAAATGCACTCTAATTTCCTAGGCGTATAAAAAAGAACTTGATGCGTTTCCTATGCATATTAATTAAATTTAATACAGCATAACAGCAGTTACCTTCATAGCCTGTTCCAGATCGAGCATTCTCTGCTGCGCGCCGCTAGTGAGCCCGTCGAAGCGCTGCATCAGACCACGCAGTTGTTTCTCAATGCCCTTGCGTTCCGCGGCGTCACAGCCGGCAGCAACTTCGTTACCCATTGTGAATAGCGACGACATGGAGTTCTGACGGTCCATCAGCATTTTCTTTAGGAACTGCGCGAACAAATTATTATATAAGCTATCGTATAGCGTTTTCAGAAGATACTTAAAAAATGTTCATTTGCATTCTGTAGAGCATTCAAACTCCTCGAAAATTCGTGTAGTTCTCTTATTTAACAAAAAAGAGGCCGTTTCAGTTCCACAATTTACTACTTAAACTTTATGAGTACAAATGAAAATTTATTTACTAACTTTAAGAGCTTTATAAACATATCCTTAAAATATATTGAATTAATACCTTCTGTTCCTGCAGCTGCGCCTTCACCACCTTGTAGTCAGCGGAGGGCGCTTTCTGATTATTGACCATGTCCTCGGTATCAGCGAGCCACTTCTCTAGACCAGCTAGGGCTTCCGCGAACTTGCCCGACTGTAGCAGACCCACGTCCAGGCGACGCTCGCGCTCGTTCATCTATGTGGACAGATATCACTAATATGAACAGACCAATTATTTATTATACTTGTATCAAAATACTTCCGTCAGATACGTGAGATAAACTGTGGATGTTAAGCATGAGATTACCTAAATTAATTGCCACAATGTTAACATTTTAATATCGGTTATTTTAAAACGGTGATGTTCGATTCGGGGATAGAACTTCTTAAAGATAGAGCTAATATTTAGATTAAGAGCTTACCTTATCCTTCAAAGCGTTCCACCTATCGTTCATCTTCTCCAAGTCTTTCTCGAGCTGCTGCGTGGAGACTCCCTGGTGGGCGGAACGCACGAGTCCCTGGCCTATCTTGTTGCAGTGCGTCACGTTCTGGCCTAGAGGCTCAAGCGTGCGCTTCTTCAGGTCTGCAAAGTCCTTCTGCTGCACTCTAATTTGGTCTACTTCTGATGAAACGGGCTTAAGATTGCGCACTTGTTCAGACGCCTACAATAAAAAAATATTTTATAAAATCATCTCTAAACCTGAAATTATTTAAAATTAATTTTAAAAGTAAAGATACTTATGGACCTTTACTTTCATAATATGGAATAAGTTAAATTTATTTACTAAGCTTTATATTACTTACTTCATCCACATCATCCATGACAGCGTCGTAGGCTTTATAGAAAGCCTCCAATTTGCTCAACGTGTCGTCCAAATCTTGTTCCTTAGAGCGGGCCTTCTCATCCAACTTAGCAAGTTGCTTGCGGATACCTTCGACTTGATCTCTCGCTTTGGAGGCATCAGAGTAGCCACTATCAGCCAAGTTCTCGGCGGCGCGTTCGGAGTCTGCAATCAGGTCATCGGTCTTTTCGAGTCGCTTGTATAGACGACCCAAGTCATCAAGTTGCGCCTTCACCGTCTTAATTTCACGGCCGGGAGGTTTGATGCTATCCAACTCCTTCTCCAGGTCAGAAATATCATGAGATACTCCTTTGATCTTGTCCTGAAAATAATACAATTTGAAGTAACGTAATTACGAGTAAAAAAGATAATTAAAGTAGTATTGGCCGAAATAATTATATGAACGCTGGTATATCTATCTAGTACCTACTCAATACGTTAAGTCATAAGTGTTCTACAGGAAGGATGCTCCGGGATCGAGGCGAAACGCGCGTCGAGTTTTGCAATCTACATGGTGGTGTGGGGCCTTGCACGATTTTGGTTTTGCGTGTAAGCATAAGCAGTGTGGAGGACGGAGATGTTTTACGCATGCTTATGCGTGCACTCACACATTTGCTTGCAAACTGCAAATGTGTGGGTTTTTTTTTCGCAAGATATAATATTAATTAAACTGTCGCATTCTCGTACCTGGAACTGCGCGTACGCAGCGGCGGCACCAGCGATGCGCTCGCGCGCGTCGTCGGTCTGTGCTTCCAGGTCGCGCAGGCGATCAGCGAGCACGCGCGCCGTCTCCTCCAGCACGGGCCGCGCGCGCTCCGCCGCCTCCGAGCCGCCGTACTCCGCTGCCAGCGAGATTATGTCGTCCGAAGCCATGTTCACGCTCTGTGAAGTTACTGACACATTAGGGTCTAGTCTATATATTTAAATAAATACGTATAGTTTGGATACGTACTATGCGTGTGAACGTAAGTTTCTCAATAGGCATGTTGCCAAAAAATTTTTTTTCGTCTATTCGATGTTAGACAACATGTTAATAAACAATCTAGCCTAACCCATTTGCGTATATATTACAAAATAACGAAGATACAAACAATTCAAATTTACAATATGAAAGAGAGCGAAATATCGGTCTGTGACGTCACGAGTTGCACCCGCCATACATTTGTCATTACAAAATGTATGGCGGTAGCAACTTGTGACGTAACAAATCGTTTTGCGAGAAAGAAATGGGCAATGTGTAAGCTAGGAACTTACACATACGACTTTGAGCTGAGGGAAGTAGGTATATAGGTTAATGTGAGGGCTGGAGAAATCTGGGACTGACCTTATTGTTGAGCTGGTGGTTCTGTATCTGGGCGGAGGTTTCTTCTCACTACACTACACAGCTGTTGAGCGGATTATCGATAGATTTATCGCGGTTCGCCGGCGAATTTGGTATTATATTAACGAGCACAAATAAATATGCGCACACGCGTTCGCGTTCACTAGGTTTCGGGATGAGCTGAAAATGCATCCGGCGCGGAAGGTGATCTAAATGCAAGTGTTCGTCACTCTCTGACAACGCCCCTGAGTCGGTCGGCCATACTTCACGTAGTGATGTCCTTTGTGTTTATTCTAAACGTCGCGCCAGTGTTGGCGCGAACATCCTGGGGGGCCCGCACAGGCGGCGAGCTGAGCCCCATCCTGAGCAGAATCCAGTGGGAGCCGGGCAATCTTGCCGACAGGCCTCCGCAGCTGGCCTTGAGTCGTGTCCAAGTCCACAACTCTGATGACTCCATCCTTCCCAGGTAGCAGACGTGAGATTCTTCCCATCTTCCATTGTAGAGGAGGCAAATTGTCCTCCTTGAGCAGAACCAGTTCTCCAATTTTGGGTGGAGAGGAAGAGGAAAGCCATTTGGAGCGGATTTGAAGGGTATGGAGGTAGGACTTGGTCCAAAGGTTCCAAAAGCGCTGAGAGAGTGATTGAATGAGCTGAAAGCGTTTGAGCGGAGATATTACTCTTTCATCTAGAGTCAGCTCGGGGAGAGCTGTGAGCGGACGGCCAATGAGAAAGTGGCCAGCAGTAAGGGGCTGATAGTCCGTGGGATCGGACGAAAGTGGACTGATGGGCCGAGAGTTTAACACAGCTTCGATTCTAGTGAGCAGAGTTAAGAATTCCTCGAAAGTGAGGTGTTGCTCACCGATAACACGGTGTAGAAGTTGCTTTGTGGATTTAACATTAATCTCATGGATACCTCCCATCCATGGGGCTTTAGGCGGATTGAGTAACCAAGTTATATTTTGAGTTGAGAGTTTATGAGAAATGGCGTCGTTATTGTCATTGAGAAATTGTTGTACCTCTAGTAGATGATTCCTAGCTCCTACATAATTTGTGCCACAATCCGATCGTATCAATACCGGAAGTCCGCGACGTGAGCAGAACCTTTGTAATGTTGCAATAAACGCTTCGGCAGTGAGCGATGAGACTGGTTCTAAGTGAACCGCCTTTGTAGTGAGGCAAACAAATATGCAAAAATATCCCTTAATTAGCTTAGCATTACGTAATTGACTTGATTTGAGCAGAAACGGTCCGGCGAAATCTGTTGATACGTGACTAAATACGGGCTGAGGTATGACTCTATCAGCTGGCAGGTCAGCCATGATAGGTACTTCGGGCTGAGCGCGGCAACGGAAACATCTTATGCATTTAAACGTTCTGTGCCTTATAACGCGGCGAGCAGATAATAACCAAAATTGCTGACGTAAAATAGCATGTAGCGTGTCCGTGCCAGGGTGGCAGTGTATGCGATGATAGTGATCTATTATGAGGTCTACGAGCGGACTAGAACTAGGCAAAATGAATGGGTGTTGAGCATCGTATGTGAGTTCCGAACGAGTGAGTCTACCTCCTACTCTGAGGAGACCGTCCTGCGTAAAAGGCGACAGACGTTGTAGTCGTACTGTGCAGATTCTATCGGTTTGCAGGCGGTGAATATCTTCTGCGAATGCATTCTGCTGTACAGAGCGGATCCAGAAGAGTAATGCTTCTCTACGTTCACTTACAGTTAGAGGGCCTAGTTGTCGCGAGTTTGAATTTAGTTTACAGTTACGAATGAATCGCCTCATGTAGGCAGTGACACCAGTTAGTTTTTCTAAAGAGCTGAAGCGAGTGAGCAGATCACTATCGACACCGGGTATCGAGAAATTGCATGGTACGTATTTTGGTTTGAGCCCTGGCAAGTCTTGTCGAGTATGAGCTGAAGGCATCTTGGGCCAGGTATCCTCTGGCAATTTGAGCCATGGAGGAGACCACCATAAATCATGAGCGGAGAGAGCTTGAGCTGATAATCCTCTGCTTGCACAGTCAGCAGGATTAAATTGGGAAGGTACATGACGCCACTTAAGTGTGAGTGAATTTGAGTTAATTTTTGTTACTCTATTTGATTCAAATGTTTGTAAACGATGGGGCGGAGTTTTTATCCATGCAAGCACTATGGTACTATCTGACCAACAAACGTGATGTGTAATTGTGAGATGAGCAGACAATTGTTGGGAGACACGCAACATGAGCTGAGATAATAGAGTTGCAGCAGACAACTCTAATTTGGGGATTGTGAGTTTATTTTTAATCGGTGCGACTTTAGATTTAGCAATCATGAGGTGAACATTAACAGATCCGTTGTGAGCTGATTCTTGTAAATATATCACTGCAGCAAAACCACTTTCCGAAGCATCTGCGAATCCGTGAAGTGAGTATGTTGATTTGAATTTGTGTGGAGCGATATGTCTGGGAAAATGTATATCTGAGATGTGCGGAAGATCATGATAGATGCGCTGCCAATCATCTGTAATATTATTTGGAGTGGGATCGTCCCAGTCCAATTTAGTTAACCATAACCTTTGAAGAAGTATTTTTGCGCGGAATATGACGGGTGTAACCCAACCGTTTGGGTCATAGAGAGAAGCTACTGTGCTAAGAATTGAACGTTTTGTAATGTGGGTAACTGGTGGTAATGAGATGTGATATGTAAATTCATCAGACCGGGGAATCCATCTAATACCCAAAACCTTAATTGATGGAGACTCTGCGCTGATGTCAAAGTCTTTAGGCATTTCGCATTGATCGTCTGGAAATCTTTGCAAGAGCTGAGGTGTGTTTGATGTCCATTTACTAAGTTTAAATCCACCGAGTGATAACAAATCAATGAGCTGAGTTTGGAGTGCTGATGCTTCTTCTATGGTGTCATGGCCGCAAAGTACATCATCCACGAAAACAAATTTACGCAAAATTTCGGCAGCCTGAGGATAGCGATGACCTTCATCTTCAGCTAATTGTAATAATGTGCGGATAGCATGATATGGACTTGAGCGCAATCCGTATGTAACAGTGTTGAGTGCATATGTGAGCAGAGGTCGATCTGGAGACGATCGCCAGAGTATGAGCTGATAGTGTCTTTGGTCTGGTCTTAAGAGAATATTTCTAAACATCATTTTTATGTCAGTGCTGAATACTATACGATGTGCGCGGAATGATATAATAATATCTACAATGTCTCGTTGAAGTGCTGGACCTGTGTGCAGGCAATCGTTTAAACTGACTCCATTGGATGACTTACAACTGCCATCAAATACTGTGCGGAGTTTGTCAGTACCTGATTTGAACACGCCATGATGAGGAATATAATAATGAGGTTTATGAGTAAATGTAGACGGATGACACGGTGTCATGTGTCCTAAGTTTATGTATTCGTTCATGAATTCTATATATTTTTCTCGCAGTGTGTGATCGGATTGCAACCGTTTTTCTAGATTGAGAAATCTACGTAGAGCAATAGCATGAGTACTACCTAATACGGGTGCATCTGATAAGAAGGGAAGAGTCACCATGTAACGGCCTGAATCGTCACGAATGGTGGTTGAGCTGAATATGTGTTCACATTGCTCGTGTAGCGGGTTTGAATGAGCAGAACGAGGCTGGGGTTCTTCCGACTCCCAGAATCTTTCCAGGCTTTTGCAAATATCATGAGTAGAATGAGCAGAATGTGTAGAGTGAGCCGACTGAGTATAATGAGTATGAGTAACATGAGCAGAGCCAACTTGAGCTACAGGTGAATCGCATGAGTGCTCAACGAGTCCTATGAGTGCAAAATCAAAAATCGTGCCGAAGGCTATGGGCTTCCCCGGGCCCAAAGCAATCTTAGTACCATCCAAAACGTGACCCAAAACGTCTGAGCCTAAAATGAGATCAATGGGCGCAGGAGTATGATAAGCTTGATCCGCCAATGGAATGAGCTGATGAGCTGAGTTTTGTACAACATCTGGTATTTTTTGCAAAGGTAAATAACCTGTAACGTCTTTGAGAATATGAGCGGAAGTAGTAATAGATGGCGTGTCACGGTGTGTGGGCCTAAATGTTATTGTGACCCAACCTTTAGAATTTTGTATGTGCTGATCACCTACACCTGTAATTTTTAATGAACATTGTTTTGGTTGCAAATTAAGATTTCTAGTCATGCGCTGAGTTATGAGCGTTATCATGCTACCACAGTCCAATAAATATCTTTTATCAAATATCTTTATCATAAAATGTGTACGAGTTAATTAACAAATGAGCTGACCGATCGCCTGATGCTAATATAGTATTAGTGTATGTTTGATGAGCGGAGATTAATGCGTTAGAAGTCGTCTGTAATATTATATCAATGTCCTGAAGTTTGAATATAAACAAATCTTAGCGGGCGCGTTAGAAACAAAATAACGTAATGAAAACAATGTAAGTAGGTATGAGCAGGTTCAATCTCAATATTGTGCCGACTTATTCAAAACAGCTGTAACGTAACACCTATAATATATTTGTATAAACACAGAACGTCGATAAGAATTCTTATTTAAAACAGCTGTAACGTAATACCTAATAATATTTTTGTATAGACACAGAACGTAGATAAGATATGAATTCAATGTGAAGGTCACTATTTATTCTATGAAGAATACCTAATTGAGAATGAATGTAACAGCTGTTGTTCGCACGGGCGCCGTGTAGGTACACAAATCAAGTTTTCTGTATCGAAGCGAGCCGACGATGTTAGTATGGGCACTTGAGATGTTATGCAACCCGTAACCATTAAAATAATGCTAAGTTAATTAATATTGTGTTTTAAAAATTGAGAATATGAAGATATAAACGTTATATATAGATAAAATACTTAGTAATGCAAAGACGATTTACAATTCTGTTATGAGCCGAACGTAATTCACAATACGCACTAGTTATTACTTATTTTATATGCGAATCAAACATTAAAATATTTTGTATGTAATTAAGAGCTGAGAAAATTATATGAGATATTATTGGCACAAATTATGTATTAGGTACGTTAGGGAAGTTCTGGAATGTTCGAGTTCTTTGTTCGACAATAAGCCGACAACCTACCCACTATTTTTTTTTATTTATTTTTTTTGGGTTTTTCCTATGAATTTATGGGCCGAAATATGCACAAAATAATTTAAATAATTAACATATAGGTTAATATCAAAGTACAGAATAGGGGTTTAATGTTAAATGTGCCGAATTGATAATGGGAGTGGACTGTAACTTGGTTTTAAAATGGCGGGGCGGCCTGGCCAGAATTAATTGGACAAAATATAAACAATCGAGCCGATTCCATGTGCAGAATTGGGCGGAGTGGAACTGTAGGTGCTGGTTCTAATCAGGCCCAACGCCGGTAATAGGGAGAAGGGCTTCACGAAGGCTCGATGGGCCAAGAAATGTGTAAGCTAGGAACTTACACATACGACTTTGAGCTGAGGGAAGTAGGTATATAGGTTAATGTGAGGGCTGGAGAAATCTGGGACTGACCTTATTGTTGAGCAGGTGGTTCTGTATCTGGGCGGAGGTTTCTTCTCACTACACTACACAGCTGTTGAGCGGATTATCGATAGATTTATCGCGGTTCGCCGGCGAATTTGGTATTATATTAACGAGCACAAATAAATATGCGCACACGCGTTCGCGTTCACTAGGTTTCGGGATGAGCTGAAAATGCATCCGGCGCGGAAGGTGATCTAAATGCAAGTGTTCGTCACTCTCTGACAACGCCCCTGAGTCGGTCGGCCATACTTCACGTAGTGATGTCCTTTGTGTTTATTCTAAACGTCGCGCCAGTGTTGGCGCGAACAGGCAATATTTTATATTTGGTTATATTTTTTTATCGCGTCAATCAAAATACCTATTTCTTTTAGATTTATGTATCTTTAATCAACAATTTTAAAATTTTATTTATAAAAATGTGTTATTTCACACTTGGCAACATACCTATGACACTAAAAAAGAAATAAATGTCTTATTTTGTATTATCTACTTAGAATAATTATACTTATTACTTCTAATATGTTCGGCGCATTCTCACGACTCCACTAAATGACGAGACGACGTCACTTACCTGTAGCGGTGCCCGCAGTGCGTGCACGTGGTCGGCCAGTCGCGGCAGCTGGTCGGCAGCGGCGGCGCGCGGCGCCTGTAACGCCGTGCGTAGACGCTCCTCGCAGCGCTCTAACGGCGCCTCCACCGCGCGCACCTTCTCGGCAAACTCGCCGAGACGACGCGATAAAGCCTCCACGAACTCCGACGCGCGGAGTACCTCTGTATCGAACAAGGTAGGTATAAAGAATATGAAAAAAAAACGGGTAATGAAACTTTGACTTTTTAATGGAAAATTGCGAAATTTTTTTGGACACTTTTAGACAGCGCAGTTATTAAAACGCGATTTAGTACATTTGTTCAGCAATAACGCAACGAATATTCGGCCGCAAAAAGTTAACTATGAATATCTGTTACCGTTGTTAATTCTATCCCAGCGCTCCTTCATGTTGTCGAGCTGGTTTCTGACAATCTCCTGGTCTACGTCACAGGAAGATATAAAGGTCTCGCCCAAGGTCTTGTTGTTTTCGTATTCACCAGATCTGTAGATAAAAGAGAATTTAAATATCTTCCTTTATTTGAATAAATAGAAGCGTATATTTTATTTCAATTTGTAGCTTAATGTATTTATTTTAATTATTAATTTTTAATAATTTTTACCTCTTCCAAACGTCATTTCTGATCTGTTGCAGTTCTCGCAGCTGTTTGTCAGCATCCTTCTTGGTGAACGGTGCGGGCGGCAACTTCGCCAATCGGTCCTCAGCATCAGATAGCCAAGGAACGAACGATTCTTGCGCTTTGGTGTATTTGCGGCAATTTTCCTGTTAAGAATTAAGCATTTCAAGTTAGTACATGAATGTTTCTCTATGTTTTTAATTTGTTATTACGATAATAAATACGGTATATTTTACCATAGCAGCCTGCAGTCTAGTGTATCTATCAACGGTCTCCCGTTTCAGTTTGTCCCACTGGGTCTGTATTCTGTCAAGATCTTTACGCAGGCCTGCGTATGCTGGTTTCTTTTCCATTTCACGACCTGTTTACAATATAAAGTAAGTTACACAGAAAAATAAATTAGTTGCAATAAATTCTCCTCACAAAATATACAATACAATGTATTGTAAAGCCTATTAAATATAGATACTCCATGCCTCATTAAAAATTGCTCCATAATACTCCTTCATTAGTTCAATAGGATATTTTCCAAGTTGTTGAAAAATATGTCATAATAACATAAGACATTTGCAATCTAAACCATTATTCGTGAATTACTTTCATTGCAAATCAGCATAAAAGTTTGAACAATTATTAAAGCCGCCAAAACGCTAAAATGTATTATTATGACGTCACCTTCTTGTAAACACATATCATCAGGCTACCTAGCAACTGGCTATCCTTAAGGGATTAGGGAGGCTATTACAAAACCGGCCAAGTGCGAGTCGAACTCGCGCACGTAGGGCTCCGTACTATTATACCAAAATTTTATACGTTGACCTATTACATCTTTCTTTTTGTACGAAGATTTCAAAATAAGCGCTTTTCACAAGTTAGGTATCTATAACTCCTAAAGTAACAAAGTTACAGATTAATCTGTTATAGTTTTCCTGTAAAGTTCATCACTCGGACTATCATCATTAATTTTTTCAGAATTTTCGAGCCAGCCACTTAGATTTAAAAGGGGGGAAGGGGAGAGGTTTATTTTAACAAAAATATGCGCTTTAAAGTTAAAGTTCTCGCAAACGGATACCTAAATCAAAATTTTTTTTAGCAACCCCTCAATGTTTTTATAAGACCTAGGACTTTTAAAAACATTAAAAGATAATGGTACACCACACTATGATATAGAAGTGAGAAAATAAAATCATCCACCCCTTCACATTTAGGGGAGGTACACCAATAAAAAAAATTTTTGGTGATTTTACTTATAGCACTTTGTCTACGTAGCAAATACACATATCCATGCAGTTTCATCTTTCTAGCAATAACCGTTACTAAGCCCAAGACGGACAGACGGACGGTCATGACGAAACCATAAGGGTTCCGAGACGTTAACTACGGAACCCTAAAAAAACAAAGAAGTGAAAAGCTGACGTGAAAAGCTGAAGTGAAAGCTCACATTCGTTTCAGTCAATCCTGTGCATTTTTAATCACGTGGTCAAACGTGCAAAAATCAATTATTTTATTTTTGATATTTTATAAAATTACTACAATTTATGTTTTATAGTAAAAGAGTTAATCAAATTGGTTTTACTGTTTAGTGATAAAATATCAACAGTTTGTGTATATTTTCATCATAGGATAATTGCCTATTGCTTGTAAGTCGCAGCTATCTGTTTGAATGAAACATCTAATTGGACACTTATACCATTGAAGGAAGTACGTACCCTTATCAAGCAGCATAATGATCTCGTGCTCGCGCTGCGTGAGGTCCCGGTACAGCGGCTCGTGGCGCTCGAGTTGCTGCGTGAGGCGCGCGCGGTCGGCCGAAACCTGCAGCCGCGCCGGCAGCGCACCCGCCTCCGCCGCCAGCCAACCAAGTGTACGAGCCACGCTTTCTTCCAGGTGACGTCCCTCCCTGAGAGATTAAATAAATAAATATAAATGATTGCGTAAGTATTATTAGCGACAGTTCCTCTCATTTCAAAGTTAGCTAGAGAATCATTTGTTTATTTAACCACAATTTCATTTACTATGCTTATACTTATTTTTTAATAAACTCAGCATTGGCTATTGAATTCCTATGTTAAATAAGCACTATTCAGCTACTCGAGGATTTGTCACTCACTTGAGGGCAGCCTCCGCTTCAGCCCTAGCGTGCTCGACGTCTCGCTGCAGCGCGTCGAGTTTGCGCTGTGCGGCCGCTAGACGCGCCATGATGTCTGCGCGCGCGCCGGGCTCCGCTAGCGCCGCGGCCAGGTCCTCGCCCGCCGTCTGTAGAGCAGCCAGCAAAGGCCGTTGGCCTTCGATTTGGCGCTCCAGGTTCTGTGACACAAATAAAATAAACATTAATATACTTAGTGCATGAAGGTTAAAAAAAAACTTTGCTTGCGTGAAACTGGTACATGCAAGTGCACTGAATACCCATAAATTTTAGTAAGGTTGCAATCAGCCAGATTCAAATATGAAACCCACCTCAATCTCTCTCAGTCTCTCAGCGGGCTCCTGTATGGAGCTGGTGTCGCGCAGGCGGTCGGCGATGGCGGCGAGCGCGTTGTTGAAGCGCTGAAGACCCGCATCTAATTCGCGTGATGAGTCCGCCGCCGCGCCCAAGCTTGACGCACGCTGTTCCAATCTGAATAAAATATTTGGTTCAGTATAGCTATTTTTACAGAAATCAATTTAAAATAATTAAAAGGAACTAATTTTAAATTGATGTAAATATTTTATCACCCGACTTGTGAAATTAAGATGTTTACCACGACTTCGTTTGCAAAAAAGAAATATAAACCGTAAAAATAAACCGTACACATTTTAACACTACATGTAAATATGAGCAGTTTCTTACTTGTTAAGCAGGTCGGTCCAGCGGTCCTGCAAGTCTTTGAGTTTCTTGTTAAGTTTGGCGGCGTCTGGGTCGTTGTGCGGCAGACGCTGCAATACCTCTTGTGCGACCTCTTCCAAGTGCGACAGTTGAGGCTGTTGGCTGCGGAACTCTTCGCGCAGTACTTGCACCTATTAAAAAATGCACTTGAGATTAAAACAAAACAGACATAGACAACGTATATTTCAGATTACAGAGACGCTCAAATAGAAATTTGTTATTATATTTCAGTGATAGCAAATAAATAAACAAATAATAACCTGTTGAACTTGAGTCTGGACCATTCTAGAGTCAGATGAGATGGGTCCGAGCGCAGCCATCATGCGCTCCTTAGAGCCGAGCCACTGCGACAGGTTGTTGTACGTGTCGTGGAATTCCTTCATCTCTTCCATCAGACGGATCCTACGAAAGAAGAAATTAGTGACGTGAATCATACCAAGTCTCAAGCCCTATAAATTAAGCCTATATTTTTATAGTTTCAATAATTTCGTCACATTTATTTATTATAATTATAACAACAACCGGGTGAATGAGGTAACTTACGTATCCTTGAGTTTGTCATGCAGGGCTTTCCATCTGGAAGCAATTTCTTCAGTCTCATCGTGCAGTCGATCTGCGCCTTCTACACTTTGCTTACGACGGAGCAGTTCTCGAACCTAAAATCACATTTTTAATATAAGTTACTTTATTTCCCGCTGCTGGACAATAACTTTTTCTTTCATGAATTCCGATTGTTAGCGAAAAATAGTTCTAGTATAAAAAACATTATAATATTTAAGAATGGTAGTTTGAACAAACCTGTGTTTTGGTTGAGTCCAATAAGCTTTGCTTTTCGTACATCTCTTCAAGAACAACTCTCGCTTGCTTGATGATCTTGTCTGCTTCTTCTTTAGTGTTAGGCACGGATTCCTTCGGGAGCTGTCTTTGGACCTGAGAATATTTAGAAGGAATTAATAAAGCCGAGTGTATAACTGCATCTTTTTTGGAAGTCGGTTAAAAATTCAGACTTCATCAATACTAATCACAATCTATCACTTGAGTCGTAACAATAACGTGGAAGGCCCTTTGCATCTAAAAAGAAGTTGTCATAAAAACGCCTACCTTATCCAGGAAGCTGTTTAAGTTGCGCAGGCTGTCCAAGTGTTTGCGGACCTCCTCCCTGATGGAGTCGAGCTCCGCCTGTCTGTCCGATAGCTTGGTACCGAGCAACTCGTAGCGGTTGTTGATTTCCGAGATATGCTGTTGTACTGGAGAAAGTTCTTAAAGAAAAATAAAAATGATGTAGTTTTATAACAAAAATTTAAAGTGGTAAAGAGCCCTAAAAGTATTTTTAAATGTACAGGCGATGCGCAGTAATTGATGATCGTATATACGATATTCGAACCCAACCTTGTAGCCTTAGCACACGAGGCGGAGACTCGGAGTATCTGCATAGATTCAAACGCGCGTACCGCGTTTTACACTTATTGTTATAGCCGAAATGGCGTGTCGTCGGGGCGTTTAAAATGCGCCATGTGCTTAGGCTTTTAAAGTCAAACATAATACTTTTGTCCAGAGCGAATTTTATGATCTGTTTTTAACGGCGAAAGCCGTACCTTCGAGATGGAAGCCGTCCTGGCTGGAACGGCGTGAGGAGAAGCCTGAGGAGGCGGAGTGCGCGGACGCCGGACTCACCAGCCCGCGCACCTTGCCTGGCGACGGTGACCGCATCTCGCCGCGACCTTGAGTGAAAAACCGTGTTAATTGTTTTTACTTCTTTGACGATGTTACGTTTGCACTATGTAATACTTAACTTTTTTACATAGCACACCTGCATAATTATTATGAACAGTGTTTTGTGATAGTTAAATAATCACTTTATTTGGGCATATGATTTTAATTAATGGTGTAAATTACTCACTAGGCGTCTGTCTCTTGGTGGGGCTGTAGAGTTGCCTCTTGCGGTGCGGACTGTCGGCACGGTCGCCACGAGTAAGCGCCTCGTACAAAGCTGCCGCCTCGTTCACCTGAGAAGTACAAGTTAATATTACAATGTATATTTCGAATTGAACCTTTATAAATTTGTGCGAAATCTAAATGGGTTTATAACAAACTTCTTAAGGTAAAAGTTATTTCACTGCCTAAGAAGGCTAATTAGGCAGGTTAGGTGGTACAAACGATGTTGGGTTTGTTTGGTTAAAGAACCGTAAGATGTAAGAGAGCCTTTTGCGATCTTGACCAACAATATTTGACATTTAAAATTAAACGAATGTTCTATTTTGCATAAAAAGGAAGCCATGTATAAGACATTAGGACGTTTACACAATTTCCTAAATTTGCGACTTACCCGATCCATAGTGTGAGAGAAGTCCCTATACTCCTTGGTCAGTGGTCGAAGTTCGTCTTGCTGATGTTTGATGACGTCCAAGTCCACCGCCACCGGCCGTAAGTGGTTCACGCGTGTCTCCATCATTTGTAGCCACTCAATAACCTATTAAAACCATTAAATTGGAGCTATATACTGTAAATCATAACACAAATAATTTTATATTTTGCGAAATATTTACATTTTGCTGGGTTTTCACGTAAAACATACACTCGTGTCCATGGAACAAAGGCACCAAATTTTTAGAATAAATGTTCATGTTTCTCTTTTAATATTAATTTTACCTGTGCCCTGAGGCTCTCGTATTGGTTAAGTTGGTCAGCGCGTTGTTTGGAGAGCTTTAGTTTCTCTTCTAGAGACACGTTGAAGTCACGCCATTGGTTCTCTAAGGCCTGTGAAGAAATAAAAGAATAATATTATTAGGTTTCGTTTAAAATTGATCTCAATATTTAAGAGTTTTTAATTATATTCACTTTTTAATCATGCAGTTGAACTTATTTTTGATTGTATAAATTCCATTTATGCAGGTGTGAAAAATGTAAACAACAGGTGCAGTCGCTATCATTGCACGTGCTCCTGAATAACAACACCTGCATTGCAGTTGTGCTTATCCGTACACATGCACTGCATGAACAACTACAGGTATCTGAGCAGGGCACGACAAGTTCCCCACTCCTGACTCATAGAGGTCTCGCCGATCTCAGGACAGTCGATCTCGAACGGTCTTACGCCCAAAATTAATAATCAATCTTAATCTCGTTTTAGTTATCTGAGATCAATATTTCAATACATTTCAACGATTCTAGGATTAACTTCACGTCAATTTACGTCAATTTTTGTTTGAGAATCTAAGATTGAAGTATTTAGATACGTTATTAATATTGGGCGTTAGTGAGAGGTTCTAAGCAGTGACATATTGTATTAATTTTTAAAGTTATAATTGTGAAGTGTTTTGTGAAGTGATAATTTAGTGCAATAGCAATAAAATTGTTATAATTCGTAAAGTTTCTAATTTCATTTTGCTAATAATATTAGGCTAATAAATAGGTTGGGGGAAAACAAATACATTATTTTTTCCGTAGATGGCTGTAGTGAACGATATCTCTTAAAGTATCGATCGAACAATTTCAAATTTATGCTCGTTGTGGCAAAAGGTGACAAATTTATAATAAAAAAATACATTGCTGTTTTTTGATAGATCCATTCAGTTGTGAGTTACAGGTGTTACAAATGAAAATCAATAAAGAGAAAATTCGATACATTTAAAAGTTTTTTTTTTTAAGAAAGGCGAAAATGCTAGCCAGACGACTGAAATTGTGAATGGTGTTTATAGTGCCGATACTGTAACAACTAATTATGTGCAACTTTGGTTTTGTCGATTTCGTTTAGATTTGGTGTTAAAGATGCACCTCGTACAGTCAGGCGTGTCGTCGTAAATGTCGATAAAATCACAGATATAATCGAAGTTGACCGGCAAGTTAGTAGTCGTAGCATCGGCCAGGAGATGACCATAAAACAGTTTTAAACCATTTACGCAAAGTTGGATACAAAAAGAAGCTCGATGTTTGGGTGTCGCACCTTGAGATTCACGCAAAAATAATGGATTTCCAAACCCTAACCTATTATTAAAAATGCTATAATAACATTGTATGTTTTATGAGATGTGTCTACATAATATGAGCTTTCTTATATTGCAGATAAAACTAAATACAGAATATACATACCCTCATCCTATCGCGAACGACGTGCGTGTCGGTGACGTCCTTCTTAGAGATCAATTGTTTGCCGTTGCGTAGACACTCCTCTAACAGAGGCATATTTTTATCCCTGTAAGAAATTAAATAATGTATTCATTGTACTTGATAGCAAAAAGATGATTTTTTTTTAAATAACTTTATTTAAAAAAATTAACGATAGTAAGATGAATGAATGAGACCTTATTATTGAAAACCTTTCGGTTAGAAATATTTTAACAAAACTACATCAAAATACTTATACAAAATTGTTTTGTTGTAGTTGTTTGTTTGTTTTTATTTGTATTTTTAATGTAATTGCTGACAGTACCTGATAGCGCCAAGTTCGTTGAGCCTCGCTCGCAGCTCGTCAGCGGGCAAGCGAGCGAGGTCGCGGTCCGACATCTCGGCCAGCTGCGCGCTCGCCGCCTCTAGCTTTGCCGCCTGCTGCGTGAACGTCCCCAGTTCAGACGACACCTCCTCGACCAGTTGGTTGCGCTTGTTCAGACGCTCTAGAAGCTTCTCGAATCTGTGACGCAATGCAAGATGGAGTTAGTACTATCGGAAAGTCTAATTGTTAAGAAAGCGTATCGTTTGTACAACGTAGTAAATAATTTTGTCGTGTATTGTGGGTGTGGGTATTTACGGAAAATACATTGATTTATCGCATAAAAATACCTGTTATGCAAATCATCAGCGCGCTGCTCGATCTTCTTAGCGATGCGCACGTTGGACGGCGTGAGCGCGGCCTCGCGCGCGGCTGACCGCAGCTGCTGCAGCGCGGGCGCACGCGCACGGGCCTCGGCGAGCCGGGCGCGGACTTCACGGGCTTGCTCCTCTAGACGCTCGCGTATTAGGGACACGCCTTCTGACATCCTACAAGAGACATAAATACATGTCAACAGGTACAGACAACCATAGTTTCAGTTTCAACATAGAAGAGATATAATATAATGTCATTATTGATAGATATATTATGTAATTATAAATGTTGACTAATGGTCAGCAATTTTATAGTCTTGAGATTGTACCACTACTTATGAAAACTTTTGGTTTTCACTTTTATTAGCAGTCCCTAATACTTTTTTTAGAATATGCGTCACCCACTTGTAAGTGTTCTCGGTGCCGGCGAGCCACTGCGCCTGCGTTTCGAGCGCGTCTTGCAGGCCCTGGCACTGAAGCAGCGCGGCCTCCAGCTCGGCGCAGCGGTCACCGACGGCGCCGCTCAGCTCGTTGTACCGCTCCGTCACTTCGATCACTGGCACCTCTAGCTGGCGGATCTCAGTCGGTGTCAAGTTGCTTTCTAAAGATTTTACGAGTTGGTCGCATGCCTGAAAAATAGTAATTAATTAGAGTTGCTTCGTATTACAACACGTAGTATGATTGTTGGACGATAGCCTTATTACATTGAGGAGATAATCATCGCAATGATCTATCATTATCGACATCTCCTGCATCCTAACGCTAGCGATCGATAGTGACAAAATTCACAAAAATATCTTTCGTATTTCAAATATCATAACTACGATATTGACTACTTACGTCTTTAGCGTTATCTATGAGGCGTCCCTGAGACAGTATCTCGTTGTGCAACGTTTTGGCTTTAGATAGTTGGGATTCCACCGAACGCGGTTCCCCGGCGACCGGCTCAGACACGATCGAGCGGACTTGTGGATCCACCTGTCAAACAAAAATCAATAAGTATTTTTTTTAAATATACAATGTATTATTCTTAAGAATTGCAAGATTCTAACAATGAGTTTCAAATTAAAATGCTGCACAAAATTAGGTAAGAAGGCCAATGGGAATTGAGATAGATTGTAGTGTGTTCTGTTGATATAATAGATAGAAAAATATTCTATTCGCGATTCCCTTTTAATATAAACATCTAATATGCATCTAAGTATAAGAGCATGTACTCACAGTCTGCAGCCACCGCTGCGCGCGCTGCAGAGCGTCGCCGTACCGTCCGGCGGTGTCGGCGGCGGCGCGCAGCGTGTCGAGCAGGCGCTGCGAGCGCGCCACGAGCTCCGCGTGCCTGCGCCGCGCCAGCCCTGCGCGCTCGCGCACCGCGCTCTCGCCTGCGGTCACGTGAGACAGGCGTGCGGGTAGCGATGTGCGATAGTCATTCAGCACGGACAGGAACTCCTAGGTGGACGAAATACGGTTAAGATTTGCAATAAAGATAAAGAATGCGCATATAAAAAAACTGTCATCTGTGGCCGAGTAGCGGAATTAACTAGTAAGTCAAATTAAATTTCACTTTCAAAAATTTTGCAAAACGTAAGTACCTACAGTAACTATTATCTGTGTTTTGTTTCTTTCTTTCATCTTTGCTAGTTTCACTAAAATAAAAGGAATAATTAAACGAATTCTTTGTGTGTAATGCGCTGTATGATTATCGATATTTTTGTTCTGACGGTCCCTAGACTTAATCTATCACATAACACTTCCACTTGTTTTCTGTTCCACACAATTTAAGGAAATTTTAAGTAATTTATTTTCATCAAACAATGAACACCGATAACTAATGTAATATCGTAATATAGATTAAGATTTTGTTTCTCATAGACTGATGTATAGAGCTACTCGATCAGTGATGTAGCATGTTTTTCAATTACATTATCGACATCGATAGATATCTAATTACATATTGTTTTTAATATTTTATTTAAGTAAATAACAATAAAATTTAAATGTTTCTAAATGATTTTACTAAAGTCATTCAAAAATATTTAAATTTAAATTTTTAACAGACTAGATCATTTTTGCACTCGAAAATAGAACAATTCGGCATAGTTACTACAAAGTAAAATAACAAGCAAGACTAGCAACTCGATGCGATATCAGGACACGACTGGCATTGCCTAGCATCGACAACTCGTGGCACATGAACCACGCCTACATTGCACTTACATTTGTTTTCTGTTCCGAGGTGTTTAAAACCAAATTACCTTTGTTAATTTTGATTCGAAAAGTTTCACAACACGATTAAACTGGTTTTTTGTACTGATATCACTTGCATTACGTAGTTTAATTGACCAAATTAAATTAACACATAAGTGAAGGCCAGCTGCATACCTTGCTTTCGTCGACGAACTTCTGTGCGGCCATGGTGATGAAGCGGAGGTCCGCTTGATGCGCGATGACGTCAGAGACGAACTCACGCACGTCGTCGCTGCGGTTGGTCAGGTGCTCGACCTTGGACAGGGCTACCTCCTTGTCCTCGAGCGTGCGGTACGCTCCCTCCATCCATGTGTTGAATGTGTTAATTTCATTTCTAAAAATTATATTTATTGTTAACTATATAACGTCTTGCGCCTAAGCAACGATATGTTATTGTTCAGGTGCAAGACGTATGTGACATACATAATATTTTTTTCTTTCATAGAAAATTTAAATTCAGATAATTTGTACCGATTTTAATAAAATCTTACGTGAACTTTCCGAGCTCGTCCCTAGCCGCCGCGAGACGGCGAAGCATCTTATCGCATTTATCTGTGCACTTGTCGCAACGTTGTTTTAACTGCCTTACACCTCGTTCTAGGGCCGCCACCTAAAAGTTTAGTAAAAAATCTTTTGAAATTGTGAACTTACCACTAGAAATTGTAACTAATTTCTATGACATTTATTTTTATCAAAAAATACATTACTAGTGAAATTTATTATTTTATAACAGTAAATGAACAAACTTAAGACTTACTTCATGTGGAGCTAATACATCGCCACCAGAAATGAGAAGCTGCTTCGCTTGGTCTGCGCATGCGGAAACTTGGCGTTGGTGACTGTCTAGGTCGTCCTTAATGAGCTAAAAAAATATATACATGAAATAACTTACGATTTAACATACTATAATGTATATATTTGTTTTTACATTAACTGTATGTTTTTCACTACCTTAAGGACATTAATCTGATTGCGGAGCTCGTCCATATCTTCCTTCGCGGCTTCTTGGTTGGCTAATCTCTCCTCCACCACTGCGATCCATTCTAACAACTTCGACAGGGTTTCATCGCAAAGCCTGTATTTCTCTTCAACTGCTTGCTGCATGTGAAATAAAATGTATTAGATTTTTGACTTGAGAATTTTCAGTCATATTTACATGCTCACTTCGAGCTCCAGTGCAAAATACTAAATTCAAAATGTATTTCAATTCTACTCAGTTGTGCTGTACAATATACGATGATACGTGCCATAAGTACATAACAGTAAAGTGGATATTGTGACGCTCTTTAAAAATGTTTATAAAAGTTAAAAAAAAAAACTTGGTAATGAAACACATTTTGCGCATTAAACCAAAAATCATACAACCTGAGGATCTTACAAATGTAGGCAATTAACACAGAGCGTGAAGATGAAAAACACAACCAGTCAAATTGTTGCGTAAACACAAATCTACGTGCAAAGAAGCGAAACATGCAAGCTGTGAAGTAAGACATGCAAATACCAATAATTAAATAATTGATATTTGCATTGGTCTTAATAGTAATGGTATCAACATCTTCATTATTAATAGAGTTTAATCGTTAGAGTTATTGTTATAAAATTAGACAAAGAAATAGTACCTTAAAAATCTGAAACTTTAAAAGAAAAGTTTGAGTTCGACGTAGTAAAAACATAATATAATGTACATGAAAAAGAAATATGTTTACAAGTAAAAGATCTTATTTCACTCGTTTCCAGTAAAACATCAACACGTTTAACAAATGAAAAAAGATCTTAAAAGGGTTTTATCGGAATCAGATCTGTATAATGATAATGAAGTATAAATACTACCTTTGTGTATGGTTTCAGAAAATGTTTTACCATTGATATTGTGAATGTTTGCATCGCGACTGTCCATCATAAACCGATATCAAGATTGCATAGCGTTGATCATGCATTCCAAAATAATATGAGTAGTTACACTTCCAAGAAATGAGTATATCGGAACGCAAAATATTCGGGTAGGTAGGGTAATGCGACAAGATGTTTGATTTTAATCGTTTTTTGAGCCAGTAGTCATAGATTACTGGTTACAAATGAGGAAGCGAACGAGAAAGCGAAAGGTCAATGACATGGGTCGAGACTTTTGTCCCCTTCGACCTTCTCAGTAACATTTCTTAGCACAAGTGATCATGGGGTTAGGTAATGAAGGTACGGTGATGTTTCTTAAAATCGTCGTTAATATGATCCCTCAAAGGCAAGCATTCACGTTTTAGCTCAAAAGGGCTCTTTAGCATCGCAGGCAACGGCTGGAAATAAAAAAACAACATACATCGAGCCATATTACAAAGTTAAAAGCACGATTTACTAATATCGTTTAACGATCTAAAGAAGCACCAGTTTAATGCAGACAATATTTTTTAAAACTGCTGCAACTTAAATATTTTGTTAAATTATTTGATAATAAAAATGTGCGTTATTTTTTTAATATTGTATTCTTTTAACATTTTGTGAGTCGACACATCTATAACAAGCAGCTCGTAAGTAAATAAAACAATAATTATGTGATAAAAACTGAAGTAAAGGAACATAATATTTTAACGAAAGCAGTCTAATTGCCTAAACATCTAAAAGCTACATAGTATTAAAAACAATTTTTAGGGTAAAATTCTACATCTTTCTATGTGCTTTAAATATTTAAAATTGTCTGTCAACCCCAACTCATTAAATCCTTAAGCAGGTCACTGATAAATGCATGGTAAAGCCCTATAACCCATTTGCTGACAGATGATGTGTCACATGTGGGGTCGTGCCATGCCAATATTGCAAGCTAAAAACGCTTTGAAACATATTTAACCTGCTAATAGTAGAAATAGGAAACATAGAGCAACACCGTTTATGGTTAAGCATAAAGAAGTAAATTTTATTTTTACTTACCCTCGTTTCTGCTGGCAGTAAGTATCCCTTTTTAAGAGCTTTGCAAAGATCTAGACTAATGCCTTTTTTCGGATCAATGACTAGTCTTCCTTCAATCGGATTAACCAATTTCTGTTCTATTGCTTGTACTAGTGGCAATATTTTTCCAGTTTCTGGCTCCTTTACGACAGTACTTGAAGCATCAACAATTCCTTGTTGTATTGCTTCACCAAGTGTTAACCGTTTGCGGTCCATGACACTTGTGGTTATAAAAGGATCGTTAAGTGCCCCAGTTGTAGGATTGTAAATACCAAAGTTAAGTGTTTCAATTAAACTAAAACTTTTCTTTGGAGTCATGAGCAGGCCGCTATCTATTGCTGCACTTAGGCTATTAAGTTTAGATGTTTCTGTGTCAACAATATTGCCTTTTTCAGCATCCATAAGCCCTTTGCGGAAAGCCTCAGGAAGTTTAATTAGTCTTTTCTTAAGATTATCTTTAATTAGCGCTGTGTCTGGGTCTATATAGCCTAATGAAGCGGCATCTTTAATTGTTAATATTTCGTTGGATTGTGGATCAGTAAAACGAGCATTAGCTACGTTTAAATACCCAAGTTCTATGGATTGTTCAAATGTGAATGGTTCTATTTTATAAATAATTAAGCCGTTCTCAAAGACAAAGCATCGTGATTGCGACCTACCACTTTGAGTATCTAGTAATCCTTTTGCACTTTTATCGACAATGCCATCAATAACACCTACCTCTAACGGCACATACTTGTTTTTGTGGGGATCTTTTATAAGAGCAGACTTAGGATCAATAAATTCGTATTTGATTGCATCTTCTAATGTAAATTCTCTGAGTACTGGTTCTTTCGAAGTAGATGAGTCAGGAATAAATCTTTTGGTAGCAGATTGTAAGGTGATAGGTTGAATGACGCTAACAAGCAGACCTTTATCAAAAGCAATATCTAAATTAAATGTTTTCTTAGCCTTTGTGTCAAGAACTCGACCTTTGCTTACATCAACATCACCTTGTTGTATTGCGGTATGAAGAGGTTTAAATTTATTAGTGGACGTATCTTTAACAATAGTGAGATCTGGATTCATAAGACCTATTTCAATAGCTTTTGTAATATCAATAAATTCATTGGAATTTGGATCCACTATTTTACCGTTATCAGACCTAAACAAGCCATTTCTTATGACTTCTTCAAGACTTAAACCTTTCTTAGAAGTTACTATGAGACCACGGTGTTTTGCGTCGAGTAAGTTAATTTGATTTCCGTTAGGAAGAATATAAACACTATGAGTTTCATCTACAATACCAGTTTGTATTGCCTCCACTAAGGTGACGTACTTACTAGTCGGAATATGTTTAATTAAAGATGTGTCAGGATTTATAAGTTCTTCAGTGATAGCCGCCTTTAAAGATAGTTTTCTTTCTGTAACTGGGTGGATAAAAACAAGTTCCATTATATTATACATGTTCATGGCTAAAGTTTCATATAAAGTGAAACCAGCACTTTCAATATCTACGATAAGACCTAAAGTCATAGCTTCCGTTAAGGTCACTTGTACATCTGATCCTGGTTCTATAAATTTACCAGTTCTTCTATCAACTATTTGGCTTCTGCAACACTCAGAGAGGGTCAAAGGTTTTTCGGATTTTTTATCGAAATAGCAAAGATATTTAGGGCTTACTATAGATCGTCTAATTGCTTCATGCAGAGTAATTTTACGACTAGTAATTAGGTCTACTATTTTGCCAGTATCATCATCATAAAGACCTTGATGAAGTGCTCTTTGAAGGCTAACTGGGGCTTTACTATCTACAAGAAGACCTATTTCAAAAGCTTTACGTAGCGTTATTTGTTCATTGTCGTTATTAATGTCTCGTATTTTTCCTGATTTATCATCAATCACACCTGTTTCGATGGATTCTAGTAAAGATATTTTACTCCATTTTCCTAATCGATTATCTTGTATATGAACTGAATTAGGGTCAATCAAATTCATCTTTATTGCTTCAATGAGAGTATATTTCTTTCCACTTTGTGGATCCATAAATAGTCCCGTGATTTCATTATATACACCCTTTTCAAGTGCTTCAATGAGTGATAATGGCTTACGAACTTCAACTAAAATTCCCCTTTCAAATGCTTCTCGGAAATCTACTCTTTCATCGCCAAGTGTTATAGTACCTGTTCTTCCATCAACTATTCCCTTGTCGACCGCAAATTCAAATGGTATTACTTTTCCTCCCACATGTACTAAAGTTGACTGTGGATCTAACATTCGTTTTCTTATAGCCCTATCCATTTGCATTTTATCCTTACTTTCAGGATGAGAAAACTTTCCCGTCTTAGGATCATAAAAGCCTTTAAAAACAGCTTCTGGGAGACTTAGCTTTCTTTTTGCGGGTAATATAAGTCCACGTTCTGATGCATCTGTAAGAGAGATTTTGTCACCTTGAACAGGATCTGTCATTTTGCCTTCTTTAGAATCGATTATCCCGGAATTGATCGCATCTTGCAATGAAATCATTTCACCGGTTACAGAGTTTCTCGCTGTTAATGCTTCTGGGTTAATATTGCCGATTTTTATAGCATCATCTATAGTCATCGCAACATTATTAATTGTTAATAGACCAGAATCTTGGTCATAACATCCTTGAACTAAACTTTCTTGTAAAGACCATGGCTTTGTATCACTAAACAAATAGCCCTTATCACTGGCATCCTTAAGATTGTATTGAGGTGACGTTATTATACCTTGCTCTAAATCTATTAAACCACATTTAACAGCTTGCTCTAACGGAATAAATGAGTCTTTCTTATCATCCTTAACTCTTGTGTGAGATGGATCCACTAATTTTGACTCTATTGCTTCTTTTAATGTTATTATATCACCGGTCTTAGGATTTAATACTTTGCAAGTATAAGGTGAATAATAACCTAGTTCTATAATATCAAACAGTGAGAATGTGACATTTTTGGTTGCAATGAGGCCTTTTTTAAATGCATCGTCTAAGGGGATATCCTGACCAGTCTTTTTGTCTTTTAATTTGCCTGTTTTTGGATTAACAATACGGTTATTTATAGCCTCAGACAATGTTATGTATTTTTCTGTTTCCGTATCTTTTATTTCTGATATTGTTGGGTGAACAATATTTCTAATTACAGCGTCTTCTACTGTAACTAACTGATTAGTCATATCATCTTTAAATTTACCTGATTTCGGTTCATATAGCTCTTTGAAAATTAAAGATTCCATTGAAACTGGTCTGCGGATAATAGTTATAAAGCCTTTTTGAATAGCAACCGATATTTCAATTACTTCTTGAGTTTCAATTATAATAATTTCACCATTACGTATTTCTATTATTCCTCTTTCTATTGCATCATATATGGAAATTTCCTCATTGGTTCCTGGAACCTTAATTAATAATGAATCTTGATCCAGTAACCCATTCTGCACGGCATCTCCTATAGATATAACTTCTCCTGTATTAAGATCTTTTAATTCACCTGTTTTTGAATTATAGAGTCCACGTTCCAATGCTGATTCTATAGTTACTTGTTCGGGAACTAAAACTTCTTCTGGTGTTTCAACAATCCACCCCATTTGTACACATTCTAAAAAGGGTACTCGTTGACCTGTTTTCGGGTTAACCATATGACCAGTTATTTTATCAATGATTGGTCTAGAAATAGCTTCATTAAAGGGAACATAGTCTTCAGATTGACTACTTAAGTCCTTGACAAGAATAGTTTTTGGGTCGAAAATTTCAAGTCCGTAAATTAACTGCTCAAACGAGATTTTTAAACCAGTTTTAGGATCTAAGAAAATTTGTCTTTCTATGTCATATACTCCCATTTCGGCTAATTCTTCAGGAGTAAGTTTTTGCGAAATAGGAACGTTATAGCCAGTTTTTATTTCTTTTAAAATAATACAGTTTTTAGAAAGCACATCAACGGTTGCAAAGCGACTAATTTGTTCTTGTTCTAAAGCATCTTGAACAGTATATAGTGACTCAGCACCATTAATTAAGATACGGCAAACTTTTGGTTCTATTTTACCTTGCACAATAGCATCAATTAAAGTAATATTTTCGTAAAGAATGGGCACTGAATCCGACTTCAATTTCGTGACATTTTGCTCAGTTATTTCTTCTATAGCTCGTAATGGTTGTTTTTCCGCATCTATAAACATTGCTGTTATAGTTTTATTTAGAACATTTTTGTCAAATGATTTTGATGGTCCGGTTTCTCCGACGGGTCTTGTTAAATCTTTGATTAATGTGGCTTCAGAAACGGATGAAGCATTTACCGGAGCTCCTTGCGGCATATCTACATTTTTAGTATCTACAACTTTAGCATTCGAACTAACAGTACTTTTAACTACATCAATAGCTTTAGAGACTGCTAAAATAGGTGCACCAACAACTGCAATTAAACCTATCTTAGCAGCATCGGCAGCGCTTATCTTTTTACCATACTGAGATTTTATTTTTTGAGATTCAGTATCGACTATTCCTTTCTGAACAGCTTCTTTGTAAGTAATCTGTTGGCCAGAATCGGGATCCACAATTGATAGGGATTCAGAAGGAAGAATTTGTGGGCCTGTAGTATTGGATACCAGTTGAATATGTTGTTTATAAATGATTAAAGTAGTGTTTGGATCATTCAAAATAATAGTTTCTAGTGATTTATTCACTTCGTTGGTATGCGGAGACTGAATAGTTTCAGACGATTTGATACTAGACAAACTATCCTTTGGTTTAAGGACTATGGCTTTTGTCTCACTTTTATCAATATCGTCAAGATTCACACTTTCTTTCCATGTAATACCTTGAAGTTTTGAAGGTACATTGTTTTCATTATTTGAAACTGGCAAAACAGTTTGTTCATTATCAGAATTTGTATTCGTATCTTGAGTGTTAAGGTCAGGTTTAGTAATTTCAGGTAATTTAGTTTCCTCAACGACATCCTCTTTTTCAAATAATAAATTTTCGGCTTTTTTACTTTTGGTATCAAATAGATTTTTATCTTTATTTGCATTTAACTCTTTAATCATTACATCAGCAACCATTTCTTTGCTAATAGAGTCAAAGAAATTGTCACTTTTGGGCGTTTGCAAATTGTTTTTACTGTCGGAGTTTAAAGATTGTTCATGTTGATAATTCATGTTTACCGGTTGATCAAAAATATTTTTTGCTTCTAAGCCAGGCGATTGGGTTTGAGGTAGCTTATCTACAAATGACTGACTGTTCTGCTCTTCGTGAGTTTGGAAAGTATTGGAATAAAGTTCTTTCTGAGTAGGTACATTGATATCCTTCTCTTTTACGAGATCGCTTGCTGAGGTTATGATAGACTTTTCAGTTTTGTTTCCATTTTTAGATGTCGCATCACCTTTGGATATTTCAGATACTGACTTTAAAGTTTGCCTTTCAGGCTTTTCCGACGCCAAAGTGTCTTGGTGGAACTTTTCTGATTTGAACTTTTCTCTTTCTGAGCAGTCTGCAATATTTTGAACTTGAGGTTTAACACTTTTAGTTTCCTTGTGCTCCAATGATTTTTTGTCTTGATTTTTGCTCTCTCGTAAAGGCTTACTTATATTACTTGCAACAGATTTTACGCCTTCAATTATCGCCATTCCTGCAACAACCGGAGCAGCAACTACAGCCACTAGTCCTAACTTGGCTGCTTTTTTAATGTCAATAGACTTACCAGTTTCGGGCTGTTTTATTTTTCCTGATTTTTTGTCCAAAAATCCAATATCTAAAGCTTCTTTTACAGTCATAGGCTTACCAGACTTCACATCAAATATCACAGATTCTGGGTCAATGATATTCCTATCAAGGGCTTCTTCAAAAGAAACAACTTTGTTAGGTGATTTTGGGTCTCTGAATTTCTGACTCTTGGTGTCAAAAAGTAATTGAAATGCTTCATTTAAGTCCAGCATATCCGTTTCCTTTTTAGGACTGATTTTATCTATTTCTTTTGTTACTTCTGTATTTAATATACCACTATAAACAGCTTCAGTAATAGAAACTGTTTCTCCGGTATTTGGATTTGTGAATGTTCCATTTTTAATATTAACATATCCAAGACTTAGGGCTTCATCGAAATTAAAGTTTGTTTTATTAGACATGAACTGTTCTTTAATTGTCTGTTCATCTTTAATAATCCCTTTGTCACGTGCTTCAGCTATAGATAATATGTCACCAGTTGTAACGTTTTTTACTTCATTCGAATTAATGAGCACGAAATCGGCTAAAAGTTCAATCATTTTAGTGGTTATAGTATGTTGTGAAGTTAAGGTTTCTGTTACTGTAGTGACTATCCCACTAATTTCAGTTATATCATCATCGCGTTTAATGGCGACTAAGCCTTTTTCGAGGGCTTGATCCACAGATACAGTTTCTTTTGAATTTGGATCTGTGTAAGTGCCTTCATATAAATTTAATAAATTTTCCTGTAAGGCTTCTTCCACAGTTTTGGTTGTTTTAGTTTGAGGATAGGGAACTCCCATTAATAAATCATTTGCTACGGCATCACCTAGAGAAATTATTTCTCCAGTAAGTGGATGCTTTATTGAACCCGTCTTTGGGTTCATGACATTGTGCTGTAGAGCGACATTTAGAGACATCGCAGCAGGAGGTATTTTACTTTTATTTTCTACTGATTCTGGGAATATTTCAGCGTTAACTGCTGTTATATAGTCAATTGGACCTTCACTTGTATTTATCAAATTCTTTTCAGCATCAATTAAATTGTTTCTTATAGCATCAGATACACTAACGATTTCACTATCACTCACCTTGACGGATGTCAAGGGATCAACAATATCACAGATAATGGCTTCTCTTAATGATAGATGACTTCCGGTTTCTGGATGTATAATTTTTCCCGTTGACGGATTATAAAGACCTTGTTGTAAAATTTCCGGAATTGATAAACCTCTTACAATTGGTATCAAAACTTCGTTCTGTCCTTCCGAATCCAGTAGCCCTCTATCGATAGCTTCTTTAATAGTTACGATATCACCATGTACAGGATCCCTTATTTTGCCAGAATTGGCATCTACAGAACCATTTTCTATTGCCTTTCCAAGATTTATTTCAGATCCGTCTTTGTCTTTACATAACTTAATATTAGATAAAATCTTGGCTGTGTTTTCATCTATTAATCCCATGGCAACAGCATCTTCAGGGACTAATATTCGTTTCCTTAATTTTTGTAAAACAGTAGGTTTTATATTTTCATGACTTATTTTGGTTACAGATTCATATTTTTGCTGAGCTATATATTTAGGATTGACAGGATCATTAGCTATTTGAATATGTTGAGATTTCGGTTCTTGTTTTGTAGAAGAAATATCTAAAATATTAGAATTGTTTGCTGTCAGTCTGTTTTGTATCGATTCCACCGTAATGAATCCTTCAGATACTGCAGCACCAATTGATGATGGTTTAGAATTTGTCTTTGTTTGTTCTGTGTTAGTATAGAATACTGTTCCAGTGGAGGAATCTGGTGATTTTTCTCGCATAGATTCTTCGTAATTTTTATACGTTATGGGATCTACAAGTCCCCTTTCATAAGCTACTTCCATAGGCAATTCTTCTCCCGTTGTAGGATCTTTTACCATAGTGTTTTTTACTACTTGAATAATTTTTGTTGCGCCAACTAAGGGAGCTCCAATAACGGTAATAATACCGATTTTAGCAGCATCAACTAAACTTATATTGGAATTATCGCTATTCTTGTACGTACCTTTGCTTAAGTTTACCGTTCCAGATGAAACTGCCTCCTTGAATGAAATTTGTCTTCCCGATTTTGGTTCAATAATTTTAACACTATCCTCAGGAATTACTCCTTGCCTAACTGCATCTATAACGTTTTCAGAATTTCCTAATGTTGATATAACCAAAGCTGTTGCGGGGTCATAAATGAGACCTGGGCCAACTTGCAATGGTTCTAAGTTTGAGTTGTCCTCGATTAAACATTGCTGGGACAGTTCATTTAACTCTGAAATTTCCATCTTATCTGGCATACCTGATATAGACGTAATGGTGATAATTCTTTGAGTACTTGTCGAAGTAGAAAAAGTAACAAACGTAATAAACTTTTTATCAATAGCTTCTTTCATTGTCATAGTTTTGTTTTGATATTGATAATGACCTGCAGAATCTAAAATATGTAATTCTAAAGCTTGATGTAACGAAACTATTTTATTAGTCTTAACGTCTAGAACTTTAGCTGAATCAGGATTTATAACATTTAATTTTATTGATTCTTGAAGGTCAAGTACTCTGTCGGTTCCAGGTATAATAAAAATACCTAAATGTGGGTCATAAAGATTTTGTTCGATTGCATCCCTAAGCAACCAACCACCTCGGGGAAGCTCTATAGTATTTTTATTTATTGTCAAAGATGCTAAAGAAGGATCTCTAACAACGGATTTTGATGTACTTGTTGTATAAACAATATCTTGTCCAGGTTGTACGTCTTCGCGTACAATGTAATCAGGACTTTTTAAGGTCTCTGGTTTATTGTCACGGTGTAATTTACTTTCAGGACTAGGAGGTAAATCTTTAATATAGGATTTTTTTGTTATTTTAAGCTCTACCACTTGACCTGGAACTAATTCCTTTTTCGTAACTCTATCTGAGATCCTTGTAACACGTGGTTCGTCTTTATCTACCCCTAGCAAGCCATCGTCTAAGGCTTGTTGAATAGGGAAAACTGTTCCTGTTGTTGGATCGGTAAACGTTTGTGTCATTTCATCTATAAGACCTCTACGAATTGCTTCTGAAAATGTGATTATAGTTTCAGACCGTCTCACTGTATTTGAATTTGTTACCGTTACATACCGTTTAATAGTTTTTGTTACTGTCTGTAAAGTTAATGTGATATTTAAAAGGGAATTTAATAAAGCAGCACCTTCTGGTGTAATCATATTAATTTCTACAGCTTTATTAAAAGGTATGGGTTTCTTCGTAGATGACTCTAGTAAGAAACCAGTTTTTGGGTCCAAAATATTTTTGAATACGGCATCTAGCACCGAGAATTCTTTTTTATTTTCGAAGATACCTATTTTCCTATTAAACATTTCTAAGACTTCGGGTCTAATTATGGACACCTTAGGACAATCTTCAAGAAATACGAAGTCACCACTTTCAGACTTAAGAAAAGTCTCACCATTAGCATATTTGAGATAACCTTTATTTAGCGCGACATTAAATGAAACAAATTCTCCGGTTATAGGATCTCTAAATCCATCAATATCAAATATAGATCTTTGTGACACAGATGTTATAAGACCACGATCGACCGCTTCGAGTATAGTGCAAATTTCACCAGTTAAATTATCTCTAAATCTATTTTCAGGAAGTATTATTCTTGAACCTAAAGCCTCCGATAGAGTAAGAAGCTGTCCACTTGTAGTATCAGTAATGCATTTTATATTTTCACTATCAAGTACGCCGGCTGAAATAGCTTCTAAAATATTTAAAGGAGTGCTATTTGTTAATGTCAAAATTTTACCATCATTTGTCATTAAGCCATTGTCACATATATCTTTTAGAGTCAATGGCTTACAAATATACCCTTTGTTGGCAGCTTCTTTAAATGATAATTTATCCTTTGTTATGTTATGTATATACTTCGAGTGCTTTACGTTTATAATATTTTTGCTAATTGCTTCTGCCAATGTAACTTTTGTATCATTTTTGGGATCAACTATTTCTCTAACTCCTGGATTTATTAATTCATTCTGTATAGCAACGTCTAATTGGAATCTATCACCTGAATTTCTATCCAGAATCCAACCACTATTATCGACTAAATCTTGATTTATAGCATCTGATAATGACAAAGCGCTAGATTTAATTTTGATAATCTCATTATAGACGAGGTACCCTCTTTGATAGGCTTCCGCAATCGTAATGTATTTCCCATCTGGTAGTTTATAAAGTCCCTTTTCTAAATCTACCTGACCACGATTAAGGGCGTCTGAAATACTCATTCCTTGTCCAAGGTTTTCACCCTTTACAGTCACCTTTATTCGTTTTTCTGCAGGATCTGCAAATCCTTGCTCCGCGTCGTAAAGCTCTCTCTGTATAGCTTCAAGTAGAGTTACTTCATTGCCATCTTCAGTCATACCGCAAGGTCCAGTCAAACGGGACGCTAATTTTGCATCGATTAGGCCTTCTTTCGCTGCCTGTTCTATAGTTATAGTTTTTCTCTCAGGTGATGATAATAATCTGCCTGTTCGAACATCTAAAATTCGCATACTAATAGCTTGGCCAACTGTAAGAACTTCCTTCGTTTCAGGATGTACAATGCCTTTAGACTCGATTATATTAGGCCCTTCGTACATTTTGTGCACACGTTTAAGATTTCTAATATCAGGTCTATCATCGTCACCGATAATTGTTTTTGTAATGTAATTTGGAGAGGTTAATTTTCCATTAGTAATTGATTTAGTTTGTGTGTGTCCATCAAGCTCGGTTGAATGCGATGTCCTGATGTATCTGTAATAGTTAAATATTTATGATGTAAGGCCTATTTCAGTAATTAGGGGGCGTCCATAAATTGTGTAAGACGTTTTGGATTTCAAATGATAAATTAAATTTCACTGCTGCCACGTGTACTCTGTAGGTACACGTCATGTTTTTTTACGTACTTCTCGGATGATGATGTGTAATGGGTTGTGTAGGTGTGCTCCGTTGTAGCAACGTCTTGCATGTTGAACTCTTGACGGAAGGATCGCGCCGAGCGCGGTGCCATTGCCTCAACAAGGCGCTGAAATAAAATTTATAATTTGATTATTTTAATAGTTTAAATAGTTTATCAGTTGCGATATTACAAACTACATTTAAAACACCTATTAAGTAAAAATAACTTGATTGTGCTAATGGTGAGCATTTTGGTCCATTTACTAGTGCGAACGATGTATGCATGTAATAATTGTCACAAAATGCATGCATGCATGTAAACAAATTAAGAAAATGTACGTTTCCGTTTAGTAAGTATTGAACTTTACAAATGGATACTTTACGCACGAACCTGACACAGTAGAATTTTTAACACAAACTTACTGAAATTGTATCATTTTAAAATACTGAAACCTTACCAAAATTTATTGAAAAAAAAATACAAACCCGACACTCATACGCGAAATCATATTCGTACTCGTCCATTATTATCACAACACTTATACACTACTTACAATGTTTATGAGTTTCAACGGTTAATTAGCATGATTAAATGAATTGTGTTCAGTATTCACTAATAGCAAAATGTAACCTAAACAATTATAAACACCAATATATTACGACGCATTAGACAGGTTCAGATCAACCATAAGGTAGTAGTAAAAAGCCCTATTTTATTATGATAATCGCGAAAATATTATATAAAACGCGAGTAAACGTCGAACGTACTGGCATGAAACTGAATGAAGTCGGAAAAACTGTAAATTGGAAAAATAACACTCTAATTCTAAATTTAAATTATTTTGTAACAGCGTCCGTCGAGTCTAGTCGCGCTGGTTGGTTCCGATGATTATTGAATAAACGGTGTATATTATTACCGAATACCGATAACAGCTGTTCGGACGTGTTTGGAGGTTAGGAAAATTTACTGGGCTACTCGATAGATAGCATATAGAGATGCGCACGCAGCCCACTGCGCCGGTGCGGCAGACTAATTTATGTCGAAGAGAATGTACAAGGTAGGGATTATCACCCTTCTTCCCGAAAAGTAGAAACTAAAATTATATTTCACGGTTTTACAACGTCTGTGACCTTTTTTGTGACAAAGGTTGTAATTTGAGTATTTTTGTAGTCACTAAAGTGATGGTCAGTAGTATTGGTCCAATTGTAGCGCTTAGTTTTGTTCGTCATGCTGACCATTCTCTTAAAGCAGTATCCTATCGTGAGGTTGACGAGCACATTCTTATTTCTGCACAGCACATTATTATCTTTAAATATTTTTAATTATTTATAAATTAAATATTTTTAATAATTTAGAATTATTTTAATTCAAGCCCACGTGGACACGCTTTCAAATCATTTGTAATTTAGATGATTAAAGTTTAATTTATTTAGTTCTACAAAATGGTAATCAAAATTCGAGTACGAGAAATTAAGTGTTTTGTCTTTGTTTTCGATAACTTTGTAGCTGCAATAAGCTTTGAAATTATTTACGATCAAAACATCGAAGTTTTAGATGAGCATACCAATTTTAACGGACACCTTATGGCTTACAAACTAAGTACCATAACTCAAATCCGTTTAAGAAGGCTAAAACGTTAATGACAATGCCGTAGTAATTAAAATCTTCTACGGACCTGCCATGTTTGCTTTTTCAATGTTACCTACCCTAGACCCTAGTAGCTTTTCAATAAGTGTTTATTGTCTTGTAGAATGTTTGTAAATATTAAATAATACAAAGGAAAAATTTAAATAGGATCAATACCTACTGCATGCAATAAAAAAGTCGAATAAATTTTCCAGTGAGGTCGTCGTCCAAGCTGTGAAGCGTTTCAGTAACTCTACCAAACACGTGAGGTGTTTGGTAGAGTTACTGAAACGCTTCACACACATCTACTACTACATACATACATCGAACAATTCTTTATAAATTAAAATCTGGTTTTATTAAGCTTTTAATTTGTTCATAGAAGCATAGAAAATCGAAATACTTTATGACAGCAGAATTTTCGGTAGCTTATAAAGTACATAAGCTATTTCGAAGGCCATGTATTAGGTCCTTACATACGAAATTGGCGTTTTGTCGTACTGGCCACATTGATCTCAAATATATTTTCTTTAGTTAGGAATTCCAATTTCAAATTTTTGCCGCTATTTACTCATGCATTTGTGTTTCGAAAACCGTAATTCATTTGTTTTTTCCTCTTTTGGTTTTTTATTTGCGTCACTCTGTTTACAAAATGGAAAATTTGAAATATCGTATTATTTTCGAGTACGAGTTCCACCGTGGCACCAGTGCTGCAAAAACAGCTCGAAGGATTAATTATGTGTTTGGCGGCGGTGTCGCAAAAGAAAACACAGTGTGTTTTTGGTTCCAACGTTTTCGTTCTGGAAATTTCGACTTGCAGAACAAGCCCCGTGGACGGCCGTAGACCATAGTTGATAATGAAGAATTGAAGGTTATTGTGGAAGCGGATCCATCGCAAACCACGTTCGAGTTAGCTGCAGGATGCAGAATTAGTGATAAAACTGTTTTAATCCACTCTAACTGTCACACACAGGTGGGTACATCATGAATTGAGTGCAGCAAACCGACAAACGCGCGTCGACTGCTGCGTTACATTACTCAACCGGCACAATAATGAAGGGATTTTAAATCGAATCATTATCTGTGATTAAAAGAGGATCCTGTACGATAATCGGAAACGCTCATCACAATTGCTTAACCCTGGCGAACCAGCCAAAGCCTGCTCCAAGCGAAAATTGACTCAAAAAAGTTACTTGTGAGCGTTTGGTGGACTAGTGCCGGTGTCGTTCACTACAGCTTTCTTAAATCTGGCTAGACGATTTATTGATTCCTGTCCGAATGGTTTTCTGAGTAAAGGAATCAATGAGCTATCTATGAGATGGCAAAAGTGCATAGATAGCAATGGTATATACTTTGATTAAATAAATATATTATGTTTTAAAAAAATCGACTGTATGTTCCTCCTTTACAAAACGCAAATTTCATATGTAATGACCAAATACTATGGATAGAGCTTGTCTGGTCCAAACAATGTGTGATAATTCACTTGTACGAAGAAAATAGAGCAGAAATAGTGCACCAAGACGGCCGTGTCAGATGGAAACCGGATCGCTTACACTTTACATGAATTCACGCTCTGTTTGTACTGGAATCCGGTATTAGCGTGCACATGTATCCAGATACAGTCAAATTGTAATTCAATCAAGCCATTGTACTTCTCTATACAAAACGTGACACAATTTCGCATGAGAAATATTTACATTTCAAATAATTGATATTCTCTCGCGACTACAAAATTACGTTCGTTTTGCCTCCACCCATACTTGTACGTTACGAATTTCCTATTTTATTATTCAATTTTACTGAGAAAATCATAAAGTTACAAAACATTGTAAAATCTTTGACACGGGCATTGCTTTAAATTTTATAGTAATTTCTGTATCATGAATTTAGGACTTTACATTGATCTTAAAAAAAATACAAAAGTGCGCAGTTACTAAGATTAGAGACTGTAAAGTATTAAGTAGACACATAGGCAGGTAGCATACACACTACACTTAAACAAATTACAAGGGTGCTAAAATATGTGTTTGTATCATAGCGGTGTGGATACTGGAGACAACAACTAAATATAAACATTATATCATACAAGTCACACATGAATCATTCAACGTATTGTTGTATACTATACGTGTTATGGGGAAAATAAGAGTCAATTTATGTTTCGGTGTAGTTAATGATAATAAAAGCAGTTATTCCACTCGTGCCTTTTGTATTACGACTGAGCTTCTGGAAAATTCTGACATATTTTGCACAAAAAAATTAAGACTAGCGTGAATGTCACACCCATTAAAGGATATTGTCACGTTCTGCTTGTCGTAACGTGAGTTACAACTCACAGCACCGTATTAATTAGTTGTTTGACAAACTAGCAAGGATTCCGAAAGATTAGTTTGAAAAGTGCAAAATATATTTGAAAACAAAGAATAGGAGGTTAATGATTCAAAAATAATTGGACACTCCTAAACACGTACGAATTATCTTGGTCACCCACACTTCAGCCTTGACTGCAAATGTCTAGGTCAAATCTAACCTTGGACGAGACCTCGCTTTGTACGGTTTTTGTTTATTTGCATTTTATATTTTGATGATCAATTCGCGTGCACTGCACGTCGGTAATGACAATATCATGTATATTCGTAGGATAAATGTATATATTGTATAGCCCTGAACTGAAACACTGAATTAGTCACTTGATAAGAAGTCTAGAGTCGAGACTATTATGGAAAAAATCAATATACAGAACAATATAGACTTTTTTTAGTTCGAAAATATTATTTTCTGTAATCGAGCACACTTTCATTCATTTGTATCAAAAGAATCTAAATTATTTAGTCCACTTGTTTATGCGTCTCGTTTGTTTAGTCGCGTTTTGTATCTTATTACTGATATGGTAAGATTAAAAATCCATTACTGCTCACATTAGTAGGAATTAGGAGCAAATGCCATAGGGCTACGAAAATAGGTGGCTGGCAGACGATTAGATGGAACCGTTGTAATCGTGTGCCAAATTTCTTTTAGAAGCTATATTCGAGAGAGTATTGGGGAAACGTATGCTCTTGCCGAATCCAATCTTTAACTTGTGTTTATTTGGCTTACATATTTCGTAATAAAAATTAATGAAAGTGAATAATTTACAAGATCCTGTCCCTTTGTCAACTTTCTAATCTTTTTTTTTTCCTTAATTTGAGCCATGATAAAAAAGGCACTTATGAATAAAAATAATTTACGAATATTTATTGCTCTGTAATATTTGGTTATATTATTTCTTACATCCTTTTATGGCGGGTCTTAGAATATGTTCATGGTCGAGTTTTAAACGTAAAACAAGGCGTTAAAATAGTATCCGATTAACCAACAAATTGACCGAATGATGTCACCAGTACTATTTTCCTGAGACCGTGCCGAGGCCGTTTATTTGAGCGAACGATAAGGGGGGGGGTCGCCACTTATTATATTCCCAGCTGATAGATATTTAAACGAGACAATCTTGTATATATGCTGGAGGTATTTACATGAAATTTAGAAGCAGGGAGTTTTGGGGGAAACTGAGAAACTGCGCATTTTTAAGTTATACCTAGGTATATGTTTTTTCTTTCGTCGTGCAACTATATATCAATAATTATGACTCTAAATTGTCAGTCCGATTGGCAGTTTGGTTAATTTTGCGTTGTTCGAAAATTCAGAAAAGGTTCAAATGTTTTTGGAACGAAGTTCCTTATGGGGCGATGCGGAGGGGTACCCTAGCCGGGAAAAAATGTCCGTAACGTAAGATTTTTATGTATAGTCTTTATTATTTTCTTTATACCTCGAATAGAACTTAGAATTAATATTTTTATAAAACTTCGTTCCTATCCGGTGTTCCACGACACCACACGGCTTTTTTTTATATAAAAATATTTAAAATCCTTCTAATATTATAAATGTGAAAGTTTGTGAGTAAGGATGTTTGTTACTCTTTCACGCAAAAACTACAGAACGGATTTTGATGAAATTTGGTATGGTAGTAGTTTAGTCTCTGGATTAAAACATAGGCTACTTTTTATCTCGGAAAAGTACAGTCTTCCCGCGGGATACTCGATAGTATATTTACGCAGGCGGAGCCGCGGGAAACAGCTAGTATTAAATATTTTTGTAATTCTGGTTTTTAATCTACTAGAGCTCCGAGCAAAGCTCGGTTACCTAGGTATCTACTACATAAATAAAATAAATAATAATAATAAATAAAAGATAATATTCATTCCATCTTATCGTTAAATTATGAGATAATGTTGACACATTTTTAACAGTTACATAAACTTACTATAGTAGACTCTAGAGAGTAGGGAATCTCTACGGTGAGTCTCTATGGACGTTTTTTTTCTTTACATCACGTCAATCTGGTCCCGAGGTATATCTCGAAGACCTTGTGTTACGGGTACCAGACAACGGAAATATATTTAATACTTCTATACTATACATATATTTAAGATTTTATTATATAATAGGTACACATATCCATGACCCAGGAACACAGAAAACTTTTTGTTCCCTGGCGGGATTCGAACCCACGACCTCGTGATTGGGCGCCAGGGCGCTCTACATATTAGGCAGTTTTCTTACGAGAGCGGAAAAGATTCTAATTCACATAACGATTGTTTTTATTGTTGTTGTAAAAACAAATTAATTTGTTTACAAAACAAGAACACAAGAAATCTCATAAAAGTTTTATCGATGTCGTTTAAACGGTTGGCGATCAAAGCAAGAAAAGATCAAATTAAGAAATACATATTACTTTATCTCATTTTATATTTTAAGTACGTGTAACAAGCTAAATGATAATATAAAAGATGTTGAAGTGCATTGATTAAATAATAATTCAATTCAAAGTTAAAACTGCAATCGTTATTGTGTATTTACTGTCTTCATTCGAGGTTCAGTGACCCGATTATATTGTAGCAACTGAAAAACATATTTTTTTCAAAATATTTAACTTTATTCGAAACTAAAATGATATTAATCATTTTCTTAATGTTACAAAAGTTAAAAATGCTGAGGGTTACGACGAGGCTACGTAAAAATCAATAACGTATTATGCACATCCATCAACTATAACAATGTCTTTTGACATTTATTCTTGATAACTTGTTGAGATGGATTATATAAGTATTATACCTTTATGTTAATGGTAAATAAGATTTACGTAAGCATGAGATCACTCAGTTACATGTAAGTACTTGCGTATAATCAAAACTAACAAAAGGTTTACCATAAACATATTGAATGGTTTATCGAAACCTAATACTTTTGTTACTCATATGGTCAATGTAAGATTTAAATAAAATAACGGTAGTCGGTAAAGAAACATTTTACATTTTACTGAAATGTTACATGTTTTATAGTGTAAGGCAACAAATATTGAGACAAAATATTTAAGAATGCAATAACCGATTCAGGAAATACAGAATTGCATGTAATAATCACATTTTATGCTCTTAATTTACGTTCTTGGACAATAAAGTACAGCTTATATTACCTTATAAATCAATGTATTTACGTAAAGTGTATTTGGTTGTGACTTGTGTGGTTAAACGTAGAGTTCAGTTTTGAAATTAAAATACACTGACCTACTTATAAGTGAAAATCGTTAAGAAATCAGTACCTACTGCACATAATTTAGTTAAGTAATGAATTTTTAAGAGAAGAAATTAAAATAACATATTACTACACAATGTTCACAAGTCACAACGCGTTTGAATAATAACAATAACTATATAACTATATAGATAATTTATCAAAGAAAATTGATGTTTAATTGAAGTATATTCTGTAAATTGTAATAAAAACAAATGCCAGTAGGTTCGGGAGATCAATTATGTATTGTGACTTTTTGATTTTCATTGTTTAGTTCTCAGATAGAACTCTTGCCCTAAACGTTTTACGTGTATATATTCGAAATTGACAATAATTTAAAACATTTTCTTTCTGTAAGCATTACAGTTTAACTCGATATTAGCGGCTAAAAGTGCATCGATAATAAAAGATAAGATAAACGTTTGTTTTATCACAACACAAGTACACAACACTAGACCTTCCCACGTTAATACTTTATGTCACAGGCACACAAACTCGATGTTCGTTCGATTTCGAATCGCGGCGTTTCAGCGTGCGTCCGTCTCGGGCGTGCACGAGCTACTACGGATAAAACTTCAGCTTCAAATTGTTGCTATCTTTAATGCATGTACAAGTGTTGTAATCGTAAACATTCGTAACCGATTTAGCGACCTTATCCGTTTATGCCTATAACTTTAGGCCATGGCCAATTTTACATGGCCAATGACCATGGCATCGCATAATATATACGACCTGCATTGATTAGAAAAAAAATAACGTAATTTTAATTACAAATACATAATATTTTTTCCTAGACAGGAAAAATAATCACGAGCATTTTTCAATATTTTCTCCACACAGCACAGCTTGTTTCATAGAAAGATTGTCTACTTGATGTGCATTTAGATAACGTTATGTAGGTAACCTATATCGACTCTTCGTGTTCTACATTTGGCATATCAACTCTCTGCTCTAGGTTTGCATTTGTATTGATAATTGATAAATTCATTTAAAATGTTTAGATATTTAATTTACGACTTACATTCATGCACTTGGCACATTATGCTATATTATGATGATGCCACTGGCGTCTGGCACCGATATAATATACCTAGTTTATTGTATGTTAGTATAACCTAGTATATTAGTCTAGTCACAGTCAGCAGCTGACTGCTGACTGTGATTAGACTAAACATAGGAATGACAAGTAATATTCCTATGACTGACGATAGCAATATTTCTTGTGATTGAAAGGGGTATATTTTACCTATACCTAACCAAATATCCCATTCAAATACATTTTGTTGAATATATTTGCTTATAAACACACGAACACATAAGGCTCACCGTGTTGGTTGCTAAAGTTTGCTGAACTTTATAGCGCACGGGAATTTTATCGCACTTCATAAATTCGTTTATTTATGGTCGAGATTATCAACAGATTACGCCATGTTTTACAATCGCGATCAACATTGATACTTAAATAATAAAAACCCCTTTTAAATAACATTAATAAAATAGCTGCAGTCTGCACCAGATAACTACTAAAGCATCAACGCTTCACGAATTGCAGAAAATGGCATAAGTTCTTAGTATTTTTATAAAATCCTCCTGGTAAAATAAAAAATCTGAGTAGGAAAAGCACTAACTCTGGCGACCAATGATTTTGTTGCTATTGAAGCATCTTTTTTGCTTACGTTTTAACACAAAAACGGCATCAGTTTCATTTTCATCTTTAAGCCAATAGTTGTTTAATTCAATTCTTGGAGACTTTTTTTTTATTAAATAAGGGGGCAAGCGAGCAAACGGGTTACCTGATGGTAAGCAACTACCGTCGCCCATGGACACTCGCAACATCAGAAGAGCTGCAGGTGCGTTGCCGGCCTTTTAAGAGGGAATACGCTCTCTTCTTGAAGGTTTGCAGGTCGTATAGGTCCGGAAATACTGCTGGTGACAGTTCGTTCCAGAGTTTTACAGTGCGCGGCAGAAAGTTACGCGAAAAGCGCACGGTGGAAGACTGCCACTCATCAAGGTGATGAGGATGGTATGTTTTTCGCGTGGGACGATGGCGAAAAGTTGCAGGTGGTATGATTCCGAACAATTCCTCAGAGCACTCCCCGTGATACAACCGATAGAGGATGCAGAGTGAAGCTACATCACGGCGTAATTCCAAGGGGTCCAAGCGGTTTGAAACACTATGGCAGTCAACAATTCGAGCGGCCCTTCGTTGGATACGATCCAGAGGGAGCAGTTGGTATTTTGGCGCCCCTGCCCAGAGATGAGAACAATATTCCATATGAGGCCGAACCTGCGCCTTGTAGAGTTGTAGGCGTTGGTCCGGACTGAAGTACTGTCTCGCTTTGTTAAGAACACCAAGCTTCTTCGAGGCTAACTTGGCCTTACCCTCTAGATATCGGAACTGGACTTCGCTCGATATGCTGACGCCAAGTATCTCAATGCTAGGGGAGATGGTTAAAGATGTGCCCTCGAAACGAGGATAAGACTATTAAGAAGGTTATTCATTAAATAGATCCGTGTCTATACACAATAGGTACTTAGTTACTTATTTTGAGCGATTACAAAATTCGCAAATATAATTCTCAGACAGGCAGGTAACTACGCAATTCTAGCACGAATATAGAATTTATTATCGACCCACGGTTGAACAAGCGCCTTGTAGGCGTACACTCCATATAAAGGACCTAAAAGAACGTGATTGTCGGTTGCCTAGTTCTAAGAATCAACATTCACTGTTGAAAGAGTAAAAAAATCCCTACCTATTATTTTATCTAGTAAAATTTATAACACAAGTCAATTAATTTTATAAACAAGAGTTAAATAGTTAATAGTTAGTGATCATCAATCACCAGAAAATATGCCTTTTTAGGGTTCCGTAATACATAATCAAATACAAAGTCGACTATTTTCGAGTAATCGGTCTCCAAAGCGGTTTATAAGTTGCGTTTATGAGAATTTGAATCAGATATATGGAAATTTTATCATTAATTAGCATTAAAGATCTAATGAACCTGGAAATCATCTCCAAATTAGTTTTTTTGTTTAGTTTTTACGAACTTTTAATATATCACTTAAGTGTTTTTAATTCTTCCCTTGAAACAGTTTCAAACGCACTGACCTCAAAATAATATCTCACAAATTTCAACATTTTTTAACAATTAGTCTGAAAAAATCGTCATACTTGTATAAGGATATTGCAACTGGTAGAGGAGGAAGGAAACGACTGCAAGTAAAGATACTGCAGACATTTTAGGTCAAAACCGCGTCGCTTAGCTAGAAGTAAAAGGATTTGCATCAATGCTAACTCAAGACTCAAGAGACTCGTGTTAAATTTATAAAGGCAAGATATTTTTCCTAGTTTGTTATTCAAAGCCACCGAGCGAACCAACCGACCTCCCTCGATGTTAACAACATGACATAATGAACGACATCGTGACATCATCCTCACTAGAATCCTATAAACTTTAAACTTATCTACTTAATTAATTCTCAACCGTGGCACAGTCGTCAAAAAGGTTTAAATTAAAGTTTCGTGGTGTAAATAAAGAGGTGCTATGATAAAATTAACGTTGTTCGTAAATTGACCAAAATGTTCACAACATAATTAATATGGGTAACTTAGTATTACACATTCAATTTGCAATGACGTAATGTTTTGCTGCGAATGATTACGTCGTAACTTTGTAATAACTAAACATCATTATTTTTTTTAACAAAAGTTTAAAAATACGCGCTAGCCATTTATTACTTTAAAAAACAAGAACTCTACATTGTAATCAGCTCATTGCTTCTAATTTGTGGATATGTTAAGTTTTCAGATAACTTTTACTTTACATTTAAGCTAGGTGTGAGAATAGCAATTTTTATTCCCGATTAGGCGTCAGACTTGCGACCAACTTGACTATTAAATATGACCCCAACCGTGTCTACAGCTAACTTTAATTAACTTCGCGTTGACTTTCTTTATTATAAATATTCGCAAAGTTATTGTGAACTATAAATTATACTATACTATAATATACTATAAATTACTATCCTATACTATAAATTAGATCGAAAGTTATTTTCGATCTAATTCAAAGACATTTTGAATCTAATATTTAAAATATAGACAACACTTTTCATTGCAGATTGAGTGTATTAAACTAAATATTCAAATAAAGGAAGTGACTTACCAATGTAACAATATCTCCGGGGTTGGCGGCCGCAACCCTACGTAGTCTCTCATACAACAAGTCTAACAGTCTTTGGTGCTTAGCGTTCAGTTCGTCGAGTTCCCGGGCCACCGCCTCGGCGCCGGACGGGAACTGTTCCGTGCCGGGAACCACCTCGGTGCGGCCGTGGTTCCGCATGCGTTCCGCCAGCTCTATGTCCGCCTGCCGCCGCAGCTGCCGCGTGTCCAGCGAGGGGTGGATCTCCTCGCAGAGCCACTCCACGTACCGCTGACAGCGCGACGTATGTATCTAGTTCGTTAGGGTTGCGCAGGTTAGGGATTAGTTGCGAAGACCGCTTTTAAATATTCGCGAATTTAATTCAGTACCTACGTGGTCGAATGGAATAGACAATTCAAAAACAGCCTTCTTGTTAAATTAAAGCATTCATATTAATCATTTCCTTTCGCCCGCCTTTCAAATATTTAGATTCTAGCAAGTAATTAACATATACTTTTATACTTCCGAATGTCCCTCAGACGTCCACATCCGCTATCGACTGTCACAAGACGCGCATACCTATCTAGTTTGGTAACACTAGGTCCAGCTATTAGTCCAGGGTAGGAGAAACGTTCTGGAGGGCCAAAGCGTGCAACACCCAGCGTGCCGACTTACAAACCGACCGTACAATTTCCTGGACTCCAAAAGCATGACGTGTATTTTTTTATTCAATAAACAATGAAACTCGGAATTCTCATGCAACTACACAAGTATCTTTTAATATTCACAACGACTACGACACACATAAAATTAATTTGTATTTTGGCTCCGTCGCGCGACCGTATCGTAGACGCGCTTTTTAGTTACATGTAGCAGTCATACGTTGCCATTTTTTTCACACAAACATCCAACTTTCAGAAGATTAATTTAGTAAAATCAAACAAGCAGTTAGAGCGTTAGAAGTTTATGAAGCCAAGTTGCGTGGAAGCGTAGTACATGCATGCAAAACCCCAAGCGTGGAACTGAGACGCCGACAGTAACGACGCAAGAAGTTGAACAAACGCTGGACCGCATTCCAAATAGAACAAACCTTTCATAACCTCTCATAAGACAAAGGCATTCGACCGAACACTAAATAGTATCCGCGGGAAAAAATCAATTTTGTCAAGGATTAAATTTACCTTCATTAGATCGAACGCATAACTTCTCATATCTGTTTAAGATAAAGCCAATAAAATATATCCATTCTTCTCCCTGTCTTCAAAGAAAGAAGAGAAGGATAGACATGTCACGGATAGCAAGCGCAGATTTTGTAAACAGCGTATAAGAAGCGTGTCGTACCTTGCCCTCGCGTATGAACCGCCCTCCGTCTACATTAACTTTCTCAATCTTTGGCGTCCTCTCCACGACGCTGGTGAGAAGGTTCTGTGAATCGGCCACAAGACACCCAAACACGTTAATATTTTCGTCTTATATTTATGTCTACTATAACATAAATATAGGACATTCAATATTATTTTATCGTGCAAAAACCATTCAAGTGATGGTATGAGTTATAATTAGATTTCATATGACATTTTAAATTCAATTAATTTGTCAAGTTCTAAATAGTTCTTATACAAACATTAATCTTTAATCGTTATAAGACATGCGATATGACTATAGGGAAAGTTATAGCTATACGTAGATATATATTCACCCTCTTACTAATAAAAAGATTTACACATAACACAACGGAATTAAGCTATTCAATGTTGCTGTCTTCGTCTGTCAAGTGGCTCTTCCAACGTATGAAAACGGGAAAATTATTTCCGGAAATGTGCTTATAAAAACATAATGTCTTTCCTTATAGTCAGGTGATAAAATACACATTTAATTATTATGTGCCACCGTTCCCCATATTTTCTGGTTGTGTTTTGTTAAATCAAATTTTGAAATAAAAAAAATATTTAATACTACGCTCACATTTATCGATACTGTCTTAAATAAAAGTTTAATCAATATTTTTTTTGTGTTAAGTTCATATGAATATTTCAAAAAAACTTACCCTAGTAGGCTCTAATTGTTCTTTAGGTCTGATCTCAATAGGAGGCTGGGCCTGGAGCTTGCTGTATGTGTCTTCTATCCATTCGGCTTCCTTCTCGTAGCCGGCGTTGTAGTTCTTCAGCAGTTGGTACGCGGCCTCGCAACTACGTAATCTGTAAGGACGTGCAATAATTGATAAGTTTTCATGTTTGATTATTATCGTCGAAATTTATATTAAATGGAAATCTCGATACGCAAACACGCGAAAATGGCGCATTTCCATCCTCTACACGCGACGCATCACAGTCCACACTTAGTGAAATAAATCCGTTGATTCTTTAGGTAGGTATATGGTGAATTGTATTTTGACTTAAATTTTCATAGACGCATTAAGGTCAAAACAAAACGTCACGTGACGTACCTATCAGCGAGCTGCGCACACACGTTGTTCCAACGAGTATTCAGCGCGGACACGTCTTTGTCTAGCCTCTCCAGGTCCTGGTGCCTGCGTGGCAGCGACGTGTGCAGCGCCGCGCGGGAGCTCTCCACCAGGCGGCGGCAGTTTTCCGCGTCGTCGTTCATCTGTTCCACCTGCGTCTGTTGCTTGCTGACAGCTACTTGCATACGGAGCAGGTCCTCGTGGATCTGGGGGATTTGAAAATGGATCGTTGCTTTTTTTCAGACTGCAAGTTTTATTCCACAACTATTTGGAGTGGTTAAGAGAATGACAGTTTTTTTTTTTCTACAACCTACATTTGTTGACATACAAAGGAAGTCATGAAATATTCTTACATACGGCCTTGTGTGGCCTTCAAACAGGGGCGTGCGCTCCATATAGGCAGAAATGTAGTGCTTTACTTGTAATTCACAGATATTTTAATAAAACGTTCGTACGTTTTAGATGACTTTAATAATTAATAAATAGTAAATAAATTAATTAAAAAAATATAATAACTTAAAAACGCCTAATATTTTATAAATAGCAACTAATGCCGATAAGTTCTGCAGGACAAATCATCGCATGTATGTGTAATTTTCATACTTCGCAAACGCACACACCCATGAATATCGACATGATAAAATAGCGAAAGTCATGCGGCGGGAGATGGCCGAACCGAGAGCCGAGCCGAGAGCTTTGGTTCGGCTATCCGATCGCTTCCGAAAACCGCCGAACTGGCTTGTCGGAAATTATTCGATGCCTATAATCCGAGTAAAAACAATACGACGCGAATCTAATGAATCATGTGTGTATGCACACATTACGCATTTTTTTAGTAAGGTTTTATTTGTTTAAATAGAAGAAACGTTTTGTGTTTCGCGGGGGCCATATTGCATATTTCATGTGATAAGCATTGTTTACAATTTAATAGCTCCAGTTTATTTATAGTTTTCTTAAAAGATTTTTCATTTTAACATTTGAAAGTGTGTACATTTAACAGTTTATTACTGAGTTTCTATAATAATTGTAGTGATTTGCTTATACTAGTGAGTAAGTTGAATTTTTTAAAATGTTATTTGACTGTGAGGTTTGTGTTGAAAATGTGTGTTTATTAAAAATTAAAAATAACAAGTTGTTACTCACAATTGTCATTCAGTGAAAATATTCAAATTCTGTCTAAAGGTAGGTGTGTACCCGAGTTACAACAATTAAACCAGCAAAAAAATAATGTAACTCGAAAATTTCATGTTAAAAGTTATGAAACGTATAACTGGCTGTGTGGGGCTGTGTGCACACGATTAAATTATATTGTTTTCCTTGCATATTATTTAGTAATTTACATCGGGATATAGTAATCTCAAGTAACCGGAACCTTGAATATGTGAAAATTGAAGCTGACTGACTGGTGAGTAGTTATAATATTTTAAAATATGCTTATTATTTTACTTATTAGAATTTCTTCCGCCGCGACGATCGATCGCTGTTTTTTCTGCGTTGCCGTAGAATATGTACATGAATAGTAGTACATATAAGACTTGCTCTGTTGGCATGGTTTCGACTTAGAGATCCGTCGCTTGTAGCTATGCTAAAAATCTATAAACGAAAAAGTTTTTGTGACCGAGTACTTCGCCGCATACCCTGTGTCATAATCCTGTGCACGCCACTGCCTTCAAATAATATTTTGGTATCTGTCATCATAATTGTTTGGTATCTGTCATGATATTTTTAATATACAACGTGATTATGCAATAACGGTCAAATTGACTAAAATATGTATAAGATAAACTTACTAATAAAAAACTTACGTCTTTAAGCAACTCGACGTCGTTGGGCAGGTCGCTGAACTGTGCCAATTTGATTTCAAACTCGGAGATATTCTGATTGTTCTCCTCCACGCTGTTCACTATGATCTCAACGTATTTCAATCTGAAATAAACATTTTTTATTATTTTTTTAAATCTAGAAACTATTAAGGAATAAAATAAGCTACTTTTCTACAGACAATATTTCGTAGCTAGCTAAATGTACAAAAGTATATAAATATGAAAACGCAAGGAAAATTCTTACCTCTCTATGAAGAGCTGGCTCTTTGATTGCAAGTCGTTCCACTTGCCCATCACTTTGTCGAGATTCTTCTTCATGGCCGGTGTCTTGAGGGCAATGCCTAATGAAATAAAATTCAATAAGTTAATTTATTTTCTTTTTACAGAGCCTTCAAGTTGATTAACTACCAAACGGACACATCAAATACCAATGGTAAAATGTGAACGAATCTTTTTATTTCCTTTATTAGGATAAGCCATATTTGTAATCATTGAAAACATTCCTCTAGGTATATTATATGACCTCTCTCTACTTACCTCTGAAAGTATCCTGCACTTCCTCTACATCAGCGGACACCCCATGCAGGCTGGTCTCCCAGTCCTTGTGCTGCAGCACCAGGTGCTCTAGCGAGTCCAGGTCCCGCGGGATGTGGCTGGCGATCCTCTCGTTCAGCTGCCGCTCGAACACTTCCAGGCGTTCCAGCAGATTCGACGACTGCTCGGTGAAAATGCGCGCCGCATTCTTGGAGTCCTCTGCAATATAAAAATTACTTTAGCAATGTATATTTACTGTTACTTTTTATTAACAAGAATATAGATATGCGTTAATGGATATTATTAGGTACCGAATGAGACAGCCCTTTTTTTATTTGGATATTTGCATGCACTTTTACCACATAATTTTATCATTCGTGATACTAAGATTTATTTCTAACAGGTAAATAGAGAATAATACCGACAACTATCTAAATCAATTATCGAATAGATCAAAGCGATATCAAAATGTTCAAGTTCATTGTCTTGTAACAATAAATACCTGACAATCTGTAATCGGTCCAGCTCCTTTCACAAGAACGTTCACAGTACACTAGAATTATTTTATGCAACATTTAAATTTCAAATTTGCTCTAAATTGTGTTACAGTCCGCTTGCAAATCGAGTTCACACCAAAGTAACGCTGATATTAGACTGAATGATGCTGAACAAAAATAAGTCGCAGACTAATAGATACTTCTTAGAGTGAACTACATCAGCACTGGATTAATTTTAACATTTAATAAACACAAAAAATGAAATAAAACTAAGGACATAGAAAAGGCTAGCCATAGGATTCTATAAACATAAATACAAGACAAGTGACATAATAATTACATAGATATCATTGTCAAAGACTTTCAAGTGTTTATAAACTTTCTAACGGTCGTATCAAAATTAAAATCTTGCAGATGGTTCTTACTTTAAGGGTTTGAAACAAGTGCTTCTAGTGAGCAATTTTCTTGTCTAGGATTACAAGAATAAGCATATTATTATATTATGTTATTAGTCATGCGCTAATCGCAAGCTGTTAATTGATACTTTGTAGAAGTTTGACGAAGTCGCAATTTTATAAGTAAATAATTCCCACATTAAAATAAAATGTTGTAGTTGTACTAACTACATACTTAAAGTAATATGACATCATAATAATTTGTTTTGACTAGAAAAAAAAAACAATGATGACTGAGATCATTCTGAATATTATTTGTATCTCAGTATCTGGATTTTAATGCAAAAAAATAATTAAAGAGGCATATATAAGTTCGTCATCGCTAAAATTAAATAAGTTAGTTTTAATTTTGAAATTCGCATCCATTGCTGTCCATTTTGGCACGACCGTCGTTATTCATGCGACGAAAATACACGAAGTCCAGTAAAAAATAATATTAATTGAATCTTTTAGCTGCGTTCACATTACTTATTCCTCCAATAAGAATGTTTGTTTTTATGTATGGTATGGTATGCCTACATACTGCTTTGGATTTACATTAAGGGCAGTCAGAACTCTGTTTAAGTGCGACCAATTTTTAAAAGGAGTTCGGTTTGGAGCGGCATAATGAATAAATCTGGCCCACTGTTATGTACTAAGCATATAATTTGACATTCCTCTGCGTAAGCTACTCTGTGACAGGTTTCCACTGCTCAGCCCACGCGATTGGGGATTACATCTACTTCTACTACACAACAAGGCCAATAAAATTGACCTGACATCACACACGAAAACGAACATAAATCCAATTACAATGACCGACACCGTAAAAGTGGAGTGCGGAGGTTGGACAATTGGCAATGAAAATTAACCGCACATATGGTCAAATTTAACGTGACATCATCCAGCGCTTTCAGCTTAGATTGAAAACATTTTCATACATTTGGTTGCCATGCTTCACTTATTTTTACTTAGACTTTATCTTCATCTACAATCTTCATAGTACGCTTTTCTAGTGTAATAAATTGTTGCATGTCAAATCTCATAAGCTTGTACGTACAAGTCAGTCATTAGTTTGATTCGAATAAATTGCCATCTAGACTAGGACGCAAAGAACAGCTCTCGCTTATGTCATAGCTCATAGTTCAAGGTCAATGTTAGGTTAGGTCATCTATAAAAGAACATTCCTACAATCTACTTCAAAATTGTAAATCAAAATTCAGATGCACATAGCTAGAGTTCCCAACCAGTGGGGCGGGCCTCCCTAGGGAGAGATATCAAGGGGGAGAACACCAATTAAAGATATTAATCAAAACAGTAGCGTAGCGTAGTTGGGGGGGGGGGGGGGGGGCACTTTTTAGGGGGCGGCAAAATCTTCTTTTATATATACCAGTGGTGATGCTTAAGTTTTGCGGTGAGGTAATAAACCTGTGTTAGCTAATAATATTATAATATCTTTTATAATACAAAACAACGCTAGTTTGCATTTTGTGCCGACTTCAAAATAATGAAGATTGTGTAGAGAAATAGTTAAAATTTTAGCCGAATTTAAAAGGGGAATTATTTAGAAAATAAGATTTATTTCATACTTTTTTGTGTATTTTTACTTTGGAAGTCGGTTTAATTTTTTATCCATACAAGCCGCTGGCAAAAACATAGTAGATGTGACATTTTAATTATTAAACTACTTACTACGTCTCGTGCGTCGGACAGAATTGTTTTGTCAGCGTCTGAATTTGGGTGCAAATTATTGATTGTTTTGTTTTAGTACCTACTATAAATACAGTAGGTACGTTTTTAAGTAGGTAATAAAATTATTACCTACTTAAAAACGTAACATTATAATATTTATTATAAATAAGTAATACATAAAAGCTGATAAAATTACGGCAGGTAATTATATGTATAGGTACTGACAATTCTACGAATCCGGACCGATTGAAAAGAAAACGGAATTTTTCATAATTTCTTCATTATGTGACGATATTTTTTAGCAATTAGCGAATAACAGAATTTTGGGCATTCCCCGTATTTTACCTGAAAGTACGTGTTTAAGCAAGCTCGTGATTCTTACAAATATTACAAGCAAATTGATGGATCGTCGGTTATTGACCATTTCACATTGTCCCGTATCGTAATTTATGTTACGCTCTGAAATTGTAATTTTTGTGCTTAGATAAACCTTTTTATTTAAAATCTAACCTGTATAATGCAAAATAACGATGACTGTTCGTGCCGAAAAGTTCTCTAGAATTAATGTATGTAGGAAATGCAATGTATCCATTAAATTGAAATATGCCTATAATAACCTAAATATGGCAAAATTGTCATCCGCCCCGGGTGGCAGACACCCCCGCTGCGCCACTGTATTAAAAATAATAATCGACGCCTCATTAGCAGCTTTTAAAAATTTTGGACAAGTTACGGTATTAACTTATTTGCATTTGTATAGAAATAAATTACTATCAATAAAAATGAGTTTTTTGAAATAAAATAAAAATATCACATTGGTGAAAAAAAGGTTGGGATACCCTGCACTATAGTATGATGCACATTCGGCGCGGTACATAAGCAAAAATCTAAAAATCAAAAATCACCGCCGCGCTGGAAATACAACGCTTTGAAAATGAGGAAACCGGTCAAGAGCGAGTCGGTCTCACCTACAGAGGGTTCCGTACAAAGTAGGAACATCAAAAATGGTTCAGGAATCGAGTCTCGCAGTTTATGTCAAGCCTGGAAATGGGTGATGTAAGTTTGTATGGAGAAACTATTATTTTAGTCATTTTTATGAATTTTGATTACATTAAGAGTGTCGAAATATACGTTTTTGAGGCAAAATCGTATCGGTCGTATCTTTTTTTACGTTAACTTAGAAGTCTGATTTTTTATATTCAAGAAACTGTAGATCTGAGTATATAAGGTTATATAGAGTATATAGAGTTTTAACTTGATACCTCAACGTGTTCCCGAAATAAAGGGACTTCCACGTGGTCCCGATATAAAGGACATTGTTATTCTTATGAATTTTGATTACAAACTTGTCATCAAAGTGATCTTATTAGGGTTCCCTTTTTTTAGCTTTTGAGGTACAGAGCCCCAAAAATTAAATAAGCAGAGTAACTATGTAGTGAAGGAAGAAGGCTGACTGATAAACAATAAAATAAGATCTCATAATTCCAAAATGTGCAATACAATCTGTCTTTAATTTGTGTGAAAGTTTCTTGTTTTAACACTTTGTATTTTTTTTTATGTAAAAACAAAGTTTAGGTAAATAATACCTAAAAAACTTACCGCCTTTCCCGAAAGAAAATATTCTTTTGATTTTCTTCATTGTATAACTTTAGTAAAATTTAACTAAAACGTTTCTTATTTCGTAGTAAAAACTCGTTTTCGTTAGTTATAATAATAATAAATTAATAATTCATCTGTATATTATGTTATAAATTCAAGTAAATAGTTCTAAAACTATAGTAAACAGGTTTCTAATACTTCATGTTTTTTAAATACGGATATAAATAAACAAAAAATGCAATTTGTTGTACAAACACTCAAGCCACAAATATAACGAAATAAAGCACCAAGGTCAATTGGCGACAATAAAAGAGCACTTTATTCGGCGGCACACTAATTGCAAATGCTCTCCCGTAGGAGCACACACTACACACTACACACCATACAAGATACACTCCGAGTTATAGTTGGCACCTGACGTACGCACTAAAGTGTATAATAAATAAAATTAATTAATAATAATAATAATAAATAATTAATTAATTCTTCACGCACTGCCAAGCATTATATATATTGCATTTATTCATTTTCATTCAATAATACATTTTTCATTTTTTTGAAGGAATCAATTTTAAGGAAGTTATTTTGAACAGTTAAGGTAGTATTTTGTTATGTATTAGGAATCTAGAGGATTTTAATGGTGTAAAACATTTGGTCTGCATTATAGTCGGTAATTAGTGATTAAATGAAAGTTTATACAGCGCGACCTACATTATCGGAAATAGTTTGTCCTTGAATTATTTGGTATCAAAACAATATTGACCTCTGATATTCCTCAGAACTTTAAATAAACTTGTGATGACTTCATTCTGTGTTTATATTGCTATATAATTATTGTGCACTTATGTTCACTTTTTGCCTGAGTATCGAGAACATCAACACTATGTTTCAAATGTATTTGTATTTATAATAATAATAATAATTCTTATTATTATTATTATTTGTATTTATGTATTACTAATTATTTAGCTGATTCTTTAGATGACTCCGTATCTAAAGAATTAACTAAATAATTAGTAATACATACGTGCAAATACATTTTATTTAACCATTGTTTTATCTTAGTATTGGCAGTCAGAAGGTAAATTTAAAACTAAAGCCTCTGTTTTCCTCTACCGATTTATGCACCGCGTATTTGTGACGTATATATACGCTGTGCATACGTGTACGCTAACGAGTACGCTGAACATAATATTATGCTACTATGAAAAGGCCTTAGTGTTGCTTTAAAATGCCTTAGATGCTGTAGGTATTATATGTATACACTATACAGTCTTCAAAACAAAGATAGATATTGGAGGAGCCTAAACAATATTCGATTCTCGTTCCAAAAATATATAAATTATAACATATGAACCTTAAATGTTGATTCGATTTTTCTATAAAATGCTTAAATTCTATTCATAACCGCGCGACCGCGTTTTTGCTATGTATACTGTCATTACTCATGTAATATTGTAGCCTAATGTTAGGTTAAATATTTCTTTTGGATTAAATACATCCTGTGTGACTATTTTGCTACAATTTTGAGTGTCACTATAACCAACTATGATCCTCCACCCAATACCATTCGCGTTAAGAAAACAGTATGCTATCACCCACCCTCGGCACGCGCGCGGCGCTCGAACTCGTCGAACAGGCGGTTGACCTCGTCGATCTCGCGCCGCAGCCGCCGCAGCTGCGGGTCGGCCGGGTCGCCCTCACCCAGCAACTTCTCAGCGTCTTCGTTCAGCGCGCGGCGGATCGCTTGACGCTGCTCGGCACCCATGGCCACGAACTACACCAAACATAATTTGCGTCAGTATGGAGGCAGACATCGGCATAAACTTTGGGAAACGTAATTGTAAAATAAGTAAACATACTCTTAATAGTCAACGTTAAAAGCGAGTTGGAAAGAATACTATTTGATAGCAGATGTACTTAAGTGTTAAAATGGTAAAGCGCCATATATCATCAGTTACATGATAAAAGTTACATCTGTTCCCAAAGAAAAGTTATAGAAATAATTACCTGGGGGAAGTCCCATCCTTTGACCACCTTGATGGTGGCGAAGATCATGTTCTGTCGCATCCGTAGCTGCTTCCGCTGCCATAGTTGTATAACCTGGACCAAACACAAATAAAACACTGCTAGCACCAAATGAACGTCGCACACGCACGACACATCGTGCATCGTAGTATCACTAACTAATACATGTTTTTATCATTGACAGTATTAATATAGCGACGGTCAATAAGTGTGAGGGGGTCGCGAGTACTATTTAGATAATGTCCACAGCTAATGTTTATCTAATAAGTGAAAAATTATCTAATTATTCGGTTAATGTAAAAAAAGATTCAATAAGTAATTAATATAGTACAACCATTTGAACTTTACAATTTTTGGATAGTTAAATTAGAAATCATGATAATGTAATCAATAAATTAAAACCTGACCTGAAATTATGTGTTACTAGGAGTATTTAATATTAGATAGAATGATAACGTAACGAGAAAAACCTTAATCATGTTGTCTTCGTCTCTCCTTCGTTTTATTACATTATGTATGAAGACAATCGTGAGACAGTCATGTTTTGCTGGTCGGTCCGACCGAAGATCGGCGATATAAAGGAAATCAGCTTACTAAACTCTTACGGGTAATAATGAGTATCAGCATGCCTCCATCAACCGATTTTAATAACTCCATTAGGGGGGTTTTAAACTCACCCTATCATACGCGCTGCGCAGTCTGGCCGCGGCGTCTAGCGCCTCCTGACAGGGTGGCGGCAGCGCCAGCACCGCGCCCGGCAACTGAGCCTCCGTGCCCGCACCGCCGAGCCGCACGCGCCAGCGCGATCGACCCGAATTGTCGATCACCGTCACTGCTGACCCCTTCTCTACTGCCACCTGCGTGATCAATACATTCTGTATGTCATTATTGTTAATAATTTATCACCTGCGAGGAATTACTAACTCGTTTTAGCTGACTGTAGCTATAGGTAAAATTAAACAACTTACATTAGCGTGTTTGTACGCGCAGACGGTTTCCGCACGCAGCGGGCGCGTGATGGGCGCGCGACGCATACGCACGGGACGCACGTTGGCGGCCTCGTCGGCGAGCCGGGCGACCACGGCGCCCTGTTCGTTCAGCTCCTCGCGCAATTCCTGCATGCCCTTGAGCAGACGCTCACCCTGGTCCAGGGTAAACTCGGATTGCGAGAATGTCGTGTTCAGCGCTTCTTCGCGTCTAAAAAAAGAAAACGTAATTTTAAAACAGCTATTTTCCCGCCACAAATTGTTTTCAGCCAATTAAAACATTATGTATTTCAATTTCTACTACTAGTCTTTTGTATTATACATTGACATTTTTATTACTTTGGTATAATATTTTTTTTAATTTAGAAGGAAAAAATTAAGTTCGCTACAAACGAAATCTACTTACTTTTGTATCCATTTCTCTGCTTCTTTAACTTCTTCAAAGAAGTTGTGATAATGCGTGGTGTGTTTCAAGTGAGTCTCTAAACACAGAGTCAGCTGCAACACCCAAGCCCATTGTGACTGCATCACCTGTAGAATAAAATTTAACTAAATGCTACTTACTACTATAAATGTGAAAGTTTGTGAGGATAGATGGACGTTTGGTACTCTTTAACACAAAAATTACTGAATGGATTTCAATGAAAGAAGTTTAGGCTCGTGAGTTAAAACAAAGGCTACTTTTTATCCCAAAAAAGTACAGTATTCCTGTGGGATACTATTTGTTACGCGGGCGAAGCCGCGGAAAAAAGCTAGTAGATTAATAAAAGCCTGTTTTCTATTAGAATTGCTCTTTCTCTCTCTATTTATAAATTATCTCATGTCTCAACTCTCGATACTTATAAGTACAACATACCTGCAAGTGACTTTCGATAGTCTTCAGGGCTGGATGGTGTTGAGCGATGAGCGCCTCTCCGCGATCAATAACATTGCTGAACTGCAGCTCGCGTTTCTCCAGCGACGACATTAGTTGCTGTAAATAGCACCTTATTAACAACCAGACACGATTCAAATATATTTAATAACAAAGCGTGAAAAAAATTGCAACAAATTATAAAACAAACAGTGAAAAACAAACCTCTCTATCATCCCCAAATGAATGCTTGCATAGAACAGAAAGGATAATTCTAAATAAATATGAACATAACATTAACATCGACAGCAAACGTTTCGGGTGCAGTCTGTTGATAAAGGGTTTCGGTAGACTGAGGGAGAAAAGGAATTTTATCGAGACTATTATTTCATGCTTGAAGTGATGTCTAATATTTTGGGGGCTATTGTCTTATTTTAGCACATATTTTTATGTACAGAGCTATGTGGGAATGTCTCTGACACAGTTAAAGCAATGAGATATTATATACAATGAAAAACGAGAACTATGTCTAAAGTAACTAAAGTTTTATAGATCTATATTTACAACTACGTATTAAACATCTAAATAAAAACTTACATCTAAATATAATGGGAATATGACAACAACTGTCTTCAATTTCTAATTCTACAGAACTATAATAACATTTACAGTTTAACTAAACTAAGGATGCTACTGTTATTAATATTAAACGTACTTTAATGTGCAAGTAACAACTATTATTATGTATAATGTTTATATTATTAATATTATTTTCGGATGACCATTAATATAAACGTTTTAGTAAATAATTTATTTTGTAAATTAAAATAATTGCTTCTGACACCAGTTAATTCTCTATGAATACAAAACTTTATAATTTAGACCATTTAATTATTTATCATTTTCGTTTTGAATAAATTTAACAGAAATTATGTTTAGATCATGAACAGATGAATGAAGAAGCCTACAAAGCGAATCGAGAGGCGCGATATGGATATGTTTTTCTTTTGACGTTAAATTAATCATTAAATTATGACAGCGAAAGCGACAATGCTAGTCCCTTTCCTTCGACTATGCATTTTGAATGCTTACCTCGTAGTAGTGTTGTACGGCGGGTAAGTTGATGTGCGGGTCGGCCCAGTCCCGAGACAGCTCCACTTGTTCCTTCTCGTTGAGCCAGTTCAGCTCAGCCGTGGCTGACTGCAGGAAGTCTTGCAGGGCGTCCAGATCGGACATCCTGGTAAAAATAAAAGTAGATAATTTTTGTACTACGAGTATAAGGGATACAATTAATCTTGCGAACAAAAAATAAGTTGACGGCTACACATGAGCATACTGTATTACTGAATTTGGCAGCGAATGTTGGCGACTAAATACTAAACTGTCGAAAGCACTCAGGTGACAAAAAATACAAAAATCGGCAGATAAAAAGTGGCGAAATTTAATCCAAATTAGCACTGTAATTTATAAGTTGGCACCTTATTTCCGAGTTGGTGACCATTATACGATGTAAGCAGCTATAAAACCAGATTGGGTTGATAAATTAATGGCTGCTAAAAATTCAATTCGCAGGCTACGGAAAATCGCATTTTTTTATACTGTTAGAGTTTGTTTTGGGTGGGGTATGGGTGACGTTCAAGGTTTTTGGGGGAGCAGAATAATAATATATTAATATATTCTGCTATATTATTAGGGAAAATTTTAATTCTTTTTTCAGTACGATGCACCGTCTTCGAGATAGAAGTGATTATAGAAAAAAAAAATGGCAATGCTCTACTTTGAGATACGAGCGATGTATAAAGCTAAAGCTATATATGTTGGAAAATTCATGACTTTCAAATTTATTTTTCTCCTATCATGAAGAAAATATGTGGTTGTGAGATTACTAAGGGGGAGCAAATTTTAATTATTTTTTCAGTAGGGCGCACCGTTTTCGAGATAGAAGAATTTTACTGAAATTAAAATACATCCACCATTTTGAAATATCAAAATAAATGATTTTTTTTAATAAATCTAGAAAAAGACACCTAAATTTATTTTATTAAAAATTAATGTCCGCTATCTTTGAAATTCAAAATGGATATAGTTTTTCAGCACCCCTAATAACCTCGAAGACGTGTCGTCATATAAATTTTACAGAAAATTAAATATCCGCCATTTTTGAATTTCAAAATGAATCTACACAATATTTACCCCCCGAACCGAGAAAAATGGGAAATTTGTACGCTCCTTGAAGTTTTTTTATGTGCGCTTATTTTGCTGCTTATTATGTTTTTTGAATTACCTATTTAACTACCTATTTACCTATTAAATGAAATGTGTAACTCTCAAATTGTCGCCAAGATGGTTATTTGTTCGCTAAAATAATATATGTCTGCCAGTTTGGAATTTTCAGTAAACAAAACTGGTATTATGTAGCCCCCAGATTTGAAATTTTTTGGTCCTTACATTATTTCCCCAACTTTGTAATTTAGTATTCAATATTCGGTTTTTTTACATTTGTTTACACATTTTTTTTTTGTTTTTTTTGTAATTTGATTGTTTTGTCGCAAGTTTAAATATATGCCCGAATATAATAATGTATACTTGAATAGCATAGATTTCGTGTGTTATTTGTATATGCAAATCACTTTTGGAATTTTACAAAAAGTATTATACTTGAAGGACTTCTATAATAGTCGCTGAAAAGTATAAAAATATAAAATTACCTAAACATTTTTTTTCTTTGTTTCTAATCCCGACTCCCGAATAACTAGTTACTATACTAAAGTTGTCTTACCGTTTTGTACTAGTTGAGAGCAGTTCAGCATACAGCTTTTGTAACTGACTCAGATGTTGGTTGTACAGATTGAGCTCTTCACCACTGAAGTTGGCGCGGTTGTGTACGCACTGTTCCACCTTTAGGAAAAAGAAAAAAGTTAATATGCAATTTAGCTATATATATAAAAAAAAACCTTTTTGCATAGATAAGTCCCTTAAGTACCTTTGAGTGGAACTGATCGATCTGTTTGTGCTCACGCTGGTGCTTGTCCAGCTCGTGTTGTACTGACGGTAGATCAGAGCCGTATTCGGATTCGTGAAGTTTTTTCTGCAACAAAAACAGAATTAAGTATTTCTGTGTAACACACATACGAATGGCAACGCGCCATTACGTTCTCTCGAACTTAAAATCGTATAAATATTTCGATCTTTTCTCTTGCACGCTATATACCATGCATGTATCTGATTGTGTATGGTCGCTTTTTTGTAACATCGAAAAAAAAATGTATTTGCATCGTAGTCACAAATCACATTATTACAACGATGCCAAAGAAGTTTTCGTATAAAAAAATCCACGAAGAGTTCTTACCAGTTTCTCCTTACACCACCTAGTCGCATCATGCAGCTGCTGGAACTTGGGGTCGGCATCGTGTACTCTCGTCTCTAGCACCGTGCGCGTCTCGCGGCGCACCGTGGTCTGCTGCACTGGCATGCGGACCGACGACAGTCGCGGCACCAGACGGCCGGTGAACGCCGCGCGCGCAGCCAACCACCGCTCGTGTACTTGTTGTACCCTGGAAATGTACACAAAACATTAAATTCATAGGAAAGTCCTGAATAAAACTGTTATACGGTCTATCATAAGTTAGCAACTTTCTTCGGTTGGCACATAACGATTCGTAACGTATTAATTTTGATCCATTACTTATTGTGTTTATTTATTTTAAGTCATGAAAAGTCTAATTCCACAACATTTTGTGAATATAGTAACGGGTCATTTATTTCGTTAGAACAGTATGTAGTCCTACTGCAACGAGTTAAATGCGTTGATGTATACCTGTTTTGCCCGAAATTAAATGAGTAATGTGTATGTAAACATCATTGTCACCCACCTCCTGAGTAGCTCGCCGGCCTGCGGGTACCGTCCGTCGCGCAGGGCGTGTGCGTCGTGCATCATGTCGGTGATGGCGTGCTCGGTGGCGCGCAGCTCGTGCTCGATGCTCTCGGCCGCCTGCTTCGCCTCTGCCGGGTGCACACCGCGCTCTAATCTTCGAATTTCGCTCTCGATATGACGCTCTATGTTATCCAGACTGCCCTCCGTTTGTTTTATGTCCCTGGGGCAGAATAATACCAATTTAAATACACTGTTTATTGGTAAGATCTTTTAGAGTCGATAAATTTTAAGATTGGAGTATGTATGTATATTGTATAACTATGTAAAGTAAGGCCAACCAGACGAGATAAAGAATGTAAACAAATTTTCAGGGGTTCAAAACATTTTTATTTGAATAAATTATTATAAAGTTCGAATTTTAATCGCTGTCGTCCTTACTAGACAAAGATGATTCGTCGGAAGAGTCCGAGTCAGATGTGTTTATGATAAAACTATCTATTGTATTATCAATCATGTTGTCAATATGCTATAAAAATTGTCCTCGACTTTTATTACATGATCCACACAATTTCGCCATTTATCAGCAGATACACGTTGGATCCCCTCTTGTAGCAGTTTTTTCACATCTTCAAATTTAAATGTAGTATTATTGCGAGCTACGTGTCCCTTTATGTCAGCCCATACGAGTTCAATGGGATTGAGCTCGCAATGATAAGGTGGCAGTCTTAGGACTTCCACCTTAAATTTTTTGGCGAGCTCATCCACAGCGTATCTTTGGTAGTTCGCCTTTACGTCATTCACTTTCTTTAAAAGTTCTGTCTTTACGTCTTTTTCATCATAGCTTAGTTCTTTATTACGCAGCCATTCTTGAATACTTCCTTTTCTCCATGCTCTGGTGGGTGTTTTTTCTTGGCGTCTTGAGTGGTAAGGAGCATTGTCCAGTACCACTACAGCATTTTCACCAAGTTTTGGTAAAATATTCTCAAACCACTGCTCAAAGCGGTTCGCGTCCATTGACTCGTGGTAATCACCTGTGTTTTTTGACTCAAATACTTCATCAGCCCCCTCTGTGAAACCATTTTCATTTCCCATATGCATCACAACCAGTCGTCTGCCCTTTGAAGTAGGGTTCTTTGCACCCGTACTCAGTCCCTCTATAAAAGCTTGCCGTTTTGAAGTTATTGTAGTATCCACGTAATTTTTTGAAACAGTGTGCCCTGAAAACGAAATAAGTTTTACATTACCAGTGATATGCACTGCCGAAAATTCTAATTATTTTAGTAAGTTATCTTCTTATTTTGTGGTCTGCAAGGCTTATCGATCCCAGAAACCCAACGAGAGAACAACAAATAAAGTGACTTTTTAGTATGTGTGTTTTGTGTTGTGTGGCACAATTATTTGACAAACCTGCATTCACCCATGTTTCATCCATATAGAATATAGAGCGATTCTCCGTTCGGTATTTTTTAATCTTTCTTAAGCAATTCATTCGCCATAGTATAATGTCGTCTCTGTCTATTAAAGCATTGTTTCTTTGTCGTTTTATATACTTAAATTTTAAATGTTTAAGTATTTTCTGAAACGTCGATCTCTTAGTGTTAGGTAATTCTTCATCATCATTGACAGCTTGGAGTACCTTTTTTAATGTAGGTAATTCGCTTTTCAGATAATAGCTATGAACTTTCTTTCGTATGGCCTGTTTATCAAACTCGTCCACTTTTTCCGAGAATGTGACCCTTTTTTTGGTTGTTGATGGGCTTTGTACATTCCCAGTTGTTGCATATTCTTTTATAATTCTATATACGGAAGCGACACCGATGCCCAAAATGCTCGCTGTTTTCTCCATTATACTTGTTTTGTACGGATATTCATCAGTAGGCCAAGTTTGCTTCACGTATTTGTGCACATTAACGACCATTCCTTTTTCATTAGATGTAAAATACGTCCGCTGTAAATAAAAAAAATGTGAGGAATGGTAAATTTTAGACTATTTTCTTATTATTATATAAAAAGAATCTTTTTTGGTATGGAACCATAAAAATCAAAATTATGGTAATGGTTCAAGTGCAAATGAATTAATAAATTAACTTACCTTTTGACGCTTTTTGCGTGGTGAATTGATTTCTTTCAAAGGTTGTCTAGAGCCGCCAGGCTGTGATTCCATAATTAAAATCAACAACTAAGCACTCACAATAACAGCAAAAATCAAAAATAAAACTAACCGAAACGGAATAATAACAACAAAAAACCAAGTAAATACGGAGACGAAAAAATATGTATCACTTCGAACGCAATCCAAACAGGAATGAACTTGTTCACAATTGTTTGGCGGACCAAATGTTGACAACTGCGGCACTGGCCGCTTTCCTGTACCACGAAACACGCTACGACAGCTGTCGTCGACCAACTGACGTCATTATTGCATACGAGTGATAAGGACAGATATAATATTAACTCACTTTCATAATGCAACTCAGTAGCGGTCCGTTTATTTACGTTTTTTATCTCGTCTCGTTGGCCTTACTGTATAAGACTTGAGGATTTGTGTATTACTTTTAAAACTAAATATCTAGTAATTAGAGACCCGCCCCGGCTTCGCACGGGTGGAATGTATTATACCACACATAAACTTTCCTCTTAAATCACTCAATATATTGCTGAAAATTGCATTAAAATCCCTTGATGAGTTTAAATATCTAAGGCGGGTTGCGCAGATCTGGGTTAAATATCATGTTATCTCTCTCGTTCTTCGTATTTATGAAAGAGAGAGGTATTATTTTAATCCAGGGTTAACTTTAACTAAGATCTGCGCAAGTGGGCCCAAGCGAACAGGACAGGTAAAGATAAAGAAGACGTATTTAGTAGGTATGTATAATTTAATAATAATTAAGTATAACCTTCGTTACGGTTAAGGTTTGTAGGCAAATAAAAACTTACAAAAGAATTAGATTTATTCCTATGCAACGTTATACTTTAGGCATCTGAATATAATTAACTAAAAATAAACAATTTGACTTTGCTAAAGTCATTTTATAAATAATAATTGTACCGGTTTTTAAAATGCAAATGAAACTGGATAAATAGACTAGATATAGTAGATATCCGTATAATTATTCTTAAATAAAAACTTTTGCTTATACATGTGCTTATACAGAATGTTAGGTAATATAGTCAATGTGTGAAATGGAGATCCATCCGAGAGTCTTGACCCCCCGGATCTCCATTTAATTGATTAACTATACGCACACAGTCATATAGCCATACCCACGTGTGTAAGACCAACCTGTGTAGTTTTTCGGCCAGTCGCTGCAGCCTCTCCAGCCGGCGGATCTCGTCGGCCAGGTCCCGCTCGCGCTCCTGCTGCGCCATCAGCAGCCGCGACCACGCCTGCTCCAGCGCCTCCGGCCGCAGCGTGGGTTCGACCTCGATCTCGCCCACGCTCTCGAAGTATTTCTGTGAGAGATTATCAGTTGGTTACATACAATACTAGCATTTCTAAAACACTATGACACACACACATACAAACGAACACGCGCACACGCAAGCACACACGCACACACGCACACGGCCAGGGAGCGTGTGTGCGACAATAAGTCGCACTAAATAGTAGTAGTTGAAACACAAGAATTGGTAAAATATTCATACCTCTAGCTCCCGGTAGAGGTGGAATAGCTTCTGCTTCTCTCTTTGTCGTAGCGGCACCTCTTCATTTCGGAACCGTGTGCTCTCGCTTAGCAACTTTTTCATTTCAATCAAAGTTGACGGGAAAGCACGGTCCTGAAAAATAAAACACAATTTTTGTAGAAAATATACCCAAAAAAAAAACCAGTTGCTTTCGATACGTCGCTGAGACTACACGTGCGCTTATTGTTAGTAATTACATTTACGCGTGTTACCTACGAGCGCGCCGCACCGCGCCCGGCGCCCGCGCTTATCGGTCCGAGTGTTTACTCGCTAGTCGTCGCTCATCGTTTCTGACAACGGGAACTATGGAACCCAAAAGTTATTCTTCTGTTACCCAATCGTTCGTTTTCCCGACAAAAGAACAAGCAGTGATCGTAGACGCGATAGACGACATGCAAATAAAAGACTATGCCTACGCCTTCGGTAAAATTATCGATCCCGCAAAAATTAGATTCCTCAGTAGGATGTCTAATAACCGTGTATGCCTATTCGTTTCAACTAAGGAAGTCGCCGAAGAGTTAACAGACGTCCATCAGTGTATCGTATTAAACAATATGAAAGTACCGATTCGTCCTCCGATAACGAGGAATAAACGCATCATATTGTCTAACGTTTGTCCGATAATACCGCACAATGTAATCGAAGCTAAGTTAACCGAGATGAAGATAGAATTGGCCTCACTGGTATCTTTTATCCGGGCCGGTACACTGAGCCCGGATTTAATCACATACTCAGTTTTCGTCGGCAGGCTTATGTTCCACCGGAAGTCATTAATACTTTGCCTGAACGTATTCAGGTGGCCTTTGACGGTACATCCTACTGGATTTACGTGTCCTCAGACTCGATGACGTGCTTTTTATGCAAAAAAGAAGGTCACGTCGCTAATAAGTGTCCAGGCAATACAAAGTCGAATGAGAATTCGAATCCCGCTAACAACGTTAGTGATATTTTGAATGTCCCTAATAATTTCCGTCCGCCCGTAACTTTCAAAAGACCGCACCCGCCTACTACGACCGAATCGTCGCAAAGCGTGCCCGCTCCTACAGAAATATTATTGTCAGATAGCGAGGCTACGAGTGAGTCCGACTCGAGCGAAGTTTTCATCGACGACACTGACCAGGCTAAGTAAGTTGTTAAAAAACAAAGACGGACGATCGATATACAACCCTCGGAGATTACAGAAATTGAAAAGATTTTGGAAAGTGGCGATTACCCCATGTCGATTAAAGATTTTATGAGTTTCTTAGATGAATCGTACGGTAAAGAAAATATTCTACAGATAAGCTTAACGTACACGGATGATATTGGACAATTAGTTAAAATTTTAAAAGAAGTTATAAAAGAAATTTCGGCAAGAAAAGTTAAAAATCGGATTACTCGTATGATTAAAAACTTAGCACATATTAACATCATGAATCTTAAAATTGCACAATGGAACAGCCGTAGTATTTTACCGAAGAAAGCTGAATTGGAGACGTTTCTGAGCAGGGAAAGTGTTCATATATGTATTTGTTCAGAAACGTGGCTTTCTAGCGATAGAAATTTCAACGTATCGGGCTACTGCTGTTTCAGACAGGATCGAAATGACGGGTTCGGTGGTTTGATTATTTTAGTGCATGCCTCACTTCCAGCTAGAGTAAAAGAATTAAATTTACCATCGAATAAACTCGACATGTTGTGTGTAGAATTGATTAATCAAAGTTCACTTCAATATGTATTAGGTGTGTGTTCACCGAGTAATGTTAGGATAAGGAAGAGAGATTTTGACGAATTGTTCTCTCTCTTTAGCCGTAAAACCCTAATAGGAGGTGACTTCAACGCTCATCATGTTTCCTGGTCCTACACTACTGACGGCAGAAGTCGTATGATTGCAGAATCTAGCTCGGACTACAACTTTTCCTTCTTAAACGTATTTCAAAAGTACACGACAGAATAATCCGTTCTTCTCCGGACATTTCCTTCGCCAGCTCCGATTTGGTGCTGGCGTGTTCGTGGGCAGTCACTAACGAAAATTTTGGTAGTGATCATCTACTTATTATGATCAAAATTAAAAACCATTCGCTATGTGAAAATTTTTCAAAACGAAACGTTAAACGAGCAAATTGGGAAGGGTACGAATCGGACATTGAATCGAAATGTAACACGTTTATTTTTAGTGATAGTGTTCAGGAAAATTACGATAACCTTTTCGGTATCATTAGTAGTGCAGCAGATGCTTTCGTACCTTCTACACGAATTAGCGCAGGTCCTCTTTCTAAATTCAAACCGAAGCCGTGGTGGAATCAAAATTTGTCGAGAGCGATAGCGGAAAGGAGGCTCGCTCTTAAAACACTACGCAAAAACCGTACGACAGAAAATTATTTAGCTTTCAAAGAGAAGGTGGTCGTAGCCCGCAAACTAATACGGCAGGCCAAATTAGATTCGTGGCAGAAATTCTGTGAAAGTATCGATTATAAAACGAATTACACCGATATGTGGCGTAAACTTCGATGGATCAAGGTTTATCCGAGTAGAACGAACACGTTAACGGAGGAGGAGGCGCAACAGTTCGTGAGAAATCTAACTCCCGACGGCGCGGCTCCCCCGCCGCGTAATCAGTTTTTTAATAATTCCCGGGATCAAACGTTTTATCTTATCACAATGGCCGAACTTATTTCTGTAATCAAACAAAAAGATACTTCTGCCGGTTTAGACCGTGTGCTGTATTCTATGATATATCACCTCCCAGGTAACGCTAAACATATTCTGTTAAAAATTTATAATTCGATTTACACCACTTCGATGATTCCACATCAATGGCGAAACATTAAAGTCATCGCTATACCTAAACGCACCGGTACCGATCTAAAGTATCGTCCGATATCGCTGATTAATTGCCTTTGCAAAATTTTTAATAAAATTATTACCAAAAGACTGGAACAGTTTTTCGAAAGAAATAATTTTTTTCCCGATTATATGATAGGCTTTCGTCGAGGACGCTCCTGTTCGGACGGCCTCGCGCGGTTCGCCATGGATGTGGAACTCAGTTTTAATAAAAAAGAATTCCTTTTGTGTGCATTTACGGACATCACGGATGCCTACAATTGTGTATCGGTCGAGGTGCTCACCGAGCGTCTCGTCGAATTCGGTGTCGATGTGCATATTTGCAATTATGTACGAGAATTTCTCAGTTGTAGGTTTATTGTCTATAAATTGATGAACGGTGAGGTGATCGTGAGAATTTGTCGCGACGGTTTGGCACAGGGGGACCCCATGTCCCCGATTTTATTTAATATTGGATCACTTAAAATTAAAGTTTTGGCTTCCCCGAAATAAAAAATTGGCCAGTATGCGGATGATTTTGTTTTATATTGCAGTAGTAAAGAAATCACCGAATGTGCTTCACTAATGCAGGAGACTCTAAATAGTTTTGAAAAACTCTTAAACGAAATCGGTTTACAGTTGTCACTCAGTAAAACTAAAATATGCATCTTCACCCGAAAATATCGCGTTCCTTCTGTCGAAATTAAATTGTATAATGTACCTTAGAGATTGTTAAGTTTGTAAAATTTTTAGGTATTTGGTTCGACCATAGATTGAATTGGAAAAAACACATTAACGAGACGCACCAAAAATGTCTAAAGTACAATAATATTTTAAGTTGTGTCAGTGGCTTCAAATGGGGAGTTCATCCCATTCACCTAAGAAAATTGTATATAAGTCTTATCAGGAGTCGACTAGAATATGGAAGTGTCGTATTCGCCAACGCCAATCGGAACGTTCTTAGCAAATTGGATCTTATTCAGAACCAGTCACTGAGGCAATGCGGTGGTTTTATCAAGACTACGCCTGTTCACGTATTAGAAAACGAACTTTGCATACCTCCTTTAAGAACTCGAAGACAATTTTTATCTGACAAATTTTTTATTAAAACTTTTTCGCGCCGCGACGATTATTTGATAGAACTTGTGGAAGATTTTATAAGTGAGATTGATTCCGGAACTCATTATTGGAACAAGAACGGTCTCCCTGTGATCGTCGAAAGTTACAAGAATCTTAATCACTTATCAATCTCGAGATACGACATTTGGCCTCCATACGAACTCGATATACATAGTTACGATATTCCATTTCAGGACGTATGTTTTACCGAAGTTCCGCTCGTACATAGGTCTAAAAAGTTAATGTCCCCGAAAGAACTTAAAGCGGCTAGTGTTGAGCTACTGTCCACTAAATACTGTAACTACGTACACGTTTACACGGACGGTTCGAAATCTTCTAACTTCGCAGGTTGTGCGTTTTACGACTCTAAATCTAAGACCAAAGGTCAATTTTTAATTGACAATAATATCATTCCGATCATGAGTGTAGAAATAATAGGCATACTTAAAACATTGCAATACATAGAAACTACTACCTATCGACGTGTCGTCATCGTTACTGATTCTAAGAGTGGACTTTTACATTTGATGTCTTGTAGTAAAGGTAGCACGGGTAGGCCCGAAGCTTTCCTCGTTATTAAATGTATTTACAATCTAATACGTAATGGGGTTAATGTTCGCCTGCAGTGGGTGCCCTCTCATGTAGGTATTTCCGGAAACGAGATTGTTGACGCTTTGGCGAGTGCGGCACGATCCGTCGGTACGTCTATTGTTGTGACACCTTTTTGCTATGATTATTTAGGAACTATTAAGAAAAAATGTTTTGATATGTGGAACCAATATTTTCAACAAAAATCTGTAAATTCGGGTATTTGGTATAGGACCTTAGTAGACAAACCACCGAAACGTCCTTAGTTCGCAGACGCCAATCTCAATAAAAGAGATTTAACTCTCTCCTTCCGCCTCCGTTCAAACCACATTCCATTGAATAATTTTATTTATCTTATGGGGAACAATCCCAACTGTACCGCTTGTGACCGATACGAGGACCTCTATAACATGCTCATGAAATGTAGGAGGAACGAAGGTATCAGGCTTGAACTTATACAACATGCTAAATGTAACGATTTGTTCTTTTTTGTTCATAACATTATGTCATCTAATTTTAAGGCTGAATGCAGTGATATATTTTTAAGTTATGTAATCCACTCATTGTATTTAAGGGATTTAGATCTAAGTTTTTTGTAATTATTAATGTTTTAAGGCCGACTTAATCTTACGATGTAAGGCCTTTAAATAAAGAAAAAAAAAACCCTAAAAAAGTTTGTAGACAATATTATATCGTAGTGACAATATCACATCATTACTAGCAGTAGGAGTCTCTTTAAACGTTTATAAGAATTTGGTAGAAACTGACACAGTACCTACCAGGGATACATAAAGTACACACCCCGTTTTCAAGTGACTTTCCCAACGAATCAGACAAAGACAGCAACATTAAATATGTTAGGGTGACAGAGGTTGACTCACTTGCATGAGCGAGCATTTCTCGTGCAGCCAGGCGCGGTGCTGCGCGGCCTGCTCGGTGTAGCCGGCGGCGCGGCGCTGCGACTCGGCGTCGAACAGCGGGTGCACGCTCGGCGGCTCCGGGAACGTCTCGTACAGCGACGAGATGTATGTGATGAGAGACTTCTCATCCGGCTCATGTGTGTCCACATCTACAAAAAAGAATTAAAATCAGGAAGAAACAAGCTTAAAAATATAATAACTAATACCAAGAGGACCCACCGTGCTTTTGTGTGTTACGTATTCGTGCGCGCACGAAAGATACACTCACAATATTAGGGACTACACATTTTTTCTGCACTACATTATTGTCCTCACTTTCAACAATAAGATTCGTAAAACTTGTTAGTCTTTGTCGTTTTAAAATTGTGATTAATAAAAATATTGCACTCAGTTTTTTCCTGCAAGGGAGGTCTTCTTTGTAAATCTTACAGTCTGATACTGAATAAATTATGTAACGGACATCTTACGTCATAACTCATAAGGTTCAAAGAATGAAATCATTGCTAATAGCTAAAACTATGCAGTGGCACCGGTGTATGTTACAATCAAGTAAGTCATCATCATAATAATCGAATATAATGATCTCATCATTCGACAATTATTACAATGATTGCAGTATGTTAACAAAGCCAATAGACGCGATTTTCAAAACTAACGCAAACGAGAACATTAGCTATGATATTGATTTTATTAAGTCTTTTTATTGCATGGCTATAAGGTGCCGAGCCATGCTCAAATTTTTATGGACGTAATTTTCTAACATCTCTCCATAATATTTAACCAAGACAATGATGCTTAAACACACACATGACCCACACCTCAGAGCACGCGAAAACGCCAGGCGCATAGTGCATAATTACGATAATCTCGTAGCAATGTATGTCATTATCGTTTCATTCGCCGGTGCCTTGTGGTGCGGCGATTAGTCGCGCCAACATAGGAACAATGAAAACGGTACTATAATTCCTATTGTTAAAACATACAAGAGTTATAATGTCTGTTTCTCATAGGGTGCACGACATGATCATAATCATAACTTTTTTTGCAGACATAAATATTGCATCCTTTGCGGCTCTATAATTTTAAAGGAAACGTTATTCAGGTATAAGTTATCAAGCCTACTAAACTAAAATTAAGGATAGATCGAATCGAAAACAATTATTCAACTTAACATCTTGTATGAATTTAAAAATACTCATCAACATTTAAACAAAAGCCATGATTCATATACCGATTAAGAAACACCTTGCAGAGGAAATAATCAAACTGACTGAACCGTGACCGCCACTTAATTTTCTGCATTGAATTCAATGGGACCTGCCTGCAACCTGTCGATTACTATTGAACTTAATATGTTCGCTGTAATATCTGTGTCATTGGCAATATTTGTAGGGTCATCATCATTATCTTCAAGCACATACCGAGTTGACTTGACTTAGAACTCACCTTCAGGATCCAAAAGCCTTGTGACACCGTACTCCTTCTCGACTATGTGGAATGCTGTCTCTAATCGCTCACGGACTTGTCTTGATCTGAAGCATTACATAATGAAATATTAGAATTTACCAGTTTCAAATTTAATCTAACTTTTATCAACATTTAATGCAATCAACTAATTATCCTCGGAAGGACCATTGGTACTGCGAGCGCTCCAGTAGACACGGCGTGGATCATTTAGCCTAAGAAGTTTAAAATTTAAAAACACTTGTAACTTCTCTAGTGTCAAGGGTGTCCACCGCATAGTCGCTCACCAAATACCAATAATCTCATTTACCACTCTCATTACATCAAATTTGTCATTCCAATTCTCACCTGATATTACGCCAGTCTATCAGATCAGGGCGGTTCCTGTGTATGAGCGCGTTGAACGCCAGGCCGTCTCGCCATGACGACGTGAAGTCCGCCACCCTCACACCGGGGTATTTCGCCGTGGAGCGTCGCGCCCAGCTGAGCAGAGCCTCCCGGGCCGTTACGTTCGGCTCCTGTCCCACTACGATGTCCGATATCTGAAAAGAGGAGAAAGTTATGAGGATTACTATGAGAGATCAGAGAAAAATCTATAAAATCTACGGTCGTTTCACCCCTTTCGCCTTTCGACTTTGCGAGACTTTTTTATGTTGCTTTTGTAGTTTAGGAGCAAACGACCTCTGTGGATCAGTGGTTGAGCGTGTTGGTGCTCAAGCTGCTGGGTCATGGATGTGTATTAAATATGTGTATAATATAATAAAAATCTTAAATATATATATAGTATACAAAGTATTAAATATATTTCCGTTGTCTGGTACCCGTAATACAAGCTCTTCGAGAACTTACCACGGGACCGGATTGACGTAGTGTGAAGCGTCCATAGATAGATATCCATAGATATTAAACCACTTGTAATTTGGCGAATAGGTTTTTAAAGGCCCAGCGTAAATAAAATTATATTAATTTTCTGAGGAAAACTTCGGTGACTTTTAACCTACACCCATCCAATTTGTAGACCTTACACGATATACCCGGCATTTTATGCATACGGCATTTATTTACAAATATGTTATTGATTGTACTGTAGGTGGAAATTAATGTTTCACAGTAATAACACACAGGACTTCTTGCACTATTTCTTTATATCTTGCACTATTTTCTTTTATTTATATATATATACACATACACCTGATGATGACTTTGTCGAAACCGGACGTGTAATATATTAAAATTAATGTAAAATACTTATTAAAGTGGAAATAGTGCAAGAAGTCCTGTGTGTTATTACTTTATTCCCAAAGGTACTCTTTGCAAATGTTGCGAAGTTCGCATTGTAAGTCAGACTGATTGTTAAATATTTATTCGCGATGTTCTTACTTTATCTCGAGAATGTTGGTCAATCTGCCCCTATAAGGAAGGCAATCGTGTGACCTCTTTGCCCGTAAGGGACAAACACAACTAGGTACATGTTGCAAAAAATGTTACGTGCGATTTCTTGTGTTACTATAACTTCGCTTGTAGAGTATAGACGTGTGACAACAGTACAAAGAAATTGATGACCTGAAATCTAATGACAAACAGCTGCTCGAAGTTGTGACCTTTGAAGTCTTCAGAGCTTAGGTCACATAAAATAAGATGATAGAAATCAATTCTATTGTGAGTCAAAGTCAATTAAAAAGTATTAACTACCAGGAAAATATAATCATAGAAGCAATCTATTTCAACTTTAAATTAGGTACTTCTAACTCTATTAGCAATCACCACGCCTGCAAATACGGCTCATGTGAAAGATATGGTACAAATTGCTCGAAATTTCACAATATGATCTGCGAATCTATTAGATTGGTCAAATTAGAGAGCGCAAAACACAAAGGAAAGCAAAAAAGTAACACACTTAAACCTTTTGTAAATAAGAAGTCCTAGCGTGGGAGAATTAATTGAACATCTTTATGCTTATTGCTACAGATTTAATTAATCATATCCCCAATAATGTATCCCCAATACTTTTGGCGGTGTTTGTTTCAACACAAATATTTCTTTATGACCTTTGAGGATACGCCACATTTATTAGATTACAGATATATATAGATTTTTTTTAATAATGTTCCAACTTAAAATATTATAATGAATAACAGAGAGTGATAAAATAAACACGTTATGTCCATTTGCATAGAGGTAGTTGCAGTCTCCTGCCACATAACCTCGCTTGGCCTGCATCCAGGATCAATTATAGCCAGAAACTATGAGGAAGTGAACGGTGAGATCAGACGAATGAAGACATTTGTTATTTCTGAGAAACGCTAACACTCATGTTGACCCCATATACTTGAACACACCCATAAAACGTACAAAGGAATCTATGACATTTTCTAAACTACATAATAATCATTTATGTAGTTTAGAAAATGTCATAGATTCCCTTAAATATATACTAAATTATATCCTAACTATAAACATTACAGATATAGGTAGTAGGTACACCAAAATCATTAGGTTTTAAGTTTATTTTATCCCACTTTACGTAAATTTTTGTGCTGAACATAATACAGCAAATGACAAAATCCAAAGTTTTAATACAGACATTACATAGTACAAAATACAATAATGTGAGTTAAACTATGTATAGGAGCTAATATCACATTTCAAGAACAAATTTATCTTCAAACCACAAACCAACAAATATAGGAATCTGTACTCCGTCAATAAAACCGATCTAAGTGAGACCCCGATATGATGACATCATTGATCCACCATGTAACGCCACGTAGGCGACAATGCCGATATACATTTAACAATACCTTTAATAGCTGAGAGCTCATTATTGAATCTTACTTTATATAGCGGTAATCCAATTGCAAAGCAAAAGTCGAAATCTGTTTAAGAGATTTTTGTGAGTTATATTTTCATATCTAAACGCTTCCAGATTATTATCAGAACTAAGGAAATCTTCCTTCCATATCGAAAGAAATAACAACAATATCATCAGCACTTTTCTGTTCTTAAACTAGTTTTGCTCATTGTTACAATACTTTATGTTCACAATGACACGATTTTTAAAATTATTTTTAAATTCTCAATGCCTTTGTTGAATTTGTATTATCCTATTAATCCGATTTAAATAACCAACATGATACTTTCGCTCCGTCGACTCAAATCCAAAACATCTGTTGTTTTATGAGGACAATGCATAAGACAAATCGTTCTTAGCATGTGCCCAATTTTCAAACCATTTATTAACCAAAGCAACCAATATTATTGTCGATGTTTGAAATAGAAATGAGCCCCATTCAATTTGATACTTGCATCTAAAATGATTGGTCACGGTTCCGGACTACAAAGTAGTCTGTGCACGTGTGAATTATTGCAGTTTGCAATGTGCTTACTTGTAAATAATATTCTTATTGTAAACGCTAATGTAAGCGCTACGTCTCGGTCATTTGCAATAATTTCTCTTAGTTGTTTTACAATCCAATAATGATGTGAAAACAGGGAACGAATAGTACAAAACAAACTTCAACAGATTAAGGACATCCTGCAATCCTATCCTGCATTGGCATCGCAGTCTTAACTATTTGAAAGTTTTTTTACAGCGTTCGCCATATAACGTCGCCGGAGTGTTTTAATTAGAACTTGATTTGATTGATTGACATACCTCCTGCTATAATTTAGATAGTGCAAAATCGACCCATGTTACGTCGCAATGTACTTATACATATGAGTTTGGAAGAACCGTATTTACAGACTTCAAGAACATAATAATATCTACTGTCTTAAATTTTTAATCTGACTTTGTAGGACCTACGTCCTACATTGCATGTACAAAATCTGGTTAAGAATCTCAGATAAGAGCTAAATAAAGTATAGAACTGTGAAGAAAGATCATACCGCGCATCTAATTAGGGTAGTTGGACAGATCGTGGAAACTTCGCCTCACGACGTGGGACTCGTAAGAACAATGGTCACAAATGTGGAAGGGTTAAAAGTAAATGCAAATTAGTATCAGTTTCAATTTTATCAGAACCCATTGTTTTTCGTCGAGTTAATTTGAAATCATTTATAAGCATTTTTAAAAAGGGTGACGGATTAAAAGCGAAAGTGTGTCAGGAACGAAAAAGATAGAAATTTAGCAGTTTTGGTTCTCATGCGTTTTTTTTTAAATCGCGATTAAATTCACCAACGCGATGCGAAATACCAAAAAATGGAAAGGGTTATTTTTGCAAGTAATAAGAAATCGCGATCATACTTTTCAAACTCTATCGGAAATTAGATCTCGCTTTATTATAGTTTTTACAATCCATTGTGTTCAGTTATTAAGAGTAGCCATAATAATAATTCATTTCTCTCATCTAGTCCGGCTTATTTGGTCGTGGCGAGACGTTATCAGCCGATCACGAGCTCACGAGGGTACGCCACGATCCAAATAATTCACTTCAATATGTATTTCGTTAATCCACTTCATTAAGAGAAAGTTCATTCCAGTTTTCTACCAGCTAGGGGAGATTAGTGGGATTGCGACATATATTTCACGAAATTTATTAATTTAAGGAGCGCAGTACTTATTGAGCTTGCTTCTCGTTGAATGCAGAATTATCTGGCTTCTTAACGTGGCGATAGCTGAAAAAATGTTCTCCCAATAAACACATACATAAAATACAAAAAAGCATGTCTAAACTTTTCAAAGTTAAGTACATTTATCTCAATAAAACTATCAACGGCCTTTAGAAACCAGGTTCGTGGATTGACATTTGACATTGTTATTGTTAGAATAGCTAAAACCAAGAGGCTTTCATGATCTGTTGAGGCATCTTTGATTTTACTGAATTTACACATTTATTACCTAAATATTTAGCGATTACAAGCGTTAAATAATATTCTTTAAATTAGCATTAAATTTAGTTCCTGCGTAAATGACAAGCAGCATCATCACTCCTCGCAAACCTTGACAAATTTGGTCCATGACATCATCCAAATACATAAGCAACATAAAATTCCATCGCAATTAATATTTTAACATATATTTAATACTAATTTTACTTTACTTTGTAAAATCATAAAATATACTACTGATAGCTGAGGAGTTAAGACAGCGTGTGACACAGCTCGTGCATGTAAATAGCGTTTCTCAAAGCCATTTATGGAGAACCGGCAAGCGACGATGCTATACACGTTTACAGCAGATTACGTTTCCAGATAACATACAAATATTATTTGATGATCATTTATCGCGAAATGTAAAGTCTGTTACTGAGGCATAGTGAACTGGATTTTTTATTAGATCCAGTCATTCGTCGGTTTAGGACAAAATACATCACCTTATAACGCAAGCTTTATGATTTCAGGTCAATATAATTCTGAATAAGATATCATTACTACAGCAAGCACTTCAAGTTTCGAGCACATTCTGCGTAAATCTGATCTCAAAGAATCTTCTGCTGATGTAAATGAGATGAAAACGAAACGTGAGTTAAGCTTGCACGCAACATGTGTATCGTGTATCACTTTTCCAATTATTGCCCTATGCTTTCCCCCTCGTTTCGTCCATGCTTATCAGCACGGAACACTTTCGATATTCTCTGTACTGGTACCTGCGGTGATGTTTAGTACAACAACTGACAAACATACTAAATCCGGTCATGTGTGTCTAAAGTTATGTGCAATACTTGGTTGAATAGTCTTTACTACGAGTCGCGACTCAATAAGACACACTTGTTCTAAAATAACAAATTTTTACTACCGAGCCAGCCAAAAAGCTTATTTTCTAGCAAGATGCTCAGGTCAAAGCGTAATTCAGCTCTATTGTCCTTGATTTATTGAAGCTATATATATGATGGGATAGAAGTTCTATAAATGCCAATTGTTACAGCGGTAGTACTTCTAAGCTACACTCAAGTAACATCAATGTGCTCTTCCAAGTGGTTTATTTAAACGGGACGTATCCTGTGCCTGTGACATGTGAACTTTTTATGGCCAGTTGCACGCGCCGCTGCTTTGCAGGCGCACCTGTTCATGCTTCCTGTCAGCCATCTTGATTAGGTACAATATGGCCCTCTAGAGCCTCGCAATAATTACATAAATTCAGATATCTTTATAACCACAATCAAAGCACTCACGTGTTACAAATGAACAGTAACGAAGGATAACTTCGTTATTTGAACCAAAACATTAATTTAAGTGGTGGCTCTAATTTCGTTCTAGAAAAAAACAATGGAGACGATTGTCGGCGGCCGGTGGGCGATTGTTGAAGACGTGCAAAATTTGATGTGGTGTGGTCAGTAGCGCGCATATCCGGCTTCAGTGATGTATGGACACGCAACGCTGAGATTGAAGTCCAGTCTGTAATTTTCTAAGAAAGATTGGTCTCTTGTTCTCTTTATTTAGCTTGTACATGTGAATGCATATCTAGGTCTCACTTAAGTACTTGTTTATTAAAGTCTAGCGTAACACAATTACCTAAAAGATGATGTTACAACTTTCAGCGGTTAGAAAACAGATACTAAACAAAAGCAAACACATTATAAACGGGCTAAGATGCTATTGCAAAGGTTAGGAAAAAACAAGTTCAAAGTACAAATTTTGTCATTAAAAATGTAAAATATTCATCATTGGACGAATATTTAATGGAAAAGATTCCTACTAAAATAATATTGCATAAAATATGTTCGCAACAACACTGCAGAAATCTTGCATGCCTGTTTACCATAAAATACTACCAAAAACTTAAATAAATAAACCTTTAATTACTTATCCCTGTGAAAGCAGATATGATAGATACATTAATTTATATTATAATATATTATTACTTACCTAATTGAAATCTTAAAATTAACTTTTAACTACAATCACATGTTTATATAATATATACAATACGATAGGCATAATACAATAATTGAAATTGTAACACAATATTTAACTTTAGGATGAGTCATGGAGTCACAGACATCAACGATTTTCTTTTGAGCTTTAAAGAAATTATTATTTGAATCACATTTTTTCATAAAAGACGAAACAAAAACAATACGAACCTTAATAGCGATGACGACTATGATAAAATATTTAATTTACCTAAGAAACAAACTTGAAGTTAAATAACTTAATTAATTTTGTTAAATTTTAGATGCGTAATACATTCAAAATAATTTACTAGAAGGAAAAGTAATAATTGGCTATGAAAATACACCATTTCTTGGTGTGTCAAAACGATTATTTGTCCTGGCATTAATACTATGCCTTTGTAGACCATGAAACCTTCCAAAGTGTATTGAAAAAGTAGAATCGTCGAAACTTGTAGGAGTTAGGACATATCTTTTTATTGCCTAAATAACATTAGAATACTGCTCTATCACGATGTATAAGATTTACGATTAATTAACATAGTATGTTTTATTTCCCGAGTGAAAACCAATAGATGTTCATAATATCTTTGAGGCGTTTAAATAATTACCATTTTCCAATGGAATGTACAATTCTTTCACATAATTACAGTACTTGGCGGCAAGCGTGAGATATACAATCAGCATAGCTCAATAATTAGCAATCCGCATTTAAATGAGGAAAAAGGATGAAATGTTTTATTCGCTGATTCCATGTTCGAAGCACTTTCGTCCAATCATTTCAAGCAATATAAAAATTTGTATAATTTGGTAAACGTTCAAAAACGCAAAAGGTAACAATTAGGTATTAAGTGATGGTTAAGCAGTAGGTATTGACAGCAGTATCTGAACTGTCTATCAACTGAATTCTTTTATCTACGCCCTACTCTATATTACATAGTCTATGGCTAGACGTTTCCGGCTCTCTCTGGACAGTGTGACAGTACACTCACGACACTTAACGGTTAATTAAACGTGTAAATCTCTTTCGTCTGGAATGTCTCCTCCCACCTTCCATCGGCTATGAGAAACTGTCACGATTATTTAAGCTAATGAGTTAAGATGAGCACGTTTATCGATAGATTTCTCATCGTGCTGTTTGGACGGATACCTAGCTGTGAATGTCGTGGATATAATAAACGAAGATTCAATGTTACGATATTGTTATTCATATAACATTAAAGCTTTACGCGTTTTATGAGTTTAAGCAGAACCAAACCATCTCATATTTGAAAAAGATTTTGAAAAGGTAAAAGTGCTGATGGGAAAATTATCTATTCTTTTATGTATTTTACATTTACCTTAATACTACTGTTTTGGTTCGCTAAAAGTTAGGGAAAGTAGCGAGTAGCTAACTCGCTAAGTAGTAACCATTTAATATCGAAATCTTAAACTCGGTAAAAGAATATACCTACCTAATTGAATATTATTTTATGAACAAGAAGCATAATTTACCACACAATTGTCGTGTTGCGAATCATTCACAGTCGTTTATTTCAAGAGTTGATCTTTACGTCGTTTGAATGTCTGAACTATTGTTAGTCTGTAATTATTTCAAGCACCGCTCCGTTTTCGGATAACATCTTCGACATAAATAATATTAGTTCCATTATTACAAGTCATTATATTCATCGATCGCTTATTATGATAAACAAATATTTTATTTTTATGTTTCGGCCCTCCTAATAATATTAGCGTCTAAGTAGATATGAAGCCAAAAAAATTAAAGGTCGGTCGATGATCGATCTGTAGATGGAAACTTGATGCCACCAAGTACGGTCACATAAAATTTATTTGACAAATTCATTTTTACGTATATTTTTTTGTAAAATTCAGAAAACTTAATTTTTTGTATGTCAATGTCGGCTTGTTCTTACGTTTCGAAGCAAACTTGACTAAAAATTCAACAGAAACTACACCTGAATTAAATACATTACAAAGAAACGCTGCAACCTTACCTAGTAACAATGACAAGGATATTCAAAATTTAAATATTCACGTTCTTCAAATACCACCGACAGGAAGAAAATTTACAACATCCTCTATTTAAGATTATCCGCAGGGTCGACCAATGGTTACTTAAAACATATTCGACATCATTGTTTGTAATGTTAGTCACTTGGCAGTAAGCTATGTACCTACTACAGTACCTTAAAATATGAGTCCGAAACCTATGTACGACAGAGATGACGTATGCCATATAAAATGTAACCAAATTACGTCATACAAGTGCAAACTTGTAGGATTTATTAGTACTATTTGCATGAAGATATAGACAACATTTTAATTGAATCGCATAGTAAAATAAAACAGAACTTTACAAGAGAAGAGAGCAAAAATACTTTTGCATGAAGAGAAAACTTATGGATCGTGTCAGTACTCAGTAGGCCTATCTATAAACTTATGATTCAAATTCATGAGCCTGTTGGATCGAGTGTTTCGTTAAGCAACCATCCACTTGATCAGATATAGCTCATGACTACACTGCACCCGAGATAAATCCTGGCCATATTCGGTCGCAATTCACTCAGAGATAGTTCCAAGTGCACGCAGAGTATTTATAAATTACAAGGAACTTTCAAGCTTTTGAATAAGCGATACACTTATCTGAAAACGATGCGATGAATCCAGAGGTAAATATAATGTAAGATTTATTACGGAGATATTGTATCTTTATAAAGAGCCTATTTTGGACGGTGATTTATTTTAATGAATGAAAGCTTCTTGTGTTTATTATCAAACTCTTACACAGATAAATTTTTGCATTTTTTTTTATAAAGCAATGTTTAGTTTACCTTTACTTTTCTCGAGGGAGTCGCTTCAACTTCATAGTGCCTATAACTTTCAGCAGATCTGTGCACTTCCCTACCCCCTCGCACGTCTTCGGCGGACGCTTTTTCTTCGCCGCGGGTGAGCGTGGTCACTTTCCTCACGATTCTCGTGGTGATCCGCCGCTGCCCGCTGTCGTCTTTCTTCGAGATCTTCGTTGATTCCAGCGAGGAACCAAGGACCTCGGTCGACATGCGCTTGTTCGTGTGAATCGCCTGCAGTTCCGACATACCACTGCCACCGGCCGACATTGGCACGGCTAGGGCCCTGTCCCCGTCGTATTCGAAGTGTGTTTGATTGCCATCGTGCACTATACGACCGTTGTAGCTCTCCTCTCTGTACGACCCCGAGCGATAGCTACTAGATCTCTCCACGCCAGGATAGTTACCGTCATACACTGTTTCATGTTTTGTCAAACTGTCTCTTAAACTTCTGGGCACAGAAGCGAGGTTCAAGCTAGTCGTTATGGGTGATCCTACCGGTGACGGCGAAGACTTCTTCAAGCTCGATTTCAATGGTTTCGCATCTTCACCTTCGATAGTTCCTTGCACAAAGAGGCGCTTGCTGCTGCCCTCTTTGACGAATCTATACATCGACATTCTCGATTCGATTCCTCAGGCCTTCGATGCCCGTTTTTACATAATACTGAACTTGACGCACTGTTAGACCATTACTTATACATTACGGATTCGATTCGCGTTCAGTTACACCGTTATGTGACAAAACTTATAAACAGATTACTTGAAATGCTACAACGATGAGTGGGAAATTGTCGAGAGATTGACTATATTAAGACGTATTGTGCAGAGGCCAGGTGCGTTGATAGATTTAATGAGATGGAGGAGGTTATGTGACTTGCATTACTTAAGATAATTATCTTCTTGTAACAGAAAGCATCTAGGCTTGAGATGACATAAGTCAAGTCGTTAAGTGTGGCTACTTGCTAGGTAATAGAACTACAGGTAATTTTGCTAATATTAACCATTAATACATATATTCATACTAATCAACATCATCGCTGCATTAGTCATGCTATGAAAACATATATATATATTTATTTATGTAATTCGAGATGAAAGTGAGTAAAGAAAAGTGAAGGTTGATCCGTTACAAGTTATCACATTTAGTGCGCAATGGATTAAGCAAGTTTCAACGCCATTTTTGGAGGCACACTCCTTATACGTTTAGTGGACCTATATGGTGTGCCTTCCGGCGGACAGCGGCACGAGGAAACGACAAAACAATATCCTTCCCTTAGGACATCATAATATACTGATGTGACCCTAGAATGAAGTAGTCTCTTTTTATTTCAAGTTATTTAGATACCGGAAAGACGGATATATCCTTATGTCTAAAAATAAGCATGAAAAAGTAGCTAGATGACTTTATGCATAACTCGAAAGTACCTAGAATTTTTAAGGCAACTTCTAGCATCACCAGCTGACCTTGACCAACTTGGACTTATTTACATTAAATAGTGAATAAAAAAGTTCAGCGGCATTTATCTCTTTATAATCTGTTAGATTGTTTAAACAACTGTTTGTATAAAATTACAATTTTTAATAGTAGTAACCTTAGTGTTCTGCCACCTAAAACTCGGCTAACCCACAAACATATTTTTTTTTACACTTAAATATTATCCTTTTATAAAGATATTGATCATATTTGAAGCCTCCCCTGATCTTACGCACAGTATATGAGTGTGCCGTCCCGCAGTGGTCTTTACCAAGTAGGTTCAGAAGGTAAGCTCCGTTGAGTCGGTTCGGATGATAGGGATAACTGGACAAAATTATTCTATTTCTAATTTAATTACGTGATAAATTTTCAATAAAATTCGAAGTTGGTAGTACCTACATTATTAAAAATGTTAAATTAACGTCTAGATGTAAATCTCAACTTACGCAGACCTTGTTCGCGCCATTATGACCTACGTGATGGCGTAACCTGACATATGATAATCACTTAGGATAATGTTTAAACAATTCAACACACAACTCAACTGAGAAGCCTTTACCTACTGCAATTGAAACTATCACATTTTCACAAAAAGACGACAGTTTAAACCAATTGGAAACGAAGCTGTAAATTACTTAATATAGTAGCTTGTCAGTAAGCTGATTAAGTACCAGAATTTTAAAATGATCATGTTATAAGACAAGCAAAATATTTTTTAAATAACACAAGTAAGGTTTGGGTCATGGCCCCAATCAGGCTAAGATTTTTACCATTTGAAATCAAAGACACTAATTTCAAGTAGATACATATCAAAATTCGGAAAAGCAGGAATCTTAAAAGCGATTTTGCAAGTTTCTTGGCAGTCTCTATACAAACAATTAATGTTTCAATATTTTGGACACTCATTATACGGTACAACGTTATTCGAGCATATGCTATACAATTCGATATCAACAGTAGGCGTCCAACCTGTTGGCGACTGCGGAGGACGCGGCAGAAATCAATGCTCACGCCCACGGTACACCTTGGACTACTTTTATGGTAGCGAAATATTATTTTTAATGTACCGAGAAACACTGATGTATTGATCAACTTGAATATGTTTATGACACTCAAAAAATATTCTAATGATCACATAGAAAACTGTACCGACTGTATACACTGGTTTTAGGTTTGGACGTGGCGAGCTATTATGCTTACAAAGGTTTTTATTACACATTTTAAGCTTTCTTTTTATGAGATACTGAAAATTATAGATGATTAGATGTCGTTGAAAATTAAGGGTTGTCTCATTTCTCTTTACTGAAATGTTTAAATGGTGTACCTCACGAAACATAATGTTTTTAACATTGACGAAAGGCTTGAAAATGTCAAAAATTAATACTTACTAAGATAAAACTTGTAACTATATTAAAACAATACCCTAAACTCTACACCTAGAGTCGAGCAACTCTTCTATACGAGGAATCTAATTATGATTGTAGGTACTTTACTTTATGAAACCTTATTAGATTTTGTCACATCACATACAAAGGAGAGATACAATGTCGTTAAACATTTTGTATATTTATAAGAAAAAAGAGCAAACCACGTATTCTGGTCATCATTAGAGAAATATGCAACGATAACACTAATATTCTACTTGTATCTCTATTCTGTAGTTAGAGGTGGTAGAGGTGCGAAGGGAAGCATATTTTTTTGCAATGAATATTCATAACTAATGTTATTCTGCAATGTTGTGCATAATACATAACATCAACATATTACAATATATTATAATATGTTTGTTTTTTAGTTATCTACGATGGTAACATAATCAGACCACAAACAAGTTTTTCTAAATGATACGAAGTTAATATATTTTTTTTTTATTCTTTATTTTAAGGATTTTATAATTCTAAATGTCTTTGAACATGTCGCAGTCCGCAATTCGCAATCAGTATAGGCTGTAAGGCTGTTTCAGCAATTATTTTCTAGACATTTTGTGCAATTTACTTTAAAGTAACATTTAGTAACTAACAGTTGCTAAATGTTACTTTATATGGTTTTTGACGCAATAACAAATATTTTGAAAACAATATCAGATCAAAAACAATATAATATCTCACTCTCAATAAATAACAATAATTATTGAACGAACATCTAGAAAATGTAGTTTCGTTCCAAAGAAATTTTGTATGTAATAACAATTAGTCCGATTAGCTACGGTAGATAATGAAGTTTTATCGAGTTCTTTTTTCTTTAGATTTACGTTTAAGTAAAAAGATAATACTAGTCATAGAGACTTTTTATTATAAAGTAAAGTAAAAATAAAAATAAGACTTATGTCTACTATACTCATACTTTGCGTCATCGTAATTTTATTTCAGAAAATAATTCTCGACCTTTACAATTTAATTATTATTATTATTATAACCTTAATTACCTATATGACCTAGTGCTCAAGTTGAAAAAGCAAGATTATTTGAATAAAACAAAGATAAAAACATTACTAATGCTAACATCGAAAATATTGCTAGGAGTAGCTTAATAATTATAATTAACAACTTAAAGATTTAATAATTCGAATTTATCCAAATCTAGCCACTTTAACTAAAGTTTGTTTACGTTTCTTAAGTACAAAAGCCAAAGACAAATAAAAATAAAATCTGAGTCACAATGAATCAAATGTCTTGAAAAAATTAACAACATCGGTCATAAACCGCAATTGAAAAACAGTAAATCATGAATGGTTTTCAGATTACGATCCGCAAACATTGCGCCAGGATTAAACAATAGATAGTAGCCGTATAGGTAGAGCAAATTATTTGCGATGTTCGTTAGTAAATACATATTGACTTAAATGCGTTAGTAACGCAACCTCTAGGTACTGCAATTTCGACAATTTCCCACTACCGATATTGTCACATGAACCGTTACTCGGGAGTTTACCGGCCAACCGCGAGTCGCGTATCAAATCCGCAATGGCACAACACTGATAGGGTATCACACACGACGAATTCTGATTTTAGTGTGTTAGTATTTTAGTTCGTATTCGTTCAATCGAAATGTGAATTCGAGTGCGCGCGCGCCTTAGTCGGACTCTGACAGGTGACTGGCGCGCGACCAGTGAGGCTGGCCGCGCGTGACGGTGGCGGTAAAAAACGGACCGTGGGTATAAACATTGCTTCCCATACGTGAACTCTACCAGGCCACTGTATTGCCTAAGGTGTGGATTTCCTTTGTTCGTTTTTTTTGTGAAAAAGCGAGCAAATGGGCAAGCATTCCATGTTACATGATTTGCAGTGCCCACAGGGCGCAGGCGCCTACATTTTTAGAAGGTTTTAGAGGCGATCCTGACCCATGAGACATGAATGCAGAATGCTTTTCCTTTTGTTGCAAAGTGTAAATGATGTTCTCCGAAATAGGAAACTATATGTAGAGCACCAAATCATAGTGTAAAATTGTGATAAGTAACAAAAAGTTTTCTAAATATTTCAACATAAAATCGGACTACTCTGTAAAAAGTAATGCGTGGTCATACATAAAAAAAAAATAACGCGTTGAATCTCCTCCGGTATTTTCGTCGGTTAAAAACTAAATGTTAGGTTCAACATAATATAACTTTAATGAGTGATCAACTTGCTTAAAGAATAGTAAATTTTTGTGTATTGAGTCTATAATATTGCAAACTAGAGCGTTCACTTTGTCTCGTAAAGGCATTGCTAAAGATGTTAAACGAAGTTACCTGTCATGCTAATTGAGGTTCAGGGTAGAGTCTTAGCACAGTTCAATCGAAGGAAAATTGCTCTACTTTATAGCTTTCAAATCAATGATTTCAAAACTAAGGATAGGCTATGACGTACTTTTGACAAAAAATGTTCGCCCAAAAAAGATTTTCTCAATTTTAAGCGGACTAATAATTATACTGCGCAAAGCAATGTCAAAATGTCAAGGCGACAAATGTCAAACCTCGACTGTCCCAAACAATCCTAAAAGTAGGTCATCTTCTCTTAAAAGCATCTTTAGCAATAAATTCCTTTTCAATAAAGTTACAAAAGTTCATCAGCACTGAAGTTTATAGCACAAACTAACAGAGATGTCTAGGAGAATCGTATAGCACCAATAGATACCTATAGCACATACAACACGTTCTTCGATCAATACCATCACTCACCGCAGGCTTCCACTTCTGTATAGGCTGCTTAGCAAACAATTTTATTAATAAAATTAAGGTAGATAATAAAATTAAATAAAAATATATTAAAGACCGACTGTATTATTAAAAAAGTTGAAGACTTGCAGATATAACATTAAAAAACTAAAAGAGCAACGCGTACGTTGATATCATTTATACTGCAAAATTTTATTCACCTCTAAAGTAAAAAGGTCGTCTTTGCTTTTGTTCAAAAAACCTTGTTTAATATAAAAAATATAAACAGAGCCCCATTTCTCGTATTTATCTTGGGACTTTTAATTTACTTTCAATGAATTATAAATTAATCGTCTTGATATCGTAAACTGATTTTTGGAGTATGTACCATTCAAAACGCGTTTGACGTTTATGAGAATACCTTTTGACTGTCGAGACTGCATCGAAACTGTATTATTGTAAGATTTAATTAGCAGAATCGACCTACAGATCAAAATATAAGTAGGTACCTAATACTTAAAAGGATCAACATTAAATAGATCGCGTCTGCCTCATCTCTGCGTGACGTAGAGTTAGTTGCTTTTTTGTAACTTTTAGGACTTTTTACTGTCATAAAAGGAACTGTAAAGGAAATCGCTTCGTCACATCCACCAGCCATCATGATCAAGTAATTACGACAAGTAATAAAATACCAATTAGTTACCCATAATGATCATAAAATAAATGTTTACGATTGCAAACATGTGTTTTTATAGCAACTGGAGCCTTGAATGCATCGCCCACAGTTAAAAAAAATGACATAATTAGTTCGAATAATTACAATTGATAATAATCGTGTAAGTCGCAGGCGGCAGGTAGGTGTGGGATGTATTCCCCTCCGCATTCCTTTGGCGGTGTCTATGAGATGATGGTCATCATCATCATCATCATCACCATCGGTCAGTAGTCAGTACCTAACTACCTCGAGGTAACCGTGGATACCAACCATCAGTATAAAGTTTTTGGTCACAGTCTAATGTCTATTTCAATTTTACTATATTAATAACTTAATTCGAGTCGTTTGTGATTTCATGAAACAAAAAACACATCATCATGCGTAGAGTTTAGGTACTTGGTTATTGCATACAAAAACATACCCATGACAATTTTTTGCTACGAATATATTTGAATTCATTCTATGGAAAACGAACCTCTTAGGTCATGATGGAAAATCCCCTTTTTTACGAACCACATTGGAACAAACAAATATTTTTAAACACTGAGTAGGTAGAGGATACTAGATATTTGATACCACGTCGAGTGAGCACCCTACACTGCGGTCTAGGATAGAGGATAATACCTATAGAGAAGTTTGTATTGCAAACCTAAATTATTATGTTGCCCTTTTAGAAGCTGGCTGCTGGGAATCGGCGCCAATTACAGTTTTATGTTTCTTGTATTCCACTTTCTTTTCATTGTCGACATATTTGAAATGATACAAATGTCTTGCTAGTTACTATACTATAAAATAAGCTTTAGACTTTAGACAATTAAAACAACTATTTTAGACAATTAAAACAAAATTTTGATGTAAATTTCGAAAGAAAAAAGATTTTCATTTAAAAATAGGAAGTGCGATAGACCGAATATACTTAGGTAAAATCTACAAAAAAATCTAATATTTATATTATATACTATTTTGTATTCAAAGGTGCTTACATATAGCTACATAGATTTTTTAAAATATTAAACTTGCTCTGAATATTGGAACTAGGCTCGCCATCTAGCGGTATGCACCGCAAGCGCTGCCCAGCTAGGCTCAACTGACGTAGCAACGCCATCTACCGTGTACTTTGGTAGCATAAGCAAGCAAGCTGAGAGCTACCATCGACGACTTACCAGTATCGTCTAATAGAGAGCGTGGACAGATAAAATATTTAAATATTATTTACATATAATACCTAATACATCTTTCATACAATAATAATTTATTATTAGTTTATTCATATTAATTATTCTAACCTACAGAGGAAACGGTTGTTGCCACGTAATAGTGGCTGTTGCATCTCGGTAAGAATTAGTTATTTGAGACAAAAATAGATGGCGTTACTTCGACGAAACTGAAAAGACCTATCTGGATAATCCTGGGACTTAATAAATTTCTATATTTATTTTCAAGAACAAACTAGTATATATTTTTATAGATTTTCATAGCTTTTAACCTTACTTTCAAACTGGGTCACTTAAGGACTTTATAAATGAGTGTAGGGATATCGTAACAGAAAGTGAAGTGTGGCAAGAGGGTATTGAGGGCGGGACGTGGGCGTGCCATCTGTTTAGAGGCCTTGCGCCTACGCACCCCCGGGCCAAAGGCCACGAGATATTTTTTATATGACGTCATACAAGCGCTCTTGAACATACAACCTTACACCTACTATACTACTTATCCACCTTGTGGTGGACTGGTTGTCAATAACAACTAACAAGTCTGTAACCCCTAAAAACATTTTGCGCAAAACTACAATATGGCTATAATATCACTTATCACAGTAAATATTAGATTAAGTAAAGAAATTGCAGTTTTTTTTCTCTTAGAGCGATCTTCGGTTATATTTTAATGATTAACATAACTGCAAGGTTAACGATGGCCTCGAAATTATAATTAAATTTGCATTTAAATTCAAACTCATCTATGAGTCAAAAATATTATTATATTGATACGTAAAGCAAATACTTTCAGTCGAGCTTTAGGAGAACTGTACAACCAGAGGAGTATGAAATTTGGCTGGTAAATTAAAGTTTATGTGGAGGAAAGTGTGCAGAAAGCTATTTTTTTTTAATAATTCTTAGAAATACACTAACATTAATAAAAATAACAACTACACACTACCGTGCCTTTGATAGATACAATTTTGTTACACGTTGACGTTTGTCAATCTGTCACAACATTTACTTTTTTTTTCTAAGAGGCAAAAGATAGAGGCTTCTCATAGCTCCTCCCTTGTCCATTCATCCTTCCATATTCAGTCTATCCTCCTTTGGAATTCACTACCCCAAGACGTTAGGATGTCTGAGACAAAAAAATTATTCAAACGCAGAGTTCGTGAACTATACTTAAAATCATTGGCAGACTAGAAATAGATTAGAATAAATAAGTAAATTATTTAGATATCTTATTATGTTATATATTATTAGGTTTACATATTTAAAATATTTAGTAGGTAAAATTTAAATAAAGAGTTATATTATATGGTAGTATTTATTATTATTATATATTGTATATATACACAAAATGTCTAAGTCTATGTTTCCTTTTAATACTATGCATCTACCTCACACTGTCTCTGCATCACCCATAGGTTGGCTGGTAGAAAATGCCACAAGGCAATAAGCCCGCCTTTGTACCATATTGTGTGCATAAAGTATAATAAATAAAAAAAAAAAAAAAGAACCCTTACAAAGTTCAGACTTAAAAATTATATTAATTATAATGTGAGAATTTCAACCACAGTGCGACCTCTACCAAGTATAATTGTTAGTAACATAACCTATTCTAAAATTGTTAGTAGTAGCATAGTTAATGAGTTAAGACCAAGTTAAGACGCACAAAGTCATCCGTGCATTGACCCCCGACCCGCGGAACTCTAACTGTACATATATGAGCCTCCGACCGCAGATGCTAATATTTCCGAATTAACTGTCCAAATATTACGGGTCACCTTAATAATCGTTAAAATTAATGACATTCCATAAATATAAATTAATCAGAAAACATAAATGATTTTTACATAATATGTGTCTAAGTTCCTAATGTGAGTTACAATTGAGCTTCAACTCATATTTGTTCAGATGTAATACGAAGATAAATTTATAGAACAATATTAGGAGCTATTAATTATCAACTGTGGAATTTCTATTCCCTAGTTTATCAGATAGGTTAGGCGAGGCCGGTGGCAGACCGTGATAGGTAGGTACTTCGATGAAAGTGGAATATCTTGTGTTGCTGATACAGTCCTACATTCGTATTGCGAAATTCTACTTACAATATCTGTATATTTCGCTTGTAGTACTCGTAATACATCAATGTCTCTCCCGTATGATATAGTCATTACTTTTTTCATTAATCATGTTAGCGCGTCTCTAAAATGAGGACACCCTGTGTTCCGCGCGAATAAATAAAGAAAACACATTTATTTACATATTTTTATAAACATAAATCACTACATAATTGCGTAGTAGTTGTATATACTGGTATATACTAAAGCAGTGTTTCCCAAACATTGTTCTGCCATGGCCCGGTAATTTTCACACTGCACCTTCGTGACTTACTTCTTACTTATAAACCTGGTTTCATTATGTAAAATAATACACATTTATCTTTAATAAAAATGTTTTATTAATAATATTTTGGTGTCGCCTATTTAGTCACTGAATATTTACGGTGTAGGTACAGAATATATGTACGTCGATCGATAATAGGTATTGTTTTTAAAATAAGGTTGGAATGTTGCCACCCAGTATTTAATTTTAATGGCCCAGTATCGGGTCGCGTCCCGGCAAATGGGAAACGCTGTACTAGAGCATGGGCATATTTTGCGACATCGTAATTCGTAGTCCGTCGAACTAAATGCAAAATTATAACTGTACTCTGTAGATATAAATTAAATCTGATTATATATCATGTTTTGAATATTATATTGCAAGAAAATTACATTGTGAAACATTCAAATGCTTTTTTATATTAAACAAGTCCGATAAATTGATGGTACAGAAAATAAAAGAACTATGTTTTAGTATAGAAATATTATCCTATTACAGTTATTAAAACTTTTAGTCGCCATAAAAAAGTTAAGAAATAATGTGGTCATAACTTTTACGCGACATGATATTCTAAAATCAAAGGTAGAGCGGTAACGAATTTGTTTTTGTATATATTTTTCGACTGTACAAATTTAGATTGTACCTTCAATATTTTAATTATATGAATAATGAAATGAAGCAGTATCGTTTAACCCATCGCGATTTATATTTTTCGTGCGTAGAAATAGATAAAATAGATAGCAAACATATGGAGTGCTCTATCTTGCATATTTATTATTATATTTTATCAGATCAAGTCTCCATAACAAGGCTTGGAGCCTGCAATCGTAAATAGACATAATGAATAAACATAATATTTGTGTTAATTAAAATAACGCAAAGGAGGCAGTTATCCACAGGGTGTTGCAAAAAGCTAGAGAAAGAAAATAATCCTAAGTACAGCTATATACGTAACAATAAAACTGCGCAATTCGGTTTTTAACGGTGTAAACCAGGTACCGGCAACCTTTTGGCTAAGAACTCACGGAGCGATTTTCAGTCGCGCTCGCAGCGATCGTGGAACTGCGATTTTATTTCAATACTCACGAGACCAACCTGTCTCGTGAGTTTTTGCGCGATTACACAGTCGCCGCGGTTGCCATCATCACCCGCAAACGTGGCGTGCGAAAATCGCAAGACGGGCGCCTGCAAAACAGGCAAATTAAGAATTTCGCCCGCCAACCGATCGCAGAGCGCGCGGGCGTAAATCGCGAGTTGTGCTTTATTTTTTAATAATATATATTTGCATTCTACAGAATCTGCGGGCCCAGAAATCGCGGCGGGCGTGACAGAAAAGCGCTCCGTGAGTTCTTAACCTTTGGCAGACCCCTCAGGCCACATAGTGAAAAAAAATATATGTATATTGTATACGCGGGCCGCAATTGCAAAATAATTTAGTACCTAATTGATAATACTCTACCTAGTTATCTATTGTAGGTAGGCACTATAAGTGAAATAAAAAAAAATGCAAAAATATTTATTTTTGTTAAATTAATATACATGACAAAGGAGCAAAAGACAAAATGAGGGGAAAAAACTAATTTAAAACAGACCGAAAAGTACTTAAAAACTAAATTAGTTTAGTAAGTTAGTTAATTAGTGTAGTTAGTTAATTAGTGTAGTAATATAAAGAAATTAAGATAATAAAGAAAAACTGTGACGTTTGACCGGGGGACGATTAACCGCACACATTATCGTTGTGTGTAGCGGGCATAAATTACTTCATATTGTTTCTTACAAAATTACAAATTAAAATGAACGATAAATAATAATAATTTACTGTAATGATTGGCACATATTTGTATTATTATGAAAATACTTAAAATAAACTAGCACAATATGTATTTTACGGATGCATCTCCTACTCGATCAACCAGGACTCTATTATATTCATAACACCAGAGCTGTGGCGCCATAATAACAATCCACATTTTAAATATTTATGACACTGGAATTATTATAACGACGGTGCAGTTAGTGTTTAAGTATTATTCATGTGACAGTGCTCTTAGAATGACAATCGGTAAGTTGGTACGCCAATAGACACAAGGGCGTTGCATGTACTGCCAGGCGATAAAGCCAAGTATTCAAATGGCCTCATTAATCTCAACTTGAAACTACGGTGTTGCCATTTTAGCCTAAATCACCATTGTGTTACTGTTATTGCGTTGTTTCGGAGTAAACTCCAACCAACTTGACATATCTCCATGCAAGCTCTACATTCTACCCTTATCTTACTAATTGGCAAATGATGTCAACTTCGCCTCGAATTTTACGTAAGCACTAACCAGTTTTATTTATATTTATGTGAACGTCTTATTGTAATATCATCATCATCAAGAGATAATTGCAACACCTTGAAATAACATCCGTTCGTTAAGTAGCGCATCTGTTATTAACTGAACGACATCAATTTATTTGGGTTGCAAAACGACAATCAACATGCTATTAATCAGAACTCGAACACGCTGTATAACGCCTTACAAGGCGCGCGTCAAGAGAGCAGGCGCCCACGCGCCACTGCCATAGATCACTTATTTTTATAGTTAAAACAACTTTCTGATATATTAAAGGACTTCGTACTAAAATATAACAATCATATTATTATACTTAGTCGGGTTTAAATTTTCGTCAGGTTAAAACCTTATTATTTTAAATTTTCGAATTCTGGCCAGTTATACTTCCGACTAATTTTAAAAATGGAACGTTTGCGCTTGCTGAAATTAAAAAATAAATTAATTTTCATTTATTTACAAATATGGAGTGATCGAAGAAAGAAGATACAGTCGCGGTTATCGCGTTGCAACGCTGTGGTTACGCGCCAACAGAGATTTTCAACGTTATACAAAATTCGAAAATAACATTACGGTTTGTTTATCGCACTATCAAACGATACACTAAAGATTCAAGCTTCGAAGATCGCAAGAGGACCGGCTGAACTCGCACAGTTAGGTCACCAGCGGTCATCAAAGCAGTGAAGGCGCGATTCCAACGAAATCATGTTCGTAAACAAAAAACCTTAGCTCTGCAGATAGGGCTTAGCAGAACCACGGTCAAAAGAGTATTAAATGAAAATGATATTTTTTAAAGTTTTAAACTTCAGCCCTAACCCGCCGAGAAGAACCGACGCAAGAAACTCGCACGGGGCCATCTTTTAGCAAAAAGATGGAAAATTGTTCTTTTAACAACAATAAATATTTTACATTGTAAACTTAATCTATGTTAGATAAAACAAAAGTGAAAAATACACAAGTACATATAAACAGCCTTGCAGATCTCCCAAAGAGTGCCGTCGTTAACAAAATAATTTACCTACTTTATAATAGGCGTAAGCATACAAACGTTCTTTGACTACTTTATCTTATACTTTAAACGAGACAATATCGGAAAAGGCTGTAAGTATTACCATGAAATTTAGTATGCAGATAGTTTTGGGGGAGAAAAATTGATCTAGCTAGGTATTATCCCTTATACAAAGATCTTAAAGAAAACTCAAGATAGGCTATGACGTACATTTGACAGAACTAAACTTTATACATTATAAAGTTACGCCATCTTGGTTTTTCATACATCAAATTTAAAAATGGCCCCAAAAATCTCTATTTTTGTGATTCTTTTAATTTATCAGAACCCCGAGCATAGCTCCGGTTACCCAGGTACTTAAATTTATTAATAGAAAGGTTTTGAACGTTTTCTGGGATCCTGTTGTATAGGCGTATACATTAGCATTTAAAAAATTACACTTACTTTGCTAAGTCTTATCACTGGTACAGATCTAGCTTATGCTTATTGTGTTTATACAATGATTATCACTTTTTTTCTTGAAATTGCTTAAGTTCTTTCTAACGTATAATAAATTATCCAAAATATACTGAGAAGCGACGGTCAGTACACCTCTTTTCTCTACCATCTTTAAACTTTTCTCAATTACTTTTCTTAATCATTTATTTAAAATATATAAATGAAGACCTGGGACTACGAGCCTATCGTTAAAAAGACTGGGCACTTCTTGAATGAGCGCCTCACAAAAATGAGGCTTGTAAGAGCCCTCGCTTTGTTACGGCATCGATACGCCGGAATAAGAACCGCCAAATTTTGTTTTCCGGTTTAAAAAAAATAATTGTAGAAAGTTATAACAAACAAAATTAAAAGGTATATAGTACTGTATAGTATATCCTAATAGGACTATACGCCAGCTCATAGAGCACGAGGCACCAAAAACTGGTTGACCGCCCGTTATTTGTCGGGCACGCTGCCTTCTTCTAGTCCAAATTTAGTAGTCCCATTGGACTACGGAGATATTGCTACATTTTGAGGAGAAAGTCTGCGCTAAACCTTATCAGAATTTGGAGTCGCTCCGAACATCTTTGGCTAAAGCAGCGACTGATATAGATATGAATGTTGTGCGTGCTGCCATCGATGACTGGCCGGGCATGTATTCAATATGTGGGAGGGCATTTCGAATAATGTAAATTATAATATATACTACGTTTAATTATCTATTTTCAAATAAAATTTCTAAATAATTCAAAACCAGTATTATTTATAATATTAAAAGTTTTTGACAGAACTTATGACCTGCCCCCTTACACCCGACACAATCGAGAATCGAATCAGTTCGATCTGAATAGCTTTTGATACTCCCGACACCTACACTAGCGCACGATCGTGCGGTGGCTTAATTTGTAACTAGCCTGGATCGAGAACTTCGTTAGATCGTAACTTTTCGACTGAGAATCGAATGGCAGGATCGAAAACAAACGTCAAATTACACGATAGCTAAAGAGGTCTCATTTACAGTATCGAGTTTGCTTGTTTTAGTATATTTGAACTAAATTACGTGATTTTTATTGCATTATTGCAGCATTATTTAATGTTATTGAAGGATCTAATAGAATACGCGTTCGGGAAATGCAAAATTTACGAAGATTCACCAACTTCAACACATTGGCAATGGACATGGTTTATGAGAAATTTCGATGCAATTATCGCCTTAAAAATGATTTATTAGACGTATAAGTTGCAGACTTAGTTAAATCTGCGACTCATACTGACTTCATATGAGTAGTTACTCATATGATGAAACCGACTCACCGAAATTATATCACCGTTATACAGTGTAAAGTTACTTAAAACCTTTACGCATTTGTTTACACATTTGGCCGCTAATTCATGTATTTTATTTTCACTTAAAACAGGGGTTGAGACAAATGAAGTCTACATAATAGTATCTATATTAACGTATCATATAAAGACTTCGTTTGTCCCAATCTGTCTTTGAATAAACAAAGTCAATAAATAGTTATAAATAGTCGTATGTTGATGTTACTATGCTTGGTTTTCTAAATGTAAACACTAAACACGAATTTGTTATTATATCATTTACATTAAACATACCACTGAATTATATTTTCACCACAATTAACTCCCTTTTTACAATACTACCAATTACCTATTTATTGCAAGTTATAGTAGTTATTGAATGTGTTTTGTGCCCAACACTTGAGTTTTGTCCGGACAAATTAAATCAAAATATGACTTTGACATTTGACAGAACGTCAAAGATTATAAACAGGAATTTCGAAACTATTTTTTTTCATCACAGATCACAGTTTTTTTAGATACATAATCTTTAAAAACCTACCATTGCATGAGATTGAGGCTGATCTATTTGAATAAACATCCACAAAATATTATAAATAGTAAAAAATATATAATTTTTCCATATTTTTATTAATCTTCGCCATAGACTACGGCACTTAGCTGTAACTTGTTTACACTGTGGACGTGACGTCAGCAACAGGATACAGCTAACGACGCTGATAAGACACGATCTCAACGCGATCTCAATTTCGATTCGATTTTGTTCGGGAGTACGCATCAGGATCGAAACTGAATCAAAATCGACATCGGATCGTAAATCGAAATCGTATCAGTTTCGGGAGTAATGCCCCTGACTAAGTATATTATAAGGGTTTCCCTTATTTTCCAGGTTCGATATTTTTTTACGCATACCCTCATAAAACGTTCGTATAGACCCAATATAGCCTAGAAAAAAATATTAGCCCAATTGATAATCGATAACCCGACTTGAGATTTTAATTTTCCCATACAAGTTACAAGGGGACAACCCTATGACCTGCAATTAAATGTTTCATTTGTCGTTTCATACGCATTCGTGGTATTTTGAGATTTCTTGTGCGCAATAGTTTATTGCGTACCTAAAGATCTCTGTAAAATTCAAGAGTAGTAAAAAACGACTGCCTAGCCACCAAATAAATAATGCAAAATGAACACATAATCGTTAAGTTTTGGCAGTCCCATTTTACGTGTATTTTACATTCTTTATGAAGTCAAACTGACTGTCAGTTAAAGAAACGTAATAATCTATACATATAGTAATTTCGTAACTGGTCGCGGTCTGTATATGGAAGATATAAGAAAAACTATTACAGGGGGGATTATAATGATTTTAGAATTTTTGTCCATTTGTCTGTTTATCTGTTTGTCTCTACGTTTGTACGCGCTAATCTCGGAAACTACTGGACGGATTTTTATGAAATTTAGTATGGTAGTAGTTTAGACTCTGGATTAACACATAGGCTACTTTTTATTGCGGAAAAATGTGCGATTCGATATTTGTTTTTGCGCGTACAAAGTCAACGGCTTAATCGATTTGAATGCGATTTTCACTAATACGTTTTGGTTTGATCCACTTAAAATTTAATGTTTGTTTCATTTCACGGGTTCATAGATATAAAAGTAATGTCAGTCTAAAGAATATAACATTTCAAATCCTATAGAATAAGTCATCAGTTGAATTGGCTGAAAGTTTACCTACATAGGAATTACCTAATCATTGGTGTATATTAATACCAGGAGGAATAAGTGGCAAGTTCTATTATGGTCGTAGCGCTAACTCATGTTAAGCAATGCCGGTCGTGGTCAAAATCTATATGCCTAATACCTACTCACGTTTTCCTATTTAAAAGATTTTCGAAATCAAAACACGACGACGAAGATATCCTGACATAATATTATAAACACGAATTAAGTTTGGATTGGATTATGTATGGATGTTCGTTGCTCTTTCACGTAATAACAACTAAACGGATTTTGGGCTACTTTTATTCGCAGCAAAAAGTACGGATCTCCGGGATTTCTTTTTCGCGTACGAATTCGTGGCTAACAGCTGGACTATACTAATATTGTAAAGAGGTAAAGTTTGTTTCTTTGTGAGTTTGTGATTTACCGAGATTGTAACGTATAATCTCTGATCTACTTCAACCGATTTTTTAAAATTATTTAACCAATAGAAAGCCACATTATTTGTGAATGTCATATTAACCCGAATAATGATAAGTCATTTCCGTGGTAGTCATGGGTGTCGTGGAGTTAGATTTGCAAAATAAATCGAAAATAACCTAACCGAAATGTCAGGACATGTCTATGTAAGGAGGTTTTCTTTGAATTACTTCAAAAGTTATTGTCCAATTTAGCTCATAATAATTTTCCTAAAGGTTTTAGCATGATCTATCAGCATGGAAACTTACAAGTTTTTATCTCCTATAGTTTAGAAATGCCAGGGACCAACTTATAAACCACTTTGGAGGCCGATTACTCGAAAATGGTCGACTGGGTAAAAAAGTAATGTATGAAACCTTACTTTTATTATAAAAGACCTATTGAATGATCCGTATCGTGTGGGGTAGGATGAAAAAATATTTTTCATCACTACTTCACACACACACCAAGACAAAACCAAGATCTATACACAGTCTATAACTATACAAAATTTCATCTATTTATATTCATAATTATAGAAGCTAGAAGCGCGGACAGACACACAGACAGACGGACGGACAAAGCGAAACTATAATGGTTCCTTGAGTATTACGGAATCCTAAAAATGCACTAACACATTATTCGTTACAATTAAGAAAGCTTTTATGAAAAGTTAATTGTCCTTCGCTTCGACTATCTTTATAGTTTCCACGTTCCTCGTGACCTCATTTTTTTGGTATATACCTAGTAAAGAATAAAGATACAATAGACTATATGACTTAAACCATAAACAAGAGATTCAAATTAATAAAGTATAAGGAAAATATACCGCTATAAAGTAATCTCCTTACATTGAAATGTCATAGAACATTATTATGCTGCGCGAACGCTCTTTAATTGAATAATAAACAGTGTGGTCAGTTAAATAACTATGCTTTATTTATTTTTCGCCATAATAATCGAGCAGAATAGAATAGAGATCGCACAAATAATGAAGTGATTTAAAAAAACATTTCGACAACAATCTCCTGTGAAATCTTTTCAGCTGTTAGATGCTTAAATTAACAGATTATCTAATTACTTAGCAAGCGTAAAATATGCCAAAAGATGAAACTCTACTTCAGACAACAAACCAAACGTAAATGCTGTTACAGAACCATATTGTACTGCGTAATTTTATACCAAAATGTAATATTGCAAAGCTTGCTTGACAATTGGCAACACAGATCAGAATGTATTCAGTAAGCGCCCACAAGCCACCGGAACAATTGTGCCTTTTAAGGATGCCTGTCAAGTTATGTAACGCAAAGGCTAGGAAGGAAAGTACCAATTTGATGCACCTTACGTAACATACTTGACATTATCGAGTCGTGACTTGTGGATGTCTAGACCAAAATGAGGCTAAATATTTCGCTTTGTCTGAGCCGACAAGAGAAAAATCTACTTCCTTTCTGTACTTAAAAATTACTTTTTTACCGAGCCGTTTCGCTTTTCATTATATCAGCTTACCGGCACTTTCTTGTTTACCTCTAAACAGAGTACAAGCAACACTAGCTAAGCATAAGATTTTACCGTTGATGGGTTAGAACTTAGAGCCTTCTGCCTTTATTATGTCTAAACTCTAATAACTATATTTTGAGCTATATTGTTCCATTGCAGAATTTAATGTCTTTTTATGTCGAAGCTCTAATGACTATAACATTTTGAACTATATTTTCCGTAACATTATAAGCCGTCCGTCATCCGTAAGCGTATGAAAAAGTGACACTAACAGTCCAATATGGCCTATTATTTCCTATAGGTTTGACACAAATGTGCATGAGAAGATATGCCATAGGTAAGCCTGTATTCTATTGCAAAACACCAAGGAAATAAGTTACACGACACCTTATACTTCCTAAAAAATGAAGTCACCGAGCAAAGGTCGCGTTACCAAGGTCCGCGAGTTACGTGGAACACGGCTTTTCGTCATCACACGAATGCTAGACACGATATGTATGTCACGGTCCGAATAATACTACAGTACAGTCGGTGCCCTTAAGTAAATCACCCCCAGCCAGATAAAACTGAATGCATAACTGGTTACTTATATGGGTGTGAGACTGTACGATAAGTTTTATGGCATATTGTATTTGCGGTGTAATCACATTTTACGAGGCGAGTTATGGGGCACGAGTGAGGAATCCGATAACAGCAATTTGTGAATAAAATGCCAGTTGTTTTTATCGCAGGTTCACCTGCGTAACACAACCTGTTGATATATTGCATAACAGAATTATCCTTGTGATATATATCCAATAAAAAACCTTCCTTTTAAGCGTAGAGTTAAAGTTACGTTTTGATGAAGGCAAACCATTGAAGCAACAAATTATATGGGTAAGTAATAAACGATTACCTCGTGTAAAAAACATCTGTACATAAGCTTGCAGCTGTCCCTAGAGTATATGAGTGTATCTAGAGTTTAGGTTAGGAGTACTCACAAAGTGGCCTGGGTCATTATTGCTACTTTCGTCTTATCGCTCGCCCAATGGTCGAAAGGAGACCGGCAAGCCGCCATACATTTACTGCCAGGTAATTAAAATACGAGGCTACAAAAAGTACACTGGCGGACACAGAAACTGCATCATAGTGCAAGATAACTTTCAATGAAATATAATTAGTGAAAGTGCAAACTATTTTGATTTATTTCAATAGTTCTTTATCTGATAAAAAAATCAATTCATGTGTGTATAGGTACTTTTCTCACTAAAAGAATCAAATTACTCCTTTTGCAGCTTTTTGGAATGAAACAGTGAATAGAACAAAAACGGCTTTATTATGAAAATTTTACAATACTAAGAAAAGAAAAAGTTTTTTTTTGTTTGTAATAAGGTGTATTACCTCCTCTTGCCCTAATAACTGATTCAAGTCGGTTTCGCATCGACCTGATCAGTATTTTTAAAATATCTTGTGGAGTATTGTCCCATTCTTGTGACAATGCAACTCTGAGCTCCGCAACCGTTGTTGGGACCGGATTTCTTGTAAATACAGCTCTTTTTAGGTTGTCCCACACGTGTTCTATCGGACTGAGATCCGGGCTACGTGCTGGCCAATCCATGGAACGAATCTCAACCTGAGTAAAGTATTGCTCAACTTGTCTTGCTAAGTGCGGACGAGCATTATCCTGCATCAGAATGAAGTTTTCGCCTATAAATCCGCTAAAAGGTATAACATGAGGGTCCAATATCTCCGTTATATAGCGATGTAATGTTAAAACACGGTTACCACGACCATGTGTGTCTGCGTCAATAAACACAAGTTCAGTTCGAGCATCCATCAATATGCCGCCCCAAACCATACAAGACCCGCCTCCAAATGGAACCCTCTCTTCAATGAAATTTTGAGCATATCGCTCTCCTCATCTACGGTAGACTAGTCTGCGACCATCAGCTCCCTACAAACAAGTCCTACACTCATCAGTGAATAATACGGAAGCCCATTGCTCTTCAGTCCAATTTAAGTGTTCACGAGCAAATCTTAGTCGATCTTGCCTGTGAGCTGCAGACAATTTTGGTCCATTTGCGGGTCTGAAAGGTGCTCTCGCTCTTTTAGTATTCTTCTTATGATTCGTGCACTAACTGCTACGTCACGTACCTGGTGAAGCTCATTTTTAATGCTTATAGACGTTAAAAACCGATTTCGCAAGGAAGTTGTCACAATAAACCTGTCGTCACGAGACTTTGTCACCCGAGTTCTGCCGGTTCCACGTCTTCTTTTAAATGGACCTGTCTCCACAAACATTCTGTAAACTCGGGAAACCGTAGACTGGTTTACATTTAAATCTGCAGCAATTGCTCGTTGGTCTAGGCCGTGCTGCACTAGAGCAATAATTTGTGGGGCTTTTTCGGACGATACGTCCATATCCGTGAGAGAAAAACGTATTTAAAATGAAAAAAGACTAGCAATTAATCAAATAGTAACGATAATTCAACATGTAACGAAACAAAAAAAAAAATAACCATCAATCACAACATTAACGTAACAACAAGTTAATCTTTAGTAAATTGACAAGATTTCTTCTATAGAATATTTTCTTTCTTTTGTGACAGTACCATATTTAAATAAGATTTTGTTTTTGTGTTTATAAACCAGCTTTTATTTTCCAATACCAATAAATGTAAAAAAATTGCATATTTCGTAATAAAATTTGATTGAATGTGTTCTTGTACTATGATGCAGTTTATGTGTCCGCCAGTGTCTTTATTGTAAGTTGTACTTTATGAACATAGGAACAATAAAAGCAATAATAGCGATACATCAAACTCGGGGGATAAAATATCATTGATTAAATATAACCTAACCTATTGTCAGGCCTGTCCCACTCCCCGTGTAGATATCGAAAATGTAAGTTCGTGCAGCGACCGACTCGAGCGGGCCAATCTGTAGGGAATTAACGCACGAGGTTTGTTCGTTGTATTGTTTTATGGATTGGAAGTTATTTGTTGACAAAAGTACCTAGAGTAATAAGTAAGGCGGCGTGATTCAACATCTTTGAGTAATATCAGGCCTGTCTCACTTCCCTTGAAGTTATCGAAAACGTGAGTAGGTATGCGCGAATTTATTAGAATTAAAGTACTATTAACACCTACCTTAGGTTTATTTGGAAAGTAATTTGTTCACTAAAATACAGTAGGTAGGCAGTAGAAAAAAAATTAAATTAAATATTGAGATTAAATTATTTTCTAAAAGGAGACAGCCCCGATTTCGTCTGAAAAGATAAGAGTTACGCGATAGAAAGAGACGTAACTTCTAGGTAAATATAACCGTAGGCAATCAAGAGCTGCGCGATCTAAATTGAACTTAATCGTATCGTACCAAGAGTCCCTTTTTCTTTAAATGACTTTTCAGAGTGAGACTTCTGTACTTACTATTGTTCAATATATTGGTCTAGTGGCGGTTTGCGGAAAAGCGACATCTATTATTTGCGATGTCAATTACGTAATTAAATTAATAACTAGTTTGTTTGGAAACGCAATATCCTAACAGATAAATGATATATGTCGCTTTCACGTTACGAACACCAAAAACATAATAATTAGTTTTCTTAGTATATAAATATAAAATACTATAAAGGGATCTATTTCACATCCCAAGTAACATTTTTTTCATAGAACTAGTACGAAACTGCTGAGCTATAGAAAAAGAAATAACTTTATACTCTAATTAAAATAAACTATCTACTGGGCCACTAGATGGAGCTTTTACGCCTCAATTTGTCAATTTACAGCATGATAACTATAGACTATATAGATATGATGACAACGACTACCACAGATAAGTACGTGTTTTGCACATCAATTCTCTGATATTCGGAGATTCATAACTTTTTATTCCCAAGTCCTAAAAATATAATATATATTTTTAAATGTAATAACTTTTAAGTACTATAAAACTATATATTATGTTCGAAACTTGGCCGCTCTCGATGGAAAATCAGGCAGGATTCGCCAGTGTCCTTTGCCCATAATTAAAATAATTTTTAAGTATGAATTTTATAAGGCTGTTTGTTGAACTTTATATGTCATGTCGTCTATTGAATGTAAAAGACAGAATGACAAACGTCAACATGTGACAAAATTGTATCAAATGCCTGGTAGTAGTGTATGTTATGAATTTAAGGTAGTGTGTGTAACGTTATTTTTATTAATTACCTACCCAAATATATTATTCGGGCATTATTATAAAAATATATAAGTGCAGTTCACTCCTCTATATAAAACTTTAACAGTGTCAAATTTAATACTAATCCGTTTGCATACTTCTCGTAAAATTAGATAATATGATACTCTATACTTCAGCATTATTTAATCTTCCTAATTGTTATGAATTATAAATTTTGTAGGTAAAATGGACAGATGGATAAAATTTACATTCTACTTTCCTTTCAATAGTATCGCAGGATAGATTTTCTTTCTGCTCGAACTAGTTCGCTGGCTCTAGTAAGATAGGTACATAATAGATTTAACAACAGCTGTTTTAAAAACCCAGCTTTATCATTTATATATTGATGTCATTATGTTATCTGTGGTGAAATATGGATGTGACAATACACGCAATAGAAGCGAAGGAAACTGCAAAATAAAATAAATCTAGGAGATAACAAATCTGGCCATCGGGATTATGCAAAAGCTCTAAATTTATTTTAATACATAAGATTTAAAAAGTTTATAAAATAGCTCCCACACCGATATCGGTTGCGGTGGCTAGTTTCGTTGAAACCAGTCCGGCTACGCAGGAGTTATTTTATAGAGCCCAATTGTTTGCGCATTACACTAGAGCACTCACTCTTTCTTTATTCTCATAACCCAGTGGAACGGATAACTGACACGACTGGCGAGAGATCAGGCGCAGGACCGACTTTTTACATGCCCAACCGACGCATGGATCATCTTTCTTGTCAGACAATCACGTGATCAGCCTGCATTGTCCTAACCAATTTTTTGTTGCTCCAACGCGGGGATCGAACCCACGACCTCCAGAGTCGAGTGCCAAGGTCTAAGCCCTTGGACCACGGAGACGTCATATTGTTAGTTTACAGGTTCATCGATAACGGACATTATACTGGAACAAATATGGAAAATATTTAATAATTTCCGCTGGGAAGACTATCAAAAGTTCGCTAATACAATTATTATACACGAGTGGAACGAGATTACCGAATATGGCGTCAGTAAGTTCAAGGTCAAGGGTAGTAGTTTTGGGATGTCAATAAGCGTGTTTGACCGGCTTACCTAATACCTAGTGATTATCAAATACACGTGACTTTTACGGTCTCTTGTAGGATAAAGATAGTGATGAAAGAAGAAGCTCAACACTGCCATGCACTGCCAATACTTATTTACAGAGAAGCAATATTTTTACAGATACAGGCTTATATCGGAGGTATTATATGTGTCGAATATTTTGAAAAACCTTCAAATAAATCAAATAAACAAAATCCTAATCTTGCACATTTTTCATCACACTTACACAAATTTCTTCGTTAGATTTGCCAAATGGCAAATTTAAAGCAATTAAGTTTCAACTGCAATCAACTAATTTAGATATTTTGAAATACATAATGCACTAAATGTATAGTTTTAGTAATAATGATCTTATTGCAATATTTACCAGGATGTTAGGAGTAATTGTGCAGACCTTGTCCCAGTAAAAATAGAATATCCGCTAAATTAAGTGACTGCGCGAAAACCTAGGCAATCTAGAGTTTATTGGATCTATTGATTTGACCGATTCAAACGTCTAACGAATTGATAAGATAATTATTTACGCAATTTGCTACTCATACAAAAAATAAATAAAGTTTACAGGAAGAGTGCGCGCATCTGATCCAAAATATGTGTTCGGACGTACATTCCACGCATAATCTGGTTGATCTTTCGTCGCTGACAGTTCATTTTGGTATAAATTCAATAAACAAGGCACAAGGAGGTGCAAAAAATTACTTGAAATGTTAAATTTAAGTATTGTTTATTAAAATACAATTTTTCAATGGTACATAAAGCCTTATTTATTTATTTGACTTTCAAACGTTTGAATTTTTAATTTATAAGTTTATTTTAGTCTTGCTTCAATTGTTTTTAATGTTACTAGGCATTTACGTCATAATAAAAACCTTTTGATTAATGGATGCATAATATTGCAAGAGCCTAAGAGATTTGACTTTATTTCCGGACACTAGCGCGTAGCGAACGAGGAATACTTTGCAAAGATAACCTAATTAAGGTGGTGTGGTGACCTATGGGCTCTCTGAGGAGAGAGCCCATTGATCCCGTTCTGTTTGTGTTCGTCGGCCAAACCGCTAACGGTCCTGGCTACAAAGAAGGTCATTAGGAAGAAGCCAAAACATGTGTCCGTTAAAGTTAGAAATAATCCCTGATCTTTACCACTATTGTTCCTATCGGCTATTCATCAACAACAAAGCATCACTAACCTGGAAGTGCAGGATGATGGTCCATATGAGGCCGAGCGTGAGCTTGGGGTTACCGTCGACGATGTCCTCCGCGCGGATGTTGACCAGCTTGATCTTCTTGTACCTGAGGAAGTCCAGCGCCATCTGGACGTTCTGCAGCATGTGAAACCGCATACGGCCTCGCTCGCGCGGCTGAAAGTTCGTTAAAATGATTTGTTTGGTTAATTTGCATTATGGAATTGATGCCTTAAAATATGAAAAACATAATAATTATTAATTAGTACGTACAAAGTTTCGTCAAGCTTTGGCTTTTGTGACTTTCGAGACTACATTTGTAATGCTTAAATTAAGATTTGTACAAAAATTCAGCTTGTTCCGTTAGATTCCTAGGTGATATTCTTATTTCACTGGGCTAACATAAATATATCATAGGAAAAATTTCCTCACACGCTTTTTAATAGCCAACTTAATCGAATTTGAACGTGAGTGGCAGCTATTAGCAAAAAATAGACATGCCGTATAAAGAGTCCCATATTTTGGGTAAGCTTATCTCTTATCTAAAGTGTATTGCAGTTTTAATAGCAACTAATGAGCTAGGGTGAAATGTACTCCATCACTTCCTGCCGTATCGGCCGCACCTGTACTTTGTTTGATGCCGTTATTTCTACATCTACCCTCGACCCTCACGCATCTGCCTCTATTATACTGCTTGATAACATTTTATTGGAATTGAAAGCAGTTAAGCTCTTAGAACTCTATAACACTTTAAATGTAATATTATTTATGCTAAATACTAATATATTTATAATCTAAGGTATATTAGATATATTAATTATAGAGGGTGATTTTTCAGTCAATGTCCAAACTTTCAGGAGTGAATATACCCTTGAATATAAGCAACTTTTACTACGGGATCAACTTTTCTAGTTGAAAAAAAAATCAGCTGTTTCCTACAAAATACTATCTATGCCGGAGCCCTTTTGTAGGAAATAGCTGATATTTTTTTCAAGCAGGAAAGTTAATCCCATAGTAAAAGTTGCTTATATTCAAGAGTATATTCACTTCTGAAAGTTTGGACAGAAAATGAAAAAACACCAGGTACATTTAGAAAAAAATGATTTCTATTTAAAATTTTCAAGTAACGCTCCTTCGATATTGCTAGAGCAAATGCATGTTTATGTTTACAGATGAGGTTGAACAGAGGCGATATGTTTTGATATATAATTTTCTGCGCGTGATTCGCATGGCATGCAAGCTTTATTGGCTGAATAATGCTTGCGCAGATTGCCATTGGACCAGAACAATTGTTCTAATAAACCTTATAAAGTAATCTTACTACTATTATCTTACTACTACTAATGTGAAAGTTTGTGAGGATGGATGGATGGATGGATGTTTGTTACTCTTTCACGCAAATACTACTGAACGGATTTTGATGAAATTTGGTGTGGTAGTAGTTTAATCCAGAGGATCCAATAATCCAGTATCCCGAAGTATACAGTGTTACCGCGGGATACTGTAATTACGCGTGCGATGCCGCGAGCAAAAACTAGTAAATGTATACTTACGAGGTGTTCGCCAGATAGCACCTCCAGTAGCGAGATTAGGTTGAGGCCATCGCGCAGGTCTTCGAACAGATCGTTCACGTGTCGATTCACCTGGGGACACGCAATTTGCTACATTATTATATGTTCAACTAGAGTTCCTTGTAAAATTAGGACCACATTAAGGTTTAATGTCGATGTTCAGCTGTAAGTTCAAGTTACATGAAGGGCATGGTGAATGCCGTAGTTAATATGTACTGTAGTGGCTTCAATCCATGTACAAAATCACCAAAACATTAATGTGGCCGAAGGATAAATGTCAAACGATAAATTACAAAATGGCATAAAATAATAATCTACATAAATACGTTTCTAATTAAAAGCATATTAAATCAAATAGGCAAAAAACTTTAATCATTCCAATAATTTTATTTAACGTAAAAACAGAAACTCGAGAAGTGAAACGAAAACGAAACTTGAATTGTAAACTCAAGGACAACAACAAGGATAAAATCTACAAACAGCATAACAAACTGATAAAGAAAACTGAGTAAAAAGCATACGAAGCATTTTTAACTTTTTTAAATAATAAAATGAACGAAAAAATATTTATAATGAAACGAACATAAAACTAAAAGGTGATACCTACCATCATAGATAAGGAATTTTACGACATTACATTCTTGCAGAAATAATATATCGTAGGTACAATATCGACAAAGTTCATGCTCGACCAGTTTCTAAACCTTTTTCCTTTGCACTGGAACGCCTCAAAATATTTAAACACAAAGGAAGTGACAGCACCGACTGCAGACGTGGCTGAACTCCGTATTTATACATGAGCATGCGCACGATTTGTCGGTGCTAAGCGATTTACGTCTTATGCCTGGTCGATAGTACATGAAGAAATAAAAACGTTTGTGAACGTCATATTCACGAAAAATTAACTAAGATAAATATCGATATAAAAACGTAACTGTTCTATATTTTAATCTAAGCGGAGTTAAACAGATCCCATCAAAAACAAAACTTGTAGAAAAAACAAGTCTCGCAACCCAGTCCTTCTACTTAAGTTATAACGTTTAAAAATATTTATGTTATAATAGATTGACTTGGCAATCGCACTAAACATTCCAATTTAATTAAATGTGTATTACTTGTAAGATACATTGTGTTTTCATGCGATGGCCAAGTCATTCTATTTATTGAAAACATATAAGATTTTTAATTTGATATGGTCACTATAAAATGTTGTTACGTTACGTAATTATGTTACCGCTATTTTTGCTCGACTTGGCGGAATATATATAAATTCAGATACGAAAATAATATTCATTCAGATATTGGAAAGCAACTTTAAGTTTCAAATTATTATTATTATTGGCATGAAGTATCTTTTAGTACTTAGAAGAAAATATTTTAACCATCTTTTAGGAAACATTCGAAGTGTTTTATAGGTGCAACACTTTAAAAGTTATTGACCCCTAGGCTCAATACAAGTAAAGTAAATTTAAAATAAAAAAAATCAGCATATATATAAATAAATGAAGGACTAAAGAGTTTGAAGTCTCATTGATGTAGCCTCTTTCGCACACTGTTTTCTCATTCACTACATAATAAGTGATAGTTTGTCATTCACAGAGTACCACTTTTGTAGCACCCGCCGAAACACTCAGTCGGAAGTTTCGATATTACACAGCTACGACAGAATATATTATTAAGATTCTTTGAATGTACTCTGTGGGAATCGAATTCATAAGCAGGTAGTGTTCTTATATTTTATTTGTAGGCATATGATTGTCAATATTGTATGTATATATATATATATATATATATATATATATATATATATATATATATATATATATATATATATATATATATATATATATATCAATATCACAATTGTCAATGATATAATATTATGTCAGTTTGAAATCATATTAAAAATAACATAATACGAAGAAATTATGGCAACAACCTGACTTTCATGAATTAGATTCCCTGACAGTATAAGTATTTCTATAATGAAATTTACTAGGAACTGTTGAAATACTACAGGAGTTTAAACGTAACTCTAAAGCAAAACTAAAGATAGGATGCATATTATTAATAACGTTACAAGGCAAAATAGGATTACTTTCTAAGCAGTCACAATAGTTAGCGAGCAAATATGATCTACATAATACTAAACAGGTACAACGAGGAAAATCTTACGAAAAAAAAAATTTTAGTTGAACACCAAACGAAATTAGGACGTTCGAATGCAAAATGTTTCTGAATACAAATGTGGGTACATCTTTTATAAATTTATATAAAATAAGCAGTTGTAAATTAAATACGTTCATTATACTAATGGACTGAGATCCCAGGACCACCTGACTTCCCTTATATTCTTATTGATAAAATGTATATCACATTGTAGTATTAGTGTTTACAATGAAAGTAAAGTATGCATATCCGCTAGTTTGCGTGGTGGGCCAGTTCTCAGGTAGGTACAGAGCGCCAAAGGAACAAAATATTGTACTAAATTTTCTTACAGCCTGTGAAATGATCCTAACGTATGTTATTGTTTATGACAGTTAAATATTATAAAGTGAAAGGACACTGGCTAATACTACCTGATTTTCCATTAAGAGCGTCCAAGTTTCGAACACATGTGGTTTTATAGTACTTAAAAAGTTATTATATAACAAAAAAATAAATTTAGGACTTTAGGAAAAGCTATGAATCTCCGAATATCAGAAAATTCATGTGCAAAATACGTACATATCTGCGGTAATCGTTGCTATCATATCTGTATAGTCTATGGTTATCAGGCTGTATATTGTCATTTTAAGGCGTAAAAGCTCCATCTAGTGGCCCATTGGATATATTTATTTTAAATTGGAGTATTAAGTTATTTTCTTTTTCTATAGTTCAGCAGTTTAGTACTAGTTTTATGAAAAAAAAATCGGTTGTCTGTAAAGTCGGTTTACTGACGATAGTTGAACGTGAAAACGTCATGTTTATAGTGCGCGCGGAACTAATTGGCCGCGCCTTAGGTAGGCGTGTTGCCGCCGCGAAGTCCGGCGCCGAACTGAGTAATAACATCAAGCGCCACCGCCTCTCCGTCCCACCGCTCACATACCTAAGGCGCGGCCAGCTGAGGTAACAGGGTAACGCTGGTAACAGGTAACGCATGAGTCATGTTTTTTCGTGCGTGCAGCCGGCTCCATCAATTTATAAGACGTTATCACGTCAAAAATAAATGTTACTTGGGGCGTGAAGTAGATCCCTCTATACTATTTATATTTATACTAAGAAAAATAATTATTATGTTTTTGGTTTTCGTAATGTGAAAGCGACATCTATCATTTATCTGTTAGTATATTGCGTTTCCAAACTAGTTATTAATTTCATTACGTAATTAACATCACAACTAATATTTCCTTTACATCGATTACTTCTTCTTGTTGGCATTCTTTTCATTAAAAAAATGGAAAATCATCCATGTAGAAATAAAAATCATTAAGCTTCTGAATCTCTGTTTATAGTAACTTGAGAGAAAAATTACTTTCATAAGTTTTGTTCCTTATGTTATTTTAAAACCAAAATATAAGATTGATACTAAGTAAAGTGAGTACAATTTTTCGCAACTTTAGCGCCTTGTAACCTAATAATAGGCCCACGGTACGGTTATTGGCTAGCCAGCATGCATACGTTCATTTTACAATGTACCTACACACGAATACTACAATATAATATACATTTTATTAGTAAGAATATAAGAGTAGTCAGGTGGGCCTGGGATCTCAGTCCATTAAGTTATTGGCATTATAATTTATTAGTAACAAAAAACAACCGAACCAGTTTCACACATAATGCTAGATTTTTGCTGTCAACGTGTCAAAATTCACCAAATTATGTAATGATTAGAAGCCAATTTTATTTACTCTTCTTTTAACTTAAAATAACAGTTTTATTTACTCTTCTTTCGAACAAAATGACAGAGGATTTGATAGAAATAACTTATAAGATGTCTGGCAGATATGAACATCAAAAGTATATGACGAGCCACATGACATCATACTGCACCCTGACTCCAGATTGACGGAGAGAAGTCTCGCGAGAAGTCGTCTTTCATGAGATGCCTGCACTAGAAGAAACACTGCCTACATTCTCGAAATTTCCCTCCTAGAGTCTGGAGTCTGGGTGGGTAGTTGAGTACTAAAGTCAATATTCAGAAACATTTAAGGCTGGGACTATAATGAATGAAAAAACAAAAAATAGACATGAAACAGCCCTGATTACGTTAGGGGGAGGAAAAAAAAAAAAAAAAAAAAAAAAGCTGGGACTATCCATAATATGGCGAGCCCGGGAAAATTCAGAGCACTGAAAATGAAACTCTGTCCTAATACAATAGAGTTGAAAATCAAAGTGTCGAGCTGTCATTTTTGACATTGATATATGACTCGACACTTGTGTGTTCGATTTCCAGCTCTATTGTATTAGTCCAGAGTTCTATTTTCAATACTCTGAATTTTCTATTCTAAGGCCTTTCGGATTCCGGATCATATAGTCCCAGCCTAAGCAATGTACTCGCATGCACGTCTTACTTGTTGCGGGGGACAACAGGGTTGGTTATTGACCACCTCGCATACATGGAGGCGCGTGTACGTCTGTCCAAGCAGCGTGAAATACGCAAAAACCTAAATAATATACGGTTTAAAACAAGGAGAAACCCAATTAAAAAATTCATTTGACAAATATAATTAGCTGCAATTTAATTACAGTCATTTTAGTACTTTTTCGTGGAGTTACTATTAATTCCATACTTCTCAACTTTGTTCCCAAAGATATACTCAATAAAAAAAGTAAGTAATAAGTATCCCTTTGAATATACTAACTCATTATTAGTTCTTCTAGATTCTAATTTGAAAACCTTAAACATAATTTAACCAAACTTTTTAATACAGTAAAAAGAAATTTTAAATATGCTACGTGACAGATCTGGAATATGATGTGTACAATTTAATTAATTTCTATTTCTATAAAATTATATTTGTATAACCTTCATCGAATTATAGATAAAAACGTTATATGCATAATATGTAAAATTGTACCTTCAGGTATTTCCAATGCTGCATTTCCAAATAGGTGGTGAAAAAAACATATTTTGTAAGAACCATCAACTATTACACACACGTTTAGATACTAGAATATATAAGGCAATCAAATGTAAACAAGAAGGTTTTCTCGTTTGTGATTTTATAGACATTAAGTTAAGTGATTCTAACACATTTTAACGGAATCAATTTAAAAGACGTCTATCTGTCTATATATATTATATATATGATGTAGGCAAGGAAAGATTTTTCAGAATTTAACCCCCAAGGGGGTAAAATAGTTGATAAAAGTTTGTATAAAACCTTTTATTCATTGAACATATTTGCATGATATTTCGTATGAATTGACTACAGAAAAAAGAATGAGTTACGTATTTCAGCGTTTACTAAAATTCAGCCTAATGCTAGTTTTAAATATTAGAACCATTTTTAAGCTAAACAAAATTCTCTTCAGAGGAAGGAAACTTGTGTTTAGTTACCTTAACTTTTAAAGTAGGTAGGTACTTGTGATATAAGAATTCATTAACATCTATTTTTATATCTTGTTTTTCTATCATGTCTTTATTCTATCATGTCACAGTACTGAGAAGTTTGAAATGGTGATTCACATTGTGCTACCAATTACTAATACTTAAGATGACTCCTATGCATTAGTCGCTCTAAAAGTGATGTGGCGTAATTAGATCCATCCTTTACATAGTTCTTAAAAAGTCAGACTGTAATCTGTATTCAAACTTAGTGAACCACAGTAAAAAGTAGATGCGATAATAAATACCGTTGACAAAACTCCGCGTTCCCATGGAGTGCGAACTGTGAAAGCGTAAGTACAGTACCTACTGTAGTCTGTATTGAAATGAAAGCCTTGTTTCTCAGAGCTTATCTCACCAGTGACTAAGCCGGGTCAAATATAACGAAAACATCCCGGCGTGCCGTGGCGATGCGTCACCCACTGCCTTACAACATCCTTTGTTAGGGCGCTTAATCAAAATATCTCTATATGGTTCAGTTTGCATTTATGCAGCTGTTTCGCGATAACAATCGATCTATGTTATTACTGGCCGATAAATTTATTATACAGCAGTTACTGACTTAGGTCAGCCGCACATTATCAAAGAATGTGCTTGAGGCTATGCGCTTGACACACCCTTTTGGGTTTCGACAATATTCCCTATTGTAATTTGCGAGTAGTCCGTGTCGTATGATACCTATGACAGTAATTATCGTACAGTGTACTGAGACTTTTAGTTTAAGTTTTGGCTATTAATAATTGCTAAACTATAGCCAAAACTTAAGGGTATTCAAGAAACTTTAGTTAACTTGGTAACAGTTTTAACTCCACGTCAATTAACTATTCGTTTAATTGACATTTGGCATATCATCTGAAAGTATTTAGTCGCAAAAACAAAACACTCATTCATTACAATTTCACAAGAGTAAGACGCTCTGTCCAGCGGTATCGTCAATAAAATCTTTGTCTGACGCGATTAATAACTAAGATATGATAACAACTTGTTATTTGATGCCATCTAGTTAAGAGTGTTTTATATTAAGATATTTTTAGCTTTTAATTTTTGTAAAGTATAATTATTTTCGGATTTTTTTTTATTCTTAAAATAAAATTTTAGGATCCCCGTCATAAAAAGCTGTCGAATGTATAAACATAATTTGAGTTTAATTCGTGTGTTATAGCTACCGATCATAACGAACCAACTGTTTACTGCTAAATAAATATGATTATGAAGAAAACATCAGAGGACTAAGCTATGTAAGTTACTCATAATTTATGTTTGGAGATGTCTGGTAAACAAAGCGTTAGTCAAGTCAATTCCGTCTTTGTCTGTCCGTCTGTCAATAAACATATCATTTGTTTATTGGGTTATGAATTTATCGGATCTGTTATTGCAAACATGTACGGGGAAATTATTTTAACGGGAATTCGCCGAATGCAGTTGGATTTGTCAGTAGGTATTTTGTTTATATTTTACATAGGTATCATTTACGAAACAGGTAGGTCGGTCTTTTCCGATATGCGTTCATAATAATCATCAGTGAAAGATTAAAGTTGCCATTACGGAAAGTGAGCTCGTTACGGAGTCAATGGACTCGTTACTTAAAATAGTTATCCATAAGATACGTACCTAATAATAATAATTAGACAGTTACAACTTACAATTGGTAGACAGAAATGAAACTAATTTGTAACTGAGATTTTTTTAAACAGACATTGGCCCACCATACATTCCCACCACTGCAACTCCTGTGGGCCAGGATCGACAGCGGCAACCAACCACAAAAACCCTTTGATATGATCTCAGGGGTGCCGAGGGACATGCTAAATCTCTCTTGGGACCCGCAACGAAATTAATCAGAAGAAAAGTTGAAGAAGTAGGAAGAATTAGAGTAATTAAAAATCCGTAGGATCATCAAGATCGATTTATCTTTTACATCAGAAGTGGGCTGAGGATGGATGAATCATCCCACCTCTGACCCCAATAACTAACTTAACCCTATGATGATATTAGACATACCGCGTATAAGTCGGGAACATTAATCACAAGTAAGAGCAGCAGCGAGACGAGGACCAATTAGTTCCGCGTATGCAAATTCTGACAGCGTGACAATCTCCAGAATACGCCATGTAGCGTTCTACTTGGCAGAGCAGAGGAGCAATATAACTTTTCAATCTTCATGTCCACCGGTAATCAGATATCAAGACATAATATCTAACGATTAAGTTTCTTACTTTTTTAGTCGCAAGAAAACTTTTTGCATTGTTTCAATGTGCGTCAGTGATCGTCACTAAAACGTAATATAAAATTATTTTCAATTATAAACTACGTAGCCGGTAGCGCCATAATTTTTATATAGCTTGTTGAATAAACTAACTTTAGAGTAAGTAGATAATTTTGTATTAGTAATTGTCATGTCATGGATTTTGAATTCATCGTATTACATTCATTTGAATATATAAAATACTTGTAGTTGATAGAGTACGGTCGCATCAGATTATCTGGAAATTACTATGCAACGCACCACGTTTATGGTCGCCTCACGCGTCACTTTAATAATCAACTTTGCCCATGTAACGTCGCCGACTCGCCGTCAATTTACCGTCCACGACTTTATTGCAAAGCGATTGCAGCTATAGTAAAATTTACATTTAAACTCACATCATAAGTTACACTTTTATATCCCAACGTTCGTTTAAGTGCAAATCATTCAATAAGTATTATGTAAGTAAGGACTGCACTTCAAAGTAAGTAACTATATCTTCGTGATACTGAATTGTTTTTAATGGGACTTTTATCCGACAATTAGTTATCATATCTACTCTTTAAGATTGGTTTCATATGGATAATGGAAGCGTCTGAATAAGAAAATAAAATACGACATGGCTTAGTCTCTTTAGAGCTTCGCTACGGTAACGCTTCATAATATCAAATTACTTGTAATTTTTTCAAAATTAATAGTCAAAACTTTGTTTACCTACCGATAGTACAAATACATACTTGAAACGTACAAGGCTAATATTTATTTTAATGCTGATTACAGTTTCCTAAAATTATTTTTTCTCTACAACGCCAGGCACGAGAATGACCTTCATGTTTACGTTCAATTAAAAAAACCACAACCTTCATTAACTTTTAATAGATACAATAAGTAGGTTTAGTATTTCAAAAAATCATTAAAACTTAAACCCACCTTTTTGAGGTGTTTGTTGACCCATTTTGTGAATGTTTTCTTTTGTATCGCGTCTCGTTCATCTGCAGAAAGAAAAAGTTGTTAAAAATATATATAATATAAGAAAAAGATTAAATATCTAGTTGACAAGTTAAAACACATGGATTTTCTCAAAACCTATGGTAACAACTTAACAAGTCAAAATTCGACATAATAAGTATTGGTTAAACTGGCAAATAATGGCTAAATTGGTTAACAGTTAAGTAAAATTTCAATAAGTAGTACTTATTAGCTTTTTATATTGAATTTGGACCAATTCCTTAACTTCGTTCGCATACAATGCATAAATACAAAAAATCATAACTTTTAAAATAGAAGCATTAATATTATGTTTATTTGTGTTATATAAAAGAATGTATTGTCAGTATCACAAATAAAAATCAACGACGAAATAATAAGTGATGATATAAAAAATGTAACGGCCACGTCTCTATGAAGGTTATGATAAACAGAAAAAGTAGAGTGATTCATGGTACAAAAAAGACGTATAAAACATCAACACGCGTTCATACTTTTAATTTATACCACAATTATTGTTCACGTGTACAACTCGAGCAATGTAAATAGTGTAGGTTAACGAACCACAAAAATTCAAATCGATGACGATACGTGATTTGTAGGGAACTATTTTAGCGCAGAGGTCGTTGCCAAATTATTTATAGTGGCGGAAGCAGCAATCTACGACTTAGGTGCAGCAGTGCGTAATTACTACATACACGTGACACGCAATATACCCTTTTAATATGGGAAAAATTATTATGACTATGTGTATTGTGTAATAATTAGTAAACCTTATTTAACGGCAAAATCAGACCGTTCGATCCTAAATACGATTTTATACTGTTACAGACGCATCCAAAAAGAATTTAACCTATAAAGAGTCAGTTACGAAAGATGAAGTTTTTACTACGGACAAACACGTTACTCAAAATTATCAGTCTTCAAAAATTTTAAATTTATTCGTTTATGACGTCACTACAAGGTTTTATTGAGACGTAAACAATACTAGGGCGTCAGATATGCGAAGACGGTTAGCACTCAAGAACAGCTGGGCGCCAGCAGACAAGTGCATCAATAAACAGAGCACTTCGCGGGTGCAACGCTCGCCTCAATTGCGATGCTGATTGAGTGCGATCACGTCTCCATTTCGCTGTTCAGTGTTCACACGACAATCGACGTTGATTCGCAATCGATTTTAAACTGTTCTTAGAACATTAGTCATAACTCATCAAGCCAAGATTCTTCGGATTCATTCTTTAATGTTGCTTAATAAATTCTATCGAAGGAAGCTAAGCTTATTCTCGCATCGAGGAGAGACCCTGCAGTGGGGACGTCAATGGTAGATGATAGAAAATAACTATTTAGGTATCTACTGCAGTTGAAAAACCTATTTCTATTATACCTGAAAATAATTAATTCGGTCATTCATGTGCCAGACACGGCTAAGCCACAATCGATTGACCGCGTTATCAAATCACGCCTATGCACAATACGCATTGTGTCCTACCGTGCGATTTGTTGTAAAGCTGCGCCCATATTACAGCCTTTGTAAGTTTATTTTATCCAGTATATGTTTTACCTATACGATTGTCACTACAGCTCACGTAACACAGTTAGGCGGGATAATTTAAGCGCTAGAGAGTCGAAAAAGTGTCAAAGCGCGATACAATACTTAAAATTCTGTCAAATGGGTTGCATGGACACCTTATCCACTCTACGCTTTTTACGAGGAATTGTGGTGTGGAGACTGAAAGTACTCAAATACTAAAATAATAATAGTTTTTAAATAGAAATAACAATATTAGGAAGTCCAACTAAAGAACGTAAGCAATATGTAGGTAATCAAATCGTACTTAATTCCTGCGGAAATCCAGTAACAACTGGAACAGACCCTGTGGTATCTATATCTATTACACTTAGCACGACACAGTGCAGCCGTCCACCCACGCTTATTATGATGAATGGTATCCAGCGCGATTTGCACACCGTTGCACTTCCACATCCTACACCTGGCTACATCTGTTGCTATTGTTATGGCTTCCAGCGACCATCATTAAAACGAATAGATCTGTGTTAATTTCTTCGTCTCTTCTTGTGTTAGTAATATCATTAATGCCACTTTTAGGTGATGTCTACTGGGGGGTCCGTGAGGACTTGCAACCAAAACCGGCTGTAAGGTTTTAATGGAGGGCACAGATAGTATATAACCTGGATTACATAACACAGAGCATATTTAAATCGACTTATTATTCGGGAAAAAAGCTTGCCTAGGATTTATACAGATTCAGACAAAATTCAGCATTAGCTAAAAATAACAAAGATCTATTGATGTGTAACATCTTTCCTCTCGCTTTCTTGCAATTTGCGGGAGTGATTTTATGAAATGGGACGGAAGTGTGTAAAATAGGAAGTCACTGAAGCGCGCGCTATTTGATTTGACGAATGACCACGCGATGGTAGAGGCAGATTCGAATAAAATATTTAGTATTATTTCAGTATTTAGCTTATTTAAATTTTGAGGTTGATTTCTGTCACAGCTTAGTGGAAAAGTTTCCGTATTTTTTTATCATATTAGAAAATCGTATTAAGCATTGTGTACTTGCAAATAATACTTAATGAATATCAATGTAATTAAATGAAATACCAACTTGTCACCGCAAAGTAAGCACCGGCATTGACAAAATCAACATAATATTGTATTCGGCCTTGGCATACCTATTTACTGTCGATCTAGTTTTATTCATACAAGTATAATATTAATAGGTACCTACACCTACCTACCTGATACGCCTATATTACTATAGACAATAGTATGTTTTTGTGATACATATTTTTAAGTCCACTAATTAAATGGGCTCGCTATGGGATGGGTCCGCTACTTATTTATGAGCTGGTAGATTCTTTTGATAGAGCAAGCTTTATTTAGCTAGAAGTTAGATTTACACGCTAGGCAAGCAAGCAATTTTGCTTGCCTAGAATGTACTTGGGCGTGCGCGGTAACATTTCATCTTATTTGATATTTCATTAGATTAGTATTGTACTAATGAAACAAGAACATAAATATTAAAATGATATTTATCTAGGTATATTTATATTTTTTACACATTTACTATGTAAGTAGTACCTATTTTATGTAAGTATATATACTATTCAAGGAAACACATTTGCTATGTAAAATGACGTAATAGTTATTAGTTATTACTATTCATTTAGCGATGTGCCGACGAAACTAATGGACATGCGACACCCAAATTTGGCGTGATCAGAATCACATTGTCACACCTTGTCAGCTGTCACTGTCAACTTGACAAAAGACCTCCTTCTTAATATAATATTAATAATATCTATGGACGCTTTTTACACCACGTCAATCTGGTCCCGTGGTAATTTTACAAAGAACTTGTGTTACGAGTACCAGAAAACTGAAATAAATATATTTAATACTTTTATACTATACATATATGTAAGATTTTTACTACATAATACACATATTTAATATACATCCATGACCCAGGAACACATAAATTTTTTTGATCCCTGGCGGGATTCGAACCCGCGACCTCCGGCTTGAGCGCCTACGCGCTAACCACTGAGCCACAGAGGTCGTCTTCATAAATTAATAATAAACTAGCCTATATATACGTCGAGATTCAACCATAATTCTTTTATTTTTAAATTTTACCTTTTTAAGGGTTATTTTGCCTCTTATAAGTATATAATATACGAAATAAAATGCTAATGCTGTCTATTGAATATGAAAGAAAGATTGACAATTATGTCAACGTTGACAAAATTGTATCAAATACATAGTGTGAGTTATTAATCTGAGGTAGTGTAACGTTGTTTTTGGAACGAACTTCCTTATGGGGCGATGCGGAGGGGTACCCTAGCCGGGAAAAAAACGTCCGTAACGTAAGATTTTTATGTATAGTCTTTATTATTTTCTTTATACCTCGAATAGAACTTAAAATTAATATTTTTATAATAAGGAACTTCGTTCCTATCCGGTGTCCCATGACACCACACGGCTTTTTATTATTATTAATCTTATGTATTATTTAACCATAATTATAAGAACATTAGTGTAGCTCGCTTCTCATCATTTTAGTAAAAAGACGTACAAACTTTTTGGTTCACGTATTAATTATAATATTGTATATGAAACATATGTAACACCGTGCCGAAGTCTGCCGAACTGAAACGACATTAGACGATGCACGGCTTTCAACGCCGCACCGCTGTGCCGGTCGGAGTGGGGGGTGTTAGGGTTTATTTTCGTTACGGAATTTCTTGATTCGGTCGCCGCGCTCAAAGCCCGCGATAAAAGCTATGCAATATCACAAAAATAAAATAAATGACGAAAACGTATCTAACGTAAAAATAAATCATTGGTGCACATTTATTAACACGAGTATAGGTTTAGACTATCAAGGCTTAATAATCATACAAGTTATAATAATAATTTTTATAACGACTAAATTAATTGCAACAAACGAACAAACAATGACTACGTTACTACTAATGATCAAATGACTTATTGACTCATTCGTATAAATATAATTCCAATTTAAAATATTTGAAATAATGATTTTAACCCAGCTATAATAAAGTGTCAAAGTGGTTTTTCTCCACTTTAGATCGGTATAATAAAACAGTTTTACCAAATATCATCAATGGCGAATTCGTCTTAACTCTTAGTTACTAAAAACAATGATTTAGATTTTATCTAGAATTAAGCATGACCTAGCGAGACTAATATACATAGTGCCTTTCATTTAACCTAGAGGCTAGGACCGACCGCAATGTATGCCCTAACGTCACGGAAGAAAACTGTAAAACAATGCAAGCACTGGTCGGCCAAATTCGCGTATACCATTAATTAACCCTCCGTTTAGTATTCATTTGATCTTAACACGAGGTTAAACCGAAACCGTCTGTTTAAAATACAAGACAAATAAAAAAATTAATTTGAATTCGTAGTCATGAATCATGATCGACCATTTATCACGATTCATGTGAACTTGTCGTCACGTTTGGTGACTGTGGTTACAACTTCTAAAAGCTAAAACTTAAAAGGTCGTCAACACAGTTATCATCGGGCACAGAAGATAGATCTACTTAGATAGATCCTAAAAAGAACTCTAAAAACGATTACGTATACAGTAAAAACATTTAGTATTAATTGGAACGAAATTCCTTATCTCGCGTTGCGAAAGGGGGCTAGACGGAAAAAATTAATACCAATAGTTGTAACGACACTTTTTGCTATAGTTGTAAGCCGTGCGGCGTGCGCGTGTTTCTGTCTCTCTCTCTCTCTCTCTCTCTCTCTCTCTCTCAATTATTACCAAAATTGAGCCTACTGATTAAGTTTATATGACATTATATTTGTTAATAATAAAAAAAAATATTCTTATAACTTACAAAAAAAAATATTACAATTCCTTCACTAATTAATCGAAAGGAACTTCGTTCCATCCGGGTGTCCCTTGACACCTCTCAAGTTTTATTATTTGTTTCGATATAAAATAACTTAATCGACATTGTCAGGTTACACGGTAGGAAATAACTAATATTTTATTGACTTTGGTAATATCTTATGTAGTATAGCAGTTAACGAGAGTTAAAAACAAAAAAAAAACTTCCGGTTAAATCATAACTTCTTATAATAAGTCATAACGATCTTTATAATTACCGTTCACATGCTTCGAAGCTGGCACAAGGCTGAACGCCAGCTCAATGCCAAGGATCTACATCCGAAAGTTACGGATAATTACCAAACCTGGTAATGTATATTGTTTTAGGCCTCGCTCACGCACACAGTGGTGGCTCTACTAGGGGTGCCAGTCGCCACCAATGTTACATGCAGCCGAGGATCGCTCAATAGTTCAATATTTAACTAACTCAATAAGTCAAGATCATTATTACGAAAGTTTTCAAAAACATAATAGTTTTAAATTGTACACTGAATAAAAAAAATGTACACGCGTTGATTTGAGAACCTCCTCCGGTTTTTTCGTCGGTTCAGCATGTACTCAAGAGTTGATAGCACTAATTACTCGATTCGTTCCAATGTTTGGGGTCGCGGCGATGGCACGACAAAGGTCACATGCGGTAAATTGGTCTAATCAATTAATATACGATAATCTCTTGTGATAGCGATCGATTGGCAGTTAAAAAGTTTAGTGATATTGAGTCACAAACATAAAATATCGCACGAAGCGAAAGAAGTATAAACCTCCTAGGATCACAGTTATGGAGCTCACAATCTCTACCTCTCTTTATGGGAATCATAGCATGTAATTGTACTCCTGTTAGAATTTAAGTCCTAAGGACCTATCTTAACACATATTTTTCGTAGCAGACAACAGCTGTCTTGTTTGCAACAAAAGGTATGTTGCCTAAAATTTTTTAAGCTATTGCATAGCTTTTATCGCGGGCATTGAGCGCGGCGACCGAATCAAGAAATTCCGTAACGAAAATAAACCTAACACCCCCCACTCCGACCGCCACAGCGGTGCGGCGTTTAAAGCCGTGCATCGTCTAACATCGTTTCAGTTCGGCAGACTTCGGCACGGTGTTTGTGTGCGTGCGACTAGACGTATGCGTGTAGACTAGCTGCTAACTGCTCATAACTGATTCTATCTCTTTTAGACACAATGCTAGGTGAGACAGCGTGCTTTTTGGCCGCGTCCACGAGTGAGTTCCAGCCCGCGACAAGTTGAACCATAACGTGTATGTATATGGTACGACTGTAAAAAGCTCGCACGGATCGAGACGAGCTGCTCCGAAATCGGACGAATACGTAAGCAGCTGTTTGTGAGAAAGTATAAAAAATGCTATGCCGCTATGTAATAAATTTACCGCGGCAGTCCCCTGAGTGCCACACGTATTTTTTTTTCGTCTAATCGATGTTAGACAACATGTTAATAAACAACCTAGAACTCATCTTAATAAATAACGAAGATTTACAATATGACAGAGAGCGATATATCGGCCTGTGGCGTCACGAGTTGCACCCGCCATACGTTTGTCATTACAAAATGTATCGCGGTAGCAACTTGTGACGTAACAAATAGTTTTGCGAGAAAGAGATGGGCCATATTTTTTATCTGCTTATAATTTTTAATCGCCTCAATCTAAATAACTTTTTCATTTAGATTTGTGTATCTTTAATCAACAATTTTTAAATATAATTTATAAAAACATCCCTATTGACCCTATCTTCTGACAGAATAAAACAGCCTACTTCATATTTAACGGACAAGTTTCAAGACCTGGCGACCTTTTATTTCGCACGACAGGGCCAATAAATTCATGCTTATAAGAAAACAAATTACGACATAATGAAAACGAATCGCGTACTTGGGATTTTAATTTAGGTAACTCATTTAAATATTAATCCGTATCTTATCAGTTTGAAACATGACAATTAACTCCAATAAGCAAAATCCTTATATGACTAACAAGGCCGCAATCACTTTTACAGAAAAATTGGGGAAAGATAAAGATTTAATAGTAGATAATCAAGTAAATATTAAATAAAAACTTTGCGTTAACAATGAATACATCAAATAAGGAGCCGCACACCTACAAGGCCGTCCAAGTTACGGCCTATAAGCTCTGATATTGGAAAAACGGACATAACCTACTAAAATGTTTGGACTCTATACAAACAACTCTAACCAAGCCAAATTATTTTTAAACAAAAAATTTACCGACTTCCAAAGTAAAAATGTACAAAAAAGTATGAAATATATCTTATTTTCTAAATAATTTCCCACTTAAATTCGGCTAAAATTTTAACTATTTCTCTACACAATATTTATGAATATTGAAGAAATAAGCACACCGGCATATTTAGCGGAACACAAAAAAAGGTCCATAATTAAAAAAAAATGGTTTTATTTTAAAATCTACTTACTACACTTCTTTTGTTTAGCGGCATATTTAGCGGAACACAAAAAAGGTCCATAATTAAAAAAAATATGGTTTTATTTTGAAATCTACTTACTACGCTTCTTTTGTTATTTAAAGTTTCATTTGTTTTACTTAAAATGAGATCACATTAGGAAAAGATTTTGCGAGTAAAGACTATTTGTGAAAAATGGTACATTATTGAACTTTTCATGTAACCGGGAAAAGTGAAAATTAATATTAAAATAACAATTAATTAAATTAGAAGGTGATTAATATCGCGTATTTCCTCCACGTGCTCTTATTAAAGTTTCTACCCGTCTAGGCATACTGAGAATGATGTTATCGATGGTCTCCTGGGATAGTCTCCGCCATTCCTCAACTACGGCGATTCGCAGTTCACCCACGTTGGCAGGAGCTGGAATTCTGGACTTAACTTTTCTTTTCAGCAAGTCCCAAACGTGCTCTATTGGGTTCATATCCGGTGATCTCGCCGGCCACTCCATAACAGTGATATTCATATCATTAAGATAAGCTTTAGTTACCCGAGCGGTATGCGGCTGAGCATTATCCTGTATAAAAACAAAATCGTCACCGATATATGGGGCAAACGGTACGAAATTTTCTTCTAAAACTTCTCTGATATAGCGGTCTGCAGTCAGACCCCCTCTGTCAATCACTACCAAGTCTGTGCGAGCTCCCAAACAAATGCCCGCCCAAACCATTATTGATCCACCACCGTATGCAACTGTAGTTTCAAAATTTGTCTGAATGTATCGTTCTCCTTTGCGTCTGTATATTCTTTGCCTGCCGTCAATTTGATTTAAGAAAATTCTGCACTCATCACTAAACAATACCTTACTCCATTGGTCCGCGTTCCAAAGTCGATGTTCCTGAGCAAAAGTTAACCTGTTTCTACGATGATTTACCTCGAGCTTTGGAGCCTTGGCGGGCACAAATGAACCCAAACCAGCTTCTTCGTACCGTACGCTCACTTACGGTTACACCCCGCACTGCTTCTAACTCATGTCGGGCTTGGACGGCCGTCAAACGGAGGTTCCTACGTACACGAAGCCGAATGAAACGATCATCCCTACTCGAAGTGCATCTTTTTCTGCCTTGTCCTGCTCTTCTCACATAAGTACCGGTGTCCCTGAACCGTTGGATACTGCGATGGATCGTTGAAACTGGTCGACGAAGATCTCTGGATATCACTCTGTAGGTTTGACCATTTCTTCGCATTTCGAGTGCCCTGGCAATCTCCGTTTGGGCTAAGTCAGGCATAATTCAGTCCTCAACTCCAAAAAGATACGCGATTAAAAAAAAAAACTAACAAAAAACAGTATTTCAATGAAATTTTAAATCAAACTCAGAAGGAAGAAATACTCGAAGTTCGCTCCAGATAAGGTGTATTTGAATAAAATTAAAACAATTGCATAAAAGGTGATGTTCAGTTGTTTTCTTAATTTCAAAATATTTCTTTTTAAAATTAATGACGTATAAACCAGCCAGAAACCTTATATGATACTGATATCAAACCTTTATTTTATGTTTTGCTTAATATACCGGTGTGTGTAGTTAAAATTTTAGTTTATTTTGATGTCGGTAGCAGCCAACTGAAACGTGAGGTATTTATTTATTGTTTTATCAGGATATTGTTTGGGCTGGGCCTGGGACACCTTTAGTCACCAAAGTGGAGACAACAGGTCTCCACTTTAGTGACTAAACTAAAGGGCTAATTACGAATTTATACCCTTTAAAAAAACAAAAGAATTTTGCAAATAGGTCCACAAACGGCAGAGTAATGTTCAAAGATATCCGTGTCGGTGTCAAATACTATGAGAAGTACCTATTATATCATCATGTGATGATGTATGGTGTGATGATGGTGTTAATGATGATGATTACCGTAATGTACTTTTGGATCCAGGGTATACCTTTGTGCAAAATCTCACTTTTTGGTAGCATATGCTTAAGTTACTTCAGAAAAAGCCAAATTTACAATACACATATAGTAAATTTGGCTTTATAAATTATACCATAAAAATTTCATATAAATTTCGAGGAGTTCCCTCGATTCCTCATAGATCCCATCCCATGGCCCATCAGGTCATCAATTTGGTGACAACGGGTCCAACTTCGGATTATAGCCTTTACATCAAAGAAATAATTTTGAAAATCAGTCCACAGACGGCGGAATTATCATTGAACATACAAAAAATTATATATTTAGCCGAACGTACAACCGCCTCCTTTTATCGAAGTCGGTTAAAAATAGAAGAAAGTAGACATCTGAGGATATGAAAGGAGCCGATAATACGTAAGAAACGGAATTTTATCTGAGTAATATCTTCGCGATAGGAGTGGATAAGATAGCCGTCAGGCGTCAGCACAGTTTCAATGTTTCCTATGTAGCAGTGGTTGTTGATATTACAATCTATTTACTTTACGTAAATACATTAAGAATAACATTTTTCAATATGTAGATATCATTGGCATGCGCAGTATGAATCTTATACATTAAACGATACGATCTTGTATATATATAATCGGTATCTCGACAACGGTTACAAGTATTACCATGAAATTTAGTATGCAGGGAGTTTTGGGGGAGAAAAATCGATCTAGCTAGGTTTTATCTCTCAGAAACTGCGCATTTTTAAGCAATACCGTTTTTTTTATTTCGTCGTGCAACAATATATCAATAATTTCGACTCTCTTACGTCAGTCTGATTGGCAGCTTGATATGCGGACCTACGTATTATTTTTGCATTGTCTGGAAATTCGGAATGTAGTGGGTTCGAACCCAGTAAGATAAATATTTTTGTGATTCTTATTATTTCTTTTTCTTTTGTAGTTTTATATTTATTTTTATTTTTTTATCGTTCTACTAAAACATCGAGCTTTCTCGGTCTCCCAGTTACTAAGAATTAAAGCATTCTTTGCCTTTAATTGTACGTTACCAGTAACTACAGCCACGTTCAGGGATTTACCTGGTTACTAGTTGACAACAATGACGTACAATACCTACTCGTTAAAATATTGTACCTCTTTAGAGAAAAAAATAAATAGGTAACAATTAAGGACACCGAAATTCTAACAATAAATACGTCCTTATTCATTTGTCAGAAAAACTAATAGGAGCTTGCGTGTTCTTGAAGAACTTTTGCCTAATGCCTGCTGACTTACTAAGGAAACACTGAGCCATGCAATTTTAACATGTAAAACTATGCCGTTTGTTATTGAAAAAAAAGAAACTAGCATACTCTGTTATTGGGTCAGCGTCACAACAATTAAATGTTGATACACACACATTCTCTATACCCATCACCACGAACCTGATTGCTGTATAAAAAACTCCCAACAAGTTGTACCTTTGAATTTGGTCAAGTTTTCCTCGTATACTTGGTCGTGTGAGTCCTTGTGGTGCTCCGCTCGGTGACGCTTGGCCTGGCGGGGGCCGTCGTAGAAGCCCCCATTGACGCTCTCTTGCATCGCCTCCTGGGGGTCGAACCCCAGGCGCTCCTTGTAGTACGATTGGGTCGACATGTTTAGCACTCACTTAACATAATCACTGTTTAGGTTAGGTTTGATTTCGGAACACTTCGGTAGGGGTCAGCAGTGTGTATCGCGGCGAGGTTCGGCACCGACTCACGAATCACGAGGGGATCCGCCAAAATCCCTCCACAACACAATGCACGGTTCCAAGGTCGGGTTTAAGTGATTCACAACAATTATATTGCGACCGATGTCACCCAGTCTCACTTCTAGAAAAGGAAAGTTGCCGGAGACCCCTTGACACACACTTTTTGCTTTTGACACAATTTTTGTTTACTCAATTTATTGGATTATAATCGACGTTACACTTATAATTAAGAAGTTAAATAGATATTAATATGGCAACTAATTAAAAAGCGTTAGTGATTGGAATGTAAAGTTTTCGTTTTGTGTTAAAAAATTTACTTCGAAAGTTCGATTTTTGAATTAGTTACACTGTATCGTCTGACTCACGAAAGTGTCTTTAGTTTTGACATAAGGCTTCACTTGTGTAAATACTGAAACCTGTAAACAAAGGATTGCACGGTTTATACTGTGTTTTTAAAGTCTAAATTACCTCGGTAATATGACTCATACACATAATTTGTTTCTGGAGGTAACGTCATGACAGCGGGCCTGCTGATATATTGGATACTGTAATGTTGGCTTACTCAAAAAGACGCGCTTATTACGAAATGGATTCTTGGATTTCTTTAATCATATTATTCAATCGTGTAATATGTGTTTAAGTTTCCATAAAATTACATAATTGTTATTGCAGAATACTTCGCAGGTATTGATCAAATCAGAAAGCATCTGTCTGATGATGTTTTCAAAATGTACGCATGGTCAATCCTTTACTGTACTTTACTTTACTTTACTAATCCGGTTACCTGTATCACTAATGGTAAATGTCTTAAATCCTTTAGATTACGTAAATATTATTTCAATTTATTTATTTCTACTATGTATATAAAATATATAATTTGTATTATTATATTTATATAATATTATATATAAGTAAATTAGCTAACATAAAACACTTCATATTTTATTAAATATAGAGTCGATTATTTTGCATTAATAATAGTAGCAGATTTGTACATTGTACGCAGACGGCAAAAACTTGCTTGATATTTTATTTTCAAACAAAATATCTGCAGTTGAAACGAGCTTGCGACCTTCAAAGCCGAAATAATTCGTGGGAACTGCGTATAATGGGCCAACGAAATTGGGGTCCACCGACAACGGGTGACCGAGTAGCTACATGATTGTATGATTGTCAAGACGTTACACAAAAAAGTAACTACTCTGTTTGTTACGTTTAATTTTCAAGATTAAGGGCGCATATTAAACAAAGTTTGTGGTTTTGCAGTCTGTAAGTGCAATGCTCTAAGGTAGTGCACCTAAGCAATTATTTATTTTTACGGTAAAACATTAAATACAAGTAGACGCCAAACACTACATTTTACACATCTCCGTTACATAAGCAAATAGCCGACCGGCGTATTCGCATTTACTGCCACAGTTGACTGTGTCCAAACATTTGAGCAGCCGAGCCCAAGTTTTTATTACTAAACTTGGAGAGTCACGTAGTTGACGTAATTGCGTAAAACGACGTTATTGATATAGATCAAATATTATTTTATTTCGTTCTATTTTTAGATGTTCACATAGCTCCTAGCCAAAAGTTCGCAATTAATGCTTAATTAAAAGTCAATTAAAACGAAATTAGAACATTTCATCATTAGATGATTAGTAACATCGATTCTTATAAACGACAAAGACAGATATCAGCCACTTGATCTTTTAGAGGCAATTGCTAAATTGATCTGGGCGATGTTGTGTGAAAGTCCGAAGAGGCATTATCTCAACCAAACGACAATCGTTAAAACAAAAAGAGGTCAACGAACCGTTTCACCTTAAACATTAGTCGGGTTATGATCTTTAATATTTTAATCCGTACTTACTTTTATTTACTTATGCACGTTAAAACGTAGTGAAATATATCATGAAGCTACCAGTGGCGAAGGCTGGTTCTCCTTCATAGGGAAGCCCTAGTCTGTATTATAGGTAGGGATTTGGATGAGGGACTTCAAAGGGTAAGTGGTAAGGGAAGCCGATAGAAATGAAGTTATAGGAACCCCCCGCCACTGAAGCTACTATGTACTAAACAGACTCCTTAAAACGCTACTGTATACGAAATTAAGACGTGTTTAAATTAATTACAGTACATATTCGGTATACGTCCAACAGGTGGTGCACTAGGAAGTTCCTCAATTTAGAACTTTAATTACTCTAGAGACGTTTCAGTTTCGTTTGAAACGAGTTTTAAGGCGGTGAACTAGCGCGATGAACCCATGATGGTCACCCCACAAAAGAGAACTTTAATATTGACATTGTCTCTATTTGAGGCGACTGACATTTGACCTCCGCTTGCCTGAGCTGTACGCTTGCACAGAATTTAATTTAATATTTTAGTTTTATGATCCTATCTATTACAGTTTAAGCTTTACACTGTGGGGGAGATTTTTAACGACTATAATTTATAAGAAATGTGTTTATAGTTGAGATAAAATATTATATGTAAAGAAGTTCAACGTTCATCGTATTGTTTAGTCTGTTTTAGTATAGAGCCTTTACACAAAAAATAACCTAATTTCGTTTTAGATATTTAGGAGATAATTGTAGCTTAAGTGCAATTCATGCAATATCTCAAACGTATGGAAAGAAAGACGGATTTAAATAAAGGTATAACGCAATCAAAATTTACAAATAGAAGAGATTTTTAAAATGGTGGATGTACGGATGACGGACTATATATCATTAGTAATAAGTAATAACCGTTACCGTTTAGTTAATTGCTATATAGTTCATATGAACGTGTGAGAAAATGAAATTCTCAATAATTAGAACCATTGTGCTTGATACAGACATTGTATGTAAACGTAATCTAATTCCTTTGAGGTTGAGCGCCCGTTTACTATTAAGTGTATATTTGATACCTACCATAAGGGTATCCGCACGCGACCGACTTTTTGGAAAATCGATAATATATATATATGTAGGATTTGTGCGTAGCGCTATTACAATCGATACTGTCTGCCGCTTGATTTTACAATTGTTTGGCATACAAGGAAACCCAGTCACGGAACTCACGGATTATAGAGATATTAGAGGTTATATTGAAAGACTTAAAAATATATGACCAATATTCAATGGTGAAATCAAATATTAGGTACAATGATGGTGAAATTCAAAACAAAATTTTTTAATTTATCGACATGGGCTAGTGTAAAGAGTAGAGCCCTACTAAGTAGGTACCTAATATCAGTAGGTCGATTTTGCTAATTAAATCTTACAATAATACAGTTTCGATGCAGTCTCGATATGTTAAACAGCAAAATAGTATTATCATAATACAATATCATTTTGCAGTTTTAACATATCGGGACCGGCTTGTAACTGTATTATTGCAGGATTTAATTATCAGAATCGAGCTACAGTGAGATGTCGTGTTAGAGTTAGAACAGATCTTGCCTTTCTGTTGTACTTTGCCTTCATTGCTAATTTCTATCCTAAGCACGTTAACTATCACTATAAATAGTAAAAACAGCACTGGCTCTTAGTCAGCCTATCTCCTAGCTCTTAGTTAGCCAATATTTGTACAGTAACGGTGACGTACGAGAGGAATAATAACTCGCTCACATCTCGCTCAGCGTAGGTACTTTACGATCTGGTTTACTATAACCAAGTAAAATCTTTACTTTTACTTACATCTTACAATTCGTATATATCCGAGATAGTTTGTAGAACAAATTGTTGCATAATAAAACAATAACGGAACCATTGCTGCGTTTAAATTTTTTGTTACGAAATAATATTATTTAAGTAATTGGCTCTAATTATGTAACTCGAATGCCATAACTCACAATCAATTAAGTCTGTTAAATTGTTATTAAATTATAGTTGGCCAAGTTTAAATGTTTGCCAAATCCAGTATTGGGAATAAGTGAACCGTTTTATTTAGCAGGTAGAAATTTCTGTTCATAGATGCTGTCTTTAAGGGGCAAACGAACGATGACTGTCGCCCATGGAGAAAAACACAGAGATACCTCATACAAGCCTATAAAAGCTTGAAATTGATCAAATCTGTCGACGCAATATCAACAATGTATCTGTGACACTGAGTGTGACCACAGTGAGCTATGCGGACAAATGTAGGCGCAATATTACGTTATCAAGATCAGCGTACCTATAGTATCAAGTTCTAAGCAACGGCATCGAGGAACGCGCGGCATCCGTGGACCGGTCGCCTAACGGGATACACACGCATAATTTGTACACGCTCTTACCGATGGATCAAACGAATCGGAGTTTTGTCACGGTCAATTACAACACTAATGCTCGTGGTACACGAATATGCTGCCATGAGACTGACGAAACATGTAGGGACTGGTGTTAGCTGGTGGTGGTGCTAGGTTGGGACTGGGAGTTGATGTTTTCAAAGTTTTTCGTAGAGATGTAAACGGATCAGGATCACTAAATTCCACCACGGTTTGGCATACTTTATGTGTCTTGGGAAACTGTTATCTGCGCAGACATGCGGGTATCTATCTCATTGCTTGTAGGGTTGCACACGCAACTCGGGATCTAGTCTATGGTCACTCTACAATTATCATTCGAATAATACACGTTAAGAGGACGCATGAGAGATTTTGGCTGCGGGGATGTCTATTTTTCTCAACAAAGCTAAGAAAAAAGTAGGGATTCTTGAAATTTTACCCCTTTCACCTTTGTTTAGCTGCAACATATCACAATTAAGCAACGTTTATAGCACAAAATAATCAGTCAAAAAAAGACCTTTGTAAAACAGAGATTTCCATTTTACCGAAATTCAGAAGCTATTTGACTTTCCAAATTTATTAATATTTTTGTATTGAATGTGAATTGTCCGCTAATTAATTAAAATATGTTTATAGTTTTTAAATGACACAGAAAAACTATTTTGTCGCAAACGCCCCTTCCATCTCGGGACGGTTTTCTATGAAAAAATCGTGCGCGCGCAACCCCCTTATCTTATCCTAAATTACTCTTTTATACAAAGAAACTTAACGCGGTAGCCGGTACACCGGCCATCGCATAAAAAATCCACTCGATAGCTCGTTTTGCAATGCCTATTTATGTTACAGTAGGAAGAATAGAAACGTATTTACAATAATATATACACCTGCCTCATCACTTACGACATAGAAACTATTACTGCTTCATCTGTAAGTCCATACCTATATAAACAGTTATCCATATTCTCTTGGCTTCCGTATTTGGTGATTTCTTATTTGTCGATAAGCATTAATTATGAATATAATTGTTTATAATGTTTGGCAAATTATAGTCATTACATTAATAAATCGCCATTTTATATATAGGTATATATATATTACTTATAATGACAGCCGAAAAATAACTCACTAAATTAAGAGACTTTGAGATTGAGTAAATAAAAATGCAATTTTACCTACACTACAGTACAGTACAGTACTACATAGGTTGTACTTCCATATTTTGCTGAAAAAGCTGCATAAGCTCAAAATAATAGTTTTTGTGTCAACGTTTTTTACGACATCACTAGATCACTATCTAGTGATGTCGTAAATCGACATTATTAAATCGTCGATTTAGTCACTACTAAATATTTGTGGCTATTAATATACCCGCCGACTTTGGACAAACTCCTCGACTATAATATGTCAACACAACTTTCATCCCATTATGGGTAGAATTTAGAATTTAACAAGTGTTGGCCTGGGCTGGTATCATAACATAGTAATATAACGTTTTGCAAAATCAATTACAGGAACAGGAACATTGGGCACATGATACATAAAACGAGAAAAAATATTTTTATGCAGAATAAAATTATTACATTGCACTCTTTACTACTCTTTCAAAATAATTTTAATAGGTAATATCAATTCAATCAATTTAAACAAACTGTGAGACGTCATTGACCTTTTCAGCGCCGATTTTCAGTCTTCCGTGCCGAAAAAGTAACAATGGAATGACTTAACCTATTAGGTACTAAGACTCCGCTGTATGTCTATATTTTCATTTCAGATCTTATCTTTATTCATTAAAAATGTGGTGTGATTGCCCGTAATAGTTTCTTATCGTACAGTACTTAGTATCTGTGTACCTACATCTTCTCACAAAAACTGTTCGTAATAAAAACTATGTTAGCGGTATTGTTTACAATAAAATGTCTAGGTATAAGTTTTTTCTCATCGTAGAAAATATATTCGAGACGAGCTCTACATTTAATTTCACCGTAATAGTTGCAATTGAATGAATTAGAATGCACTAAGATAAACAAATATTATGCACTAGCAAGTCGCATGTCAAATTAATATTACATCCGTGTCGGTGAATATTAAAAATCGTTACAAAAATTGCATAACACATAAAGGTGCTTGATAGAACTCTACAATCAAGCAATGTCGCTTGAAATCTGGCACATACGATAGTTTACCATGCAAACAGACACCAAACAGGCCTACCAGGGATTCGTTCGTCTGTTCGTCCCATTTTTATATTCTATTCTAACAAAAACATATGAGGTAATAACAGCAAAAAAACTCAGTTGTAACTTGTTATTTAATAATTTAATATACTTATAATATTAAAATAATACAATTAAAGCCACTAACTACGAAAACTAACTCGTAGAAGATTGAAAATAAAAAATCTATTTTCCAATTTTTTTGTACTTTTTTCTTTGAGGCTTATCTAAAAAAATATAACCTACCTATACCTAGGTACTCTGCAAACATGTAAAAAAAATCTAAGCTTAAACAGCTGTTTAACGAAATATAACAATTAAGGATAACAGCAGAATGAATGGTGAAAAACTTAAGAGATATTATTTCAGATAGTAGTATGGAGAATAAAAAAGAACGCTAATTTTATTAATAAACTTAAAAGTCCGAATTCTCGTAAATTATTAATTTGGGAATATGGGTTTCATTGAAGAAAATATTGAAAATGATGGATGGATGGATGATTGATAACTATAATATTATGATATATTATTCCCTTAAGGATCAACATCGTCTTAAGTCGATTATATATAAGGATATATCATTTGGTTAACCTAAAACCCTGTTACATTTGTGATTGGTTTTAACAATAATTGTTACTTTATAATACTGATAATTAATGTTAATGATTTTATCTACTCAAACACTAAACTTACATATTGCATCATAGCTGTTTTTAAGTTAATAATATTATCATACAAAACTACCAAATTTCTTTTATTTTGAAAACAACCAGTACTTTGCAAACCGTACTCACTAAAATTTAAAAGTCATAAAAATGTAATTCATTGGACGAACTGACGAATGCAAAAAGTAATAAAAATTGAAAATCTCCTTTTCGTCCTATTAGGACGAAACTTGTAGGACGAACAGACGAAGTACCCCTAGCAGGAACATTTGACAGCGGCGTATACCTAACACTATCGAATGAAATTTGTATGGTTCATGATTTTCACAGATTTTCATACAGTAAGGCCCACATTAAGCTCGCTTCTCTATCCGTATTCCTTACGATGTAGAGATATTAATTAGATATCGATGTCAGAAACCATTAGAAACTGTCCGAACTCCGAACGCGTGTAACGGAATAGTTAAGCCCGTGACGTGCAGGGGCATTCGATTCGCTCCAAAATCGAACTGGCCGAAATTTGTACATGTTTCCGATTACACGCACCAAATATTCTCATTAGCTCTACTGCTCTTGCTTTGAAAATTTGGTAATAAACGAGCAAGCAATAAGTTGCAAGCAGGCAATAAAAGCCAGCTCAGCTAATAAATTCCAAAAAACCGGCCATGTGTGAGTCGGACTCGCGCACGAAAGGAAAACGGCAAAAAAAATCACGTTTGTTGTATTTGTCGTATAGGGGCAATACATATAGTACATCCTCTGTGAAAATTTGAACTGTCTAGCTACCACGGTTAATTGAAAATGATACAGCCTGGTGACAGACAGACGGGACGGACGGACAGGCAGACAACGTAGTCTTAGTAATTGGATCCCGATTTTACCCTTTGAGTAAGGAACCCTAAAAAACGAACAACGTCTTAAGCAGTACTTATGCGATTCTACAACCTGCTTTGGTAAATTACCAATCAATCAACAGATTAAAGTATACAAAACATTTTTTCTAAATATCTTAGACGAAGATACTTAACAGCCGTAATAATTTAGCCGCCGGGAAACTTCACCTAACCCTACTTGAATAGGACACAAAACTTCACATAAAACTTTATAATACTAGGCAAAGGATATCGCATTACCATGTTCTCATGATAAGGTGTAAAAGAACTAGAACTACGTGTCAATGAACTTCTATTTATGCGTCAACTTTTAGTTTTATCTGCAGATTTAAATATGTATATTTTTTATGATCTAGTGGTGAACGCACTGTTTCTGAAATTCTAAGATAGCTCTCTACACCTAAATAACATATAAAATCATCAAAAAACCATTCCATCCGATCTTAAGACATTGTTTTATTTGTTCAGATGTTGTTAACATGTATGGCTTTTAAACTGTAGTTACTACCCAACACCTACACTCGAACACAACATAATTTGAGGTGGGCTATATAATGTAGTTTTACGCCACTTAGCCACGACAAGACAACACTTTCTTAATCCCGTTTCATTATCGTAGAGAGTAAACAAAAACACTTAAGCGTTCATTGTTCAAATGTATAGCCTACTTTAAGCGTATTCTCATGTATCAGTTTAATTTTGTACTCTTATATTTTTATCACACTTAAAAATAGTAAGGAATTTCTGTTACTCAGTAACCAAAATTCATGCGTCCTCTTTACTTCTCTTACTACCCGAAATAAAGTAAAATAAAGTTACAGACATTTTGTTGGTAACGTTTAACGCTTTAGCTTCAATAAAACGAGGCCTCACGGCAATATAATATAGTTAGGTAAATTGTAAGTTTCCCTACAGGAAGATCAATGTTAATTTACGTTCGAACTACGAAACCGCAAGCTGTAGAAACCGAGAAGTAACTATGTCGGTATGGAGTATGGACTATTGAGGGTTTACAATGAGTCGTAACGCGACAAACAGTCGTAACTCGTAATCGCCGGTATTTCAAGCCGGGAAATATTTTCTCATTTCCCTGGTCCGTTGCCTTTCACCTGAGCGACCTAGGCCGTAGATCATCGGCATGCAGCGCCCTGAGCAATGAAAGTTCTATTATAAACAACTCTATCGATGTCAGCGATCTTATCAACGCTACTCCCGTTCCGTATCCTATTTTCTTATTGTTGATAAATAATAATAGGTAATACTTATATATTTGCGGTCTTGAGTATATATTATTTATAGCTTTTAATTCCATATGTCAATTTTTTTGCAATTAGTTAGGTACTATATTATGAAACAATATGGATTAATTTAAAATTAACTTATGAATAAATTAAATTTATCTAACCTGGCCGATTTCTTTACCCTGGTTACATCAAAAGTAACTTAATATGCAGAAAATGACTTGCCCTTCCGTGAAATTATACTATAGAAATAGGACAAAAATCGTAATATATTATTAGGTCCTTACATATGAAGTTGGCGTTTTGTCGTACTGGCCACTTCGATCTCAAATATATCTTCTTTGGTTAGAAATTCCAATTACAAATTTATACCGCTATTTACTCATGCATTTGTGTTTCGAAAACCGTCATTTGATTTGTATTTTCCTCTTTTGGTTATTCTTTGCGTCACTCTTTTTACAAAATGGAAAACTTGAAATATCGTATTATTTTCGAGTACGAGTTCCACCATGGCACCAGTGATGCAGAAACGTCTCGAATTGAAGGCTATTGTGGAAGCGGATCCATCGCAAACTATGCCCGAGTTAGCTGCAGGCTGCGGTGTTAGTGATAAAACTGTTTTAATCCACTTGAAGCAAATTGGGAAGGTGAAAAACCTTGAAAGGTGGGTAACTCATAAATTCAAACCGCTCAAACCGACAAACGCGCGTCGACTGCTGCGTTACATTATACAACCGGCACAATAATGAAGGGATTTTAAATCGAATCATTACATATGATGAAAAGTGGATCCTGTACGATAATTGGAAATGCTCATCGCAATGGCTGAACCCTGGCGAACCAGCCAAAGCCTGCCCCAAGCGAAAATTGACTCAAAAAAGTTACTTGTGAGCGTTTGGTGGACTAGTGCCGGTGTCATTCACTACAGCTTTCTTAAATCTGGCCAGACGATTACGGCAGATGTCTATTGCCAGCAACTTTTTTTTTTTCGGGCAATTGGCCCACCACACTTACCCACCACTGCAACTCCTGTGTAGCCAGGATCGACAGTGGTAACCAACCGCAAAAACCCTTTGATATGATCTCAGGGGTGCCCGGGGGACATGCTAAATCTGTCTTGGAACCCGCAACGAAATTAATCAGAAGATTGCAGGAGTAGGAAGTATTCCAGTTGCCAGCAACTGCAAATCATGATGGAAAAGCTAGCTACTAAACAACCGAGGTTGGTCATTCGCTCTAAGCCACTGCTGCTTCAGGACAACGCTATACCACACACTGCACAACAGACGGCTACCAAATTAGAGGAGCTTCAATTCGAATGTCTATGACATCCACCGCACTCCCCGGACCTTGCTCCAACAGATTACCATTTTTTTCGAAATTTGGATAACTTCATGCAAGGGAAAAAAAATTCAACTCCGATGGGGCAGTCGAAAGCGCCTTCAAAGATTTTATTGATTCCTGTCCGAATGGTTTTTTTTAGTAAAGGTATCAATGAACTACCTATGAGATGGCAAAAGAGCATAGAGATAGCAATGGTATATACTTTGATTAAATAAATATATTATGTTTAAAAAGAATTGACTTTATGTTCCTCCTTTACAAAACGCCTATTTCATATGTAATGACCTAATATTATGCGTTAACTGAAAAAACTCCAAAGTTTTGCTTTGGCCGAATGTTCTAAGAACGCGAGACCGCTAATCGTAGAATCAACCAGGTAAGTTATCAAACATAAAATTGAGAAATTAATGAACTGCTTTCCTTTCGCAGTATCATATATAGGATGCTCTCCTTTTCGTATTTTGTCATTGTCTCTTTGGCAGAGAGCGTAGGTATAAGAATTTCGTAAATGATTTAAAGTGTATTCTGCCATTGACACTATTACAAAAAAAAATGTCCACCCACTTCGCCTACATGCCCGTTACATTTGCATACTACAATAGGTCACCATTTAAAAAAATCGGTTGTCTGTAAAGTCGGTTTACTGACGATAGTTGAACGTGACAACGTCATAAGAAATGAGTCATGTTTAGCGAGGTAACGCCGGTAACGCATGAGTCATGTTTTTTCGTGCGTGCAGCCGGCTCCATCGAATTATAAGACGTTATCACGTCAAAATGTCGATTAGTTATACATATAATTCATAACATATTTGATTTGAAAAACATACATTTCATAAAAGATAAATTTTAAAATGAGGTCATACCTTTTCTGAAACTATTATCACAACTGATTGTTTTAAATTACAGTTCCATAAAAGTTTATTAGCTCGTTTTATTTTATTTTCATATTACCTATAGAGTTACACAAACGAACCTTATTATGTGCACGAAGTTTACGTGCACATAATAGGTTGTGATAATAAAAATAAACAAAATAAGTAATCGCTGAGGCGGTCGTCGGTCATGACCTAGCAGCTAAAGGCAAAACGTCTAGTTAGACCTACTTAGTAGATACCTACATCGGAAGCCAGGGGAATCCATTTTAATGTCGATGTAAAATAAGTAGCTAGTACATAGCTAGTATTTGATTACAAACTGCCAGGAATTAAGATAGAGAAAGTTATATTTATAGAAGGCAACGGACTAACATTAATATGATAGATGAGAAGGCTTGAAGAGCGTTGGCGTTGGCGTTGTAAGTTGATCCTCTGGAGAATGCAATGAAGAAGTGACATAATAAAACGTACATTTCACATTTAACCTGCCTTTACATAGAAGCCACTACGCAGCCTTATGTTTCCAACATTTGTCTTGCTTGTGTATTGTGTATGTTTTCAAAAATGTTATTCTTTAAAAGTGTTAAATGTAAATAACATAAAATGTTCGTTTCTTTTTCGCAGTTAGCTGTATCATATTATCATTCATGTGATACGGCGCCACGGGTTAAGGTTGCTGTTAAAAAACGAACGTTGCCAAATTTTTACCTGTATCTCCCAAGGTCACGGGTCCAAAGACCCCAAAATGTACCTTGATAGTTGGGACATAGAATCGGCTTTGTGATCGTCCGTGGAACTTTACTGAATAAGTTTCTTTATAACATATTGGTTAAACTTTTAAAATTTTGTTTTATTTATTTCACGACTGATATCGACGTGATGTGACTCATTGACAATAGGGAGATGACTACATGCAAAATATTTAGTTTAATTTATATACTCAGTTATTTAGGTATTACGTAAAAAAATTAATTTGTGCGGTTTAGTAGTGGGAAACATTTAAAAAATACATAAAAAGTTCCAAATTAATTTGGTAAATTAGTTAAAAAACTTACATCATTAATTTATTTACATAATTTACAAAAGCATTCATTAAAGGCCTTATAGATGATAGCGCGGCAGCGCTATCGCCAAGTAAGTGGCCGTAACTATCTTTTCTCGAAGCATCTCGCGGCTTTTTCGTGCCCCCATATTTTCGTTTGTAACAAAGCTAGCGGTCTGAATATGTCACTGATACGTGTGTTTACAGTCATTAAAACCCCAAATTCCTTGGTCTTATGGTAACCTACAAAAAGAAATGAGATCCCACAAAACAATTATAATATGAATACCGGTACCGGACATTTATCTCTTTATGTGCTCATTACCAAGTCACTATTTAATATAATAAATTATAAAAATAAAATTTTCCACATACGGTTATAAATTTTTTATGAGTAACTTTTTACTGAAATATGGTGACTTCACAGTAAGGTACGACTTTTGTTCCATACAAAGTCCATACTACACACGTAGCGTTTTCACGACTTGCGAAAATTTGTAAAGAAATTGTTGTACCTCTAATATTTTTTATTTTTTCTATACCGTTTCATATAAGAACTTACACTTTTTAAGGGGATTTTTAACTATTCATTAAGCAATAAGAAAAATCAATCGTCTAGCCTATCTAGCCTATTGTATCATGCACTGCAGCTGCAGTTACCATGACACTTCGTTATCTGTCATTTAATCATTTACGATACCTTTTATCACTTCACGTCAATGATAAATTATCGGTGCCGGTGCATCTACATATTTTTGGTCAAGCTAATCCTTACCTAATTATCAATACAGTGGTATTAGATTATTTCAATCCAACATGGATAAAATTAGAAATTTTTTCCCTATTAAAACCTCATAATTTTCTTATTTGGCAAACAGGTGGTGGTTTGTCTCAAATCTCAATTATAATTAATGCTACTGTTAACTATGAAGTTTGCTATAAACCACAATGAAGTATGAATTATTTTAAAAGTATATATATACTTGCTCAAAATAACTTTATATATATATATATATAATTCTTGCACTTGCTCTTGCTCTTGGCATTTTGGCATTTGCTTTCTGCAGTTTAATCAGTCCGCATACAATTGACAAATTCTTCTGAAATCAAGATGGCGTAACTTTTTCTTGCATGAATACTTTTTCTGTCAAATGTACGTCCTAGCCTAGCCCATCTTTAGTTTTGAAATCATTCTGAGCAAGTATAATAATTAATAACAGTAGAGGAGCCAGAGCTATCATGAGCGATATTTCATTATTATCAATTCGCTGTCAATAATATTGAGGCACCGCATTTGCATAGAACAGTTTAAATAATACAGGCTATGTATTTGTGGTGATGATACAATAGTACAATATGACTAATATTTACAAAAAGGTGATAGTAGATAGACGATGTTAGACTACCGCAAAACTAACTGAAATGCTTAAACTAAAATAACATAATCACCGTAGTTGAGAATATTTAGTTAGGTATACACATATGTCCATATAAACTCCACAGGTAAGGCTGGTTAGTAGCTACTGAGTAAAAATAATTATGCCGGTCTTTCTGGAGGTATATTTGTCAAGATTTATAGACTATAGGAGATCTTTGAATAATATGAGAAGAGACATAGCCAACAAAATTATTTCTACAAGTATTTTTCATTTTATTTTCTCATACCGTACCTGAAGCTCAAAGTCAACAAGGAAGCGAAATATGTGTTTTTTTGTTAATAAAAGATTCTTATTGTGTAGTCTGTTATAAAACATAGATAATTCTGCAATCATACGAGGTGTTAAAACTTAACACTCAAATGTAAATAGATTTTTTTCTTTTAACTGTCTTATGTTGTGTTATTTGGTGTCTGACAAGCCAAGGTCGAACTTTATGTATTGTCATAGGTTGGACGGGAAAACCAGACTTTTACTAAATATACGTTAAATTTTAAATTATGTATTAATTATGCCTAAATCGAAACTGGACATAAATTTTCAATATAATTCACGAATAACTCCCTAATAGCAAAACTCATTATTCAGAATTTTAGGTCAAAATATAAGTAAAATATTAAGTTGTAATTCAGTAAGTAGTATAGGACTACATTTATGTATTATTTATTTACCACTTATAGTACGGTTTTAAAGTGTTGCAAAACAGCAAAAACGATAAATTAACCAAAAATATATTACGTACAAAATGTAAACACTTAAAGCTCGCCCGTTTTCGTTGATGTCTTTAACTAACCCCGCGAGTCTGGAACGTTGACCGTAACCCACATCAGCGAGCCGACATTACAGTATCCTCACGTCTGTGCGAATTAACACTGCCTTGGCGTGACATTCGCAGGCATTATATAAAATTGATAAACATACAACTATCGCTCGGTATGGTGGTTAAAAAAACAAGACCGCGAACACAGTTGTAACCTAAAAAAAAAACGGTGAAACCGTTACTCAAACCGTCCCGCTGTCGGTACGTGCGCCGTCGGATGCGAAATCCGAAGCCTCCAGGGTGGTAAACAAACACTGTGCACTGTCACCACACTTACGTTTGTATTAGTTAGATACTCGGGAATATTTCGCGAACGAATGACGCATACCACGGGTCGCGACGCCGCACACCGGCCAACTGAAACTGGCGAGCGCCGACAGAACGGCCCGCTCGCTGTGAACGGGCTCGACGAGCGCGTGTGCGTGCGACAGCGTGTGTGTGAGTGTTAAGTGTTATGCGGAGGCTTGAATGAACGCAAGTGACTCAAATTTTGTTGGCGGTAAAAGTTTTATTAATTTTTGGTCTACATTATCATATGGACGACGGGCTAGTTAGCAATGTGTTGCAAAATGTCAAGGACAATTTGCTTTTTATCATTTTCGAATACGTTGATCTTATCAGATAATGTATCACTATCAACTAAAAGTAATAAAAATATCCACAGACAATACTTATCCACATTAATAATATGTGTACCTACTTGTGAAATGCTGTGACTGAGAGCTGATAATTCGAACAATCATGCACATGCTCGCAAATAAAATAAGTAATAACAAAGCAAACGTTGAAATAAGCTTTAATACACCTTAAAGAATAGACAAACTTTAATTTAAACTAGCACCTAGTACCTACACAGCATTTAAAATAGCAGTGAATTCATTTTTATTCATAATTCATTTTTATTAATATATAAAGTACCTAACAAAAATTTAAATCACAATGCAAAATTGAAACCATGTAGTAATTTAGAAATTTCTACATACATTATTAGGTCTTCATTAAAATTTCTAAATTAGTCGTCCATATTTTATGAAGTGCAGTAAAACACTAAGTACGTAAAAATATTCCAAGTGGTTTTTTTTACTTTCAAAATGTATCTTTTCTATAATTGTATATTTACTACCATTTCTTAGGTAGGTTAGTACTATTTCTTATCGTGTTTGCCTAAGGAAAACTATATTGAGACCCTACCACAGATATACGAGTCCAGGCCAAGGACTCAGGTCGAGTCCTATAAATTTTATGTAGGTCGTCAAAAGTTCTTTTTCCTCTTAAGTCGACTAAACGAACGGTGATATCATACTTTTCGATGAACTCAGAATTGACTCTGAATCAGTGGCACACAAACAACTTCACAAATAATGTTTTATAGCCGCAATGCCACTTTATTCCTTGATCATAATAATTACCTACCAAGAATTTACCAACAATTTGTTAAAAATTGTTTGAATATATATTCCACTAAAAACAAGACATTTTAATTATTATTTAAAGTTTTTAATTTATTTCACAAATTAGAAGTCTTCCAGGCATCAAGTTTATGTGTCAGAGCTCGGGGCTCAGGAGTCAGGACTCAGGATTCAATCTATTAATTTGCTTCCAACTTAAAAAAAAATTACAATATGTATTTTGAAATTATGTATTTCTGTAGTTGGTACAGTCGCAATCCAAGTCAATTATGATTACTGAGCCGGTTAGGTAACTTACTTCTTACTGGTAGCAGAAGTACCTTAGGTACTTTTGCTAGTACTAAGAATAAGTGTCTACAATAAAAGCGAAATTGTTTTTACAAGCACATGAGAGGTATATATATGTATACTACTATACTATTAGCATAAAAATTTAATTACACTGTTAGAAAGCTTATTTGGAATAAATATTATACACTTTCATTGTGGATATTTAAAAGGTAATATTAGTCTAAATTCGAATTGCATCGCAACTTCAAGTGTTTATTACACTTATGTGGTTAATTTCACATTCAGTAAGTTGTAGGTACCCATAAATACTTAAAACAATAATACAATAGCTCATAATAAGTTACAAGTATTTATTAAGTAATTACTTGAAGAATGTTTTATATATGACGAGGTTGAATCAACAATAATCCAGTATTAAAACTCAAAGATAACTGGACTTCTAAAGCAACACCTAGAGAAAATAATAACGTAACAAAAAAAGAGAGAAGAAAAACATCTCCACTTTACGTGTTTCGGGAGCCTAAAATAAATAAGTATATAATAAACAAATAAATAATAAATAAATAAATATAATAAAAACAACTAAAATAAGTATAAAATATATATTATTTTAAAATGCCAAAAGTTTATTGATAACATTCACAAGCACACAAAATGCAAAGTTTGATGAAAATATTTTATCGTTTAGGTACATCTTGTATTACTGAGACTTCGCTGTCTGTCCGTCCATCTTTTAATAGGCTGTATCTCCTTAAGCGTGATAGCTAGACAGTTGGAATTTTCACAGATGATGTATCTCTGTTCCCGCTATAACAACAAAAACTAAAAAAACATATATCCCCTTAAATATAAAATAAATATTTAAGGGGAGCACCCATACAACAAACGTGGTTTTTTTTCGTTTTGTACGGAACCCTTCGTGCGCGAGTCCGACTCGCACTTGACCGGTTTTTATACACATATAAAGTATGTATAAAGTATACGATAGTATGGAAGTAGTTAACCTCATCGGAGCTGATTTCAATAATAAAGCGATTATTGACAACAACGCGTATATGCCCGATTCCCTTGCAGAACTGGATATGGTAAAACCACGCGACCCAGAATCCGCAATCAATGCAACCATTGTATATGGAGATCTCGTTTTAAATAAACGACTAAATGCAGTATTGAAACCATGCAGGGCTTATTAAATTCTAGTCAACTTCCCGGAAGGAAAATCTGACGCGAGCGCAGAACGCCTTAGCAGAACGCATTCATTAATGCGACCATAATCGTTGACAATAATTTACATAATACTACTTATGTAAATATGGCTGCAAATTTCGATGCCAATTGTCACTTACGAAGCAAAGAACATTATTGCATCTTCAATTGCCATCAAAATAAAATAATAGCTCACCCCCACACCGATATCGGTGGCCGGTTTCATTAAAACCAGGCCAGCTACGCTTATTTTATCGTGCCAAAGTGTTGAGCAGTACACAAGAGCACTCTCTCTCTCTCTTCCTTTACTCTCAAAACATATTGGGACGGATGACCGACACGACTGGCGAGGATTCAGGCGCAGGACTATCTTTTTACATGGCCATCCGAGGCATGGATCGCCTTTCTTGTAAGGTAAGGTGACAATCAGGTGTTCAGCTTGCATTGTTTTAACCAAACTTTGAAACAACATTTTTTGTTGTTCCAAAGCGAGAATCGAACCCACGACCTCCGAGTCGAGAGCCAAGCTCTAAACCACTGGACCACGGAGACTGTTATTAAAAAATAAAATAACAACAATAATGTACACCTAAATAATAATATGAGACTTTTTAAAGCGTATGCGTAATGCGTATGAACGATACTGGAATTTAAAAAGAGCACGAAAACATAAAGTACGTTTAGGAACGTACGATGTACATCATAAAAAAAAACATTTAAAACCCAGATATTTCTCAAGTTTGAGTAATTATTTATTTATTTATTTATTACTTCATACAAATAATAATAATATCACAGTGTAAAGTGTTTAGGCCCTAATGTTACACAATTAGTGGGCTTGAATAGGCTGTAGTAATTAGTACAACCTACGCGCGTTAGTCACTGCGATCACCTACTGCTTATCGCGTGTTGTAACCGGGACTAGATACGAGACACACTTTTAGTCATAACTGATAGCTACTACATAATGTACACGGTTTCCTATGTACATGTAGGTATTGCAAAAAATGCACGAGTTGGTACTGAAAATAGTTTTTTTAAGGTATAATTTTTAACAAACAGTATGATAATAATTAGGTTCTCCAATCATATCTTAGATTGGTTAATTGTTATACATGCAATTGAAGAAGTAATTACTATGTCTACCTTGAAATATGAATGAACAGCAAAAACAAAATTATCAATGAAATAACTTTAGAGTAATAAATAATTAGAAAAATAAAAAAAAAACGACTGCAAAAAAAAACCTAATATACCTAAGATACCTAACGCACTAAAAAGACTGAAACAAGACCGTAAATTCACAGTACTAAAACCTAATTCAACCTCTATTTTAGTTTAACAGATTACACTACGGGTTGAAGATTATGTGAAGTGAAATAATTGTCATGGTGTTTGTTAGCAAGTGGGACCCATTTATTTTCGTACGATATATAATTTGTAAATGGGCCCCGCCTGCTAACAAACACCATGACAATTATTTCACTTCACATAATCTTCAACCCATAGTGTAATCTGTTAAACTAAAATAGAGGTTGAATTAGGTTTTAGTACTGTGAATTTACGGTCTTGTTTCAGTCTTTTTAGTGCGTTAGGAATCTTGGTATATTAGGTTTTTTTTTGCAGTCGGGTTTTTTTATTTTTCTAATTATTTATTTTATTTTAGACTTTTTAGAGTTCTGTCCGGCATATCTTTATGAACTAGAGTGTGTTCTATTATGACTTTTGTAAATTGGACGAAATTTATTATTATTATAGCGTGTGAAACAAAATAAAAATTATAATTGACGTAAGCGGTTCAATTCCTCAAGAGACTTTTGGTCGTGTGGTTGACTAACAATAGTCAGTCTCGTTTTACTCATATGATTAACTATACCGGGTATAACAAAAATGCGTAATTGGGTCCAACATTTTTATTTTTTATATATTTAAAGCTAAATACGACTATTTGAATCCATTGATTACAAATTTATTCGATAGATTTCATTAAAATGATTGTAATTATTCCTGATTAAATTTAAATACATGACATATTATGTGTATTTTTGAAATTTCCATTTAATTTCCTTTATTTTGATACCAATGTCGATAAGTTTGGTTAAAAAAAAAATTGAACTACTTACAATTTGGCGCTAAAATCCGCCATTTTGTCATTAAAAAAAAACTATCTAAGGACACTTGGGTTATTGAGACAAATCTAACGATACCTCGATATAATTGTCGAAATCCATCCAGCCGTTTGGAAGATACGTGGGAATAAAGGAATTTACATACATACATACATACAAGATACGCGCGAAAAACATAACCCTTCCTGACAGTCGGGTAATTAAACGTCAATGAGGGTGTTTGATTTATTTTCTGCCGCTAGGGCGCAGACCCAACTCACACAAAGCGTCATCTGGTGGCGTAAGTGGTATCAAAAATGAACAATAAGAATTTTTGATTCTTTTTCTGTCACCAGGCGGCGTTTGGTAGCCCGACGGTCCTTGTCGTGTCAAAAAGCTGTCAAATGTCACGAATTTAAAAACCAACTTTCGAGATGATGTCACGAATTTATAAACCCTCTTTCCGATTTTCAGTACTTAAAATAAAATATGACAATCAAAATTCTACATTGATTAATAGCACATTTTGACGTAAGTAGTCTGTAGTAATAGTAGTAGTAGTGACGTAATAGTAGACTGGTAGCCAAATTATAGATAAATGTATACTCATTGCCAAGTCACTATAATAAATATTTAAAATACGGCCTCACAGAAAACCGATGGCAAAAAGCACTTGCGTTATGTTTCGCTGCGTCCTATATCAATACCAGTGGCCCAAAGTGGGTTTTTAAAGATCGGAAACGCAATAGTAACTCCTCTGGTGTTGCGAATGTCCATGAGCAACGGTAATCGTGTTAATTATGGAATAGATCTGGATACGAGCAATCGGATAGCCCGTTAGTATGAAATTGTAATAAGTTTATACTAATTAATTTAGAAATTGTTATAACTTCTTACCGTAAGAGGTTGGTGGTTTTAAAGATCGCAAACGCACGCAGTGGCGGTAATCGCTTTTATTATGTAATATATCTGGAAACGAGCAAACGGATCGCCTTATGATAAGCATAGGGCTATAACCTATCTACAAATAGAATTGAAATACCACAAAAACTATTACCAAAAATAGCCAAGACTTTTTCACGTAAATAGTTTTGAGATATCGTAGAAACCAAGTCTAAATTAGGTTAGTCCCTAATGCATGTGGATAATTTTATTTTTAAATATTTATTGTACTGACTTGGCAATGAGTATAAATTTATCTATAATATGGTTACCGGTCTACTAATTGTGTTTAATATGTCTAAGTGTGGAAACGGATCGCCCTATGCTTACCATAAGGCGGTCCCTTTGCTCGTTTCCAGATATATTCCATAATAAAAGCGATTACCGCCACTGCGTGCGTTTGCGATCTTTAAAACCACCAACCTCTTACGGTAAGAAGTTATAACAATTTCTAAATTAATTAGTATAAACTTATTACAATTTCGTACTAACGGGCTATCCGATTGCTCGTATCCAGATCTATTCCATAATTAACGCGATTACCGTTGCTCATGGACATTCGCAACACCAGAGGAGTTACTATTGCGTTTCCGATCTTTAAAAACCCACTTTGGGCCACTGGTATTGATATAGGACGCAGCGAAACATAGCGCAAGTGCTTTTTGCCATCGGTTTTCTGTGAGGCCGTATTTATTATCCGGTCGAGTCGGCCCATTCGTCCGGAAGCAATCTACCCAATCTAGTCGAACCTAAAATAACCAACCACTTCTCAATTCTTTAGGTTTGTTATATAAATAAGGATTACAAAGTTATCAGTGAACTTCATACATTTTATTCCTGTGAATTCGTAAAATTGAAAATTCAAAAATATATAATAAATAATACAAAAAAAAATACAAAAATATTTTTCAGAACTTTTACTTTTTCTATATTTTCCCTTTATATGTAGCTAATAACCTAGCCTGATAGCAAATTTGAAATTACTAAGTATGCTAGAAGTATGCTTTTACTTTTGCTTATCCTCCCTACCTCCATACCTCTATCCATATCTTTCAAAATCACGGTATTTTTTCGCTTAATATCTCCTAAAATATGCACTCGATTTTTATGAAATGTTTAAAACACTAGCTTGTGCCACTAACGACTTCTTTGTGACAAAAATTCAGACCGCTAGCTTTATTACAAACGAAAATATGGGGACACGAAAAAACCGCGAAATGCTTCGAGAAAAGATAGGTACGGCCGCTTAAAGACTAGATACTTGGCGATAGCGATGGCCGCGCTATCTGATCAATAATTTAGACTCCATAATGTCAGTCCGATTGGCAGTTTGGTTAATTTTTGCGTTGTTCGGAAATTCGGAATGTGTTCGTTGTTCGGTTCGAACCCCGGTTAAATATGTTTGTGATTCTTTTTATTTATTTTTTAAATCTACTCGATCTCCGAGCAAAACTCAGTTACCCAGGTACTAAATTATTAATTGGTAGTTTGGTACCTAGTACCTAGTACTAAAAAATCCAAAACTTATGTATTGTTGAGTTAATGTATTAAATATTAATGAACCTACACAGTAATTTGCCGCAAAAACTTAGGTTTCAGTAGCAAAAACTAACACAGATATAAACTCTTATTTTATAATCTGTGTGGACCGTGGATTTGGATTACATGTGTTTGCGCGGCAAACACGAAGGCGTTTTCTTGACGCAACTTCATTTGAAAATATAATGAGTCCACATCCTGCGACGCTCGTGCCCCATGTAAGATAAAGTAAATAAATAATTACGTCATCCGCGTATAGTAAAACCTTCGGTGGAGAACCTTCGTGTATATTCCAATAAATCTCAATCTGACAGATTAAGGGCAATCAAATAAAGGTTTTAATTAGATATTTTTCGCCGTATTGCTAGGTTAGCTTCTGACCCCTTGGGAAGAATCGCCTAACTAGACCAACCTACTAACTAGCCCTTAAGCTTACCAAAGCATATAAAAGAAGCAACCACGAGAACAGAAAAAAATACAAGCAAAATTTTAACTTAACGCGAAAATAGATCATGACGTAATAATGCATGGTTAGGTTGTTAAGTCAAACCATGACATCATCGTTTCAAATTCATGTTAAAGCATATTTTTAGATTTTTTAGTATAATCTCGAAACCTTCAAGGATACTTCGGTCCCTTTCGATTTTTATATGTATTATGCAACAAAAAACCTTTCGACGTTGTATAGGACCGTTATTATGCATGTAATCATAGCCTAACTTAGCTGACAGATCAGTTCTTTGCATTCATAATAATCTTGTTTAAGCGATGGTTTTTTTTAACAATTTCAATTATCTAATACTAAGAAAACTTTACATGAGAATAAAAAAATACTCAGACATAGTTATATCGCGAGTATGAGAAGAGTCAAGAGTTGTAATTGAGGATGAGCACAAAGAACTCTATTAGTCCGTACATACTACATACTCTATATTATTACCCCTTATTAATAAAAATATTTACACCACGCAGCCATGTTGGTTGTTTTTGTCTGATAGGTTGGAAAAGCCACTTGACAGACAACGACAGCAACTTGGATTGGCGTATCCATGGTGTTAATATTTTTATTACCTTGACCTAAGCTTTCCTACACTTATACATATTATAAATCCTCGGGTCAACTCTACTGCCGCACGTGTGATAGGACATTCAAGACCAAGATCGGTCTGGCAAGTCATATTAGGGCCCATACTAGAAATTTACCCCTAATTTCTGGGGTCGGTCGAGACGATCTTGTATGTCATGTATATAATCGGTATCTCGACAACGACTACAAGTATTACCATTAAATTTAGTATGCAGGAAGTTTTGTGGGAGAAAAATCGATCTAGCTCGGTCGTATCCCTTCGAAACTGCGCATTTTTAAGCAATATATGTTTTTTTTATTTCGTCGTGCAACAATATATCAATAATTTCGACTCTCTTACGTCAGTCTGATTGGCAGCTTGGTATGCGTACCTACGTATAATTTTTGCATTGTTTGGGAATGCGGAATGTGGTGGGTTTAGAGATGGGTAAATTAAATGCCTAAATTGCCCGGGCGTTTACCCATCTCTGGGTGGGTTCGAATCCCGGTAAGATAAATATTTTTATGATTCTTATTATTTCTTTTTCTTTTATATATATATTATTTTTTTACTATTTTATCGTTCTACTAAAACACCGAGCAAATCTCAGTCTCCCAGGTACTATATCTATATAATATATATACAGAACAAGTTCTTCTGAACTTCTACTGCTATCTGTACTAAGGACTTTATAATCCGAAGCTATATTAGATTTTAATTAAATTGATCAGGAGCAACCTTTCAAGATTGCAACTCTACAAACCTACAAGTGTAGAACAAAGTCAAGCTCAATAAGCGTTCATTGCCTCACTAAATCAGTGTCATTTGGCCACTAACGAGTTGTCACTTGTAATAACGGCAGTTATTTTATTGATTTAGAGTGACCGACCAACGTAGAAACAGTGATTTATTGCATCATCGCTTGTTGGTCACTTTGAAATGATTTTCCGAGAAATTGCCCATTTATGTATTTGTAATGAACTTTATGGTAATTATTATTTCATCTTAGCTCGATCACATTCTCCATAAATTAATGTATCCGATTTTTTAAATAAATTTATAATGATTTATGCCAAATATGTTAATCTGTGGAGAACGTGACTACTTGCCTGCAGCCCTCACACTGAAGAGAGATCCGTGCCCTGCGGTGTGAATATTAGTGATTGATGATCATTACATTATCACAGTATCAACGAGAAGGCGCCAATATACTCCAACCTCTTGTGAGAAAAGCATAAAATGTAGAAAATAATACCAGCAGTAAACGCAACTAAACTGCGAGTTAAGCTCCGCTCCTGCATTGCACAAATCAAACGAGTCTAGAATATAAATCATTCTCATTAGCATAGGATTAAAACTGGTGCACTTTCCAACAGACTCCGCATTTCACAACCGCCATAAACTGATCTGAATATTGGTGCATTTAATTTTACCTGGAACGAGATTACGGAAAACTTGGAAACTTCACAAACTGATGTATGGTACTAGGAATTTAATACATGTCATACATTGCAACTTGCAATACGCGTGTACTGCGAAGTTTTTGACAGTCAAAAGTAGAGCGTTTAAAATAGTAGGACATACGTTCAGATGTTTGGAAAGGAAAATAATTGGGATCTCTAAACTTAAACCATAATAATTTGTCTTGTGTTGTCGCCTTTAAAATAACACGGTGTTATAAGAACCCATTTTTATAAAGCCGGCAAATTAAATAACAGCCCGTTACTAAAATCTTATACTTTATCAAAATTCCATAATAGTGGCAAATTATTGTCACCATATAAAGCTGTCTTTGCACGTTAAATGCTTTTAAGTACCTAGGTAAACGCAGGTCACATAATAGGCTAGATGACTATTTTTTTATTGCATAAATGAATAGTACTCTTGAATATGAGTAACTTCTCAGAAGAAACAATATATCAATAGTCAATATTTTCAAAGGTACAGCAATTTGTATACAAAATTTCGCAAGTCTCGTGAAAAAGCTCCATACTAAAGTGGTACCGAGCTATGACGTCAAGCCTAGGTTAAAGTGTATAAAGTATACGGACACAGGAACATATTTGTAAATATCTCCGATATTTGTGCGTTTAAGTTCATACTTACTGTACAGGACTGTATAAATTCACAGGGGTTCAACCGCCGGCTCAGATTAGACTCGAAGATAGCAAGGTTACACCGATTTGGGCAGAGCCGGGGCGATAATAAAACACTTATTTGAGGAGAACGTTTTTTCACTTTTTCGATTTGCTTACCTGGCTCATGGCAATGCCGTATAGAGAGCCCCGCCCGTACGCCTCTTTCGGGCCGATCTTCCATTTCATTTTTACCTCTCTATACGGCTATTTTCCATAGTTTTCCCCATTTTCCATGAGCCAGGTGAAGCAAAACGCGATGTGTGAAATACTTTATTATCATAACCAGACATATAAACCCTTATATACTAAACATCTTATTCTATAGAAAAGTTATTTACATTTTAAGGTTCAACTTATATGAAATGTTGTACATTTTTACCACTGTTTTCGTAATAATTTCTTAACCGTTTATTATATAACCTTAAGCGCTATACTACACGTTATGTACTACGTTTATTTATGTAAATCAAAAGAAGCTACGTTAAAATTAGCTTTAGTTAAAAATATATAATCAAAATAACCCGCACTTGATAAAACACCATTTTAACACTATTTTTCCACACTGATGCCATATAAATCTATAGATATAGTCACTGAGTGTTCACTATTATAGTTTTACGTACCGTTTCAATTACACGTTTATTGTTCACATTAAAATTCACTCATGTTTTTCGTTACGAGGCCGCTGTCCTTAACACTTACCATAATAAATGTTTTTGTATATGATATAATTAAACTAATGATGTAGCTTTTGTTTACTAATTAAGCAAAAAAAAAAAATTTTTTTTTTGTACTTTTTAGATGTATCTAATTACTAAAATACACAAAAAATATTATTTTTATTTACATTAACCAAGTAGTATTGCCTCAATATATCTGAGTATAATAATGAAACTAAATAGTTTAGATGTAGTCATCATCCCTATTACGAATACAATGAAGAGTAGATAGTATACTTGTAATTATAAAGTTCAGTTTGCAGTTACTTTTTTTTTCGGCGATATTGGTTAGGCGACAATGATTTACTAGTTTTACTGGATGAGACAACTAAAAAAGAAAGCAAATCAATTAGTGTGTCGCTAATAATTTTTGCTTAGAAAAGCACAACCGCTTCGTAAAGGAATCTAAGATCCACTTTTAATGATCAATAGGAACTAGCTCATGAGTCGCATAATAATTAAATAAACATGCCGATATTTAACCATTTACATTTTACACAATTCAGTGTGCGTACAAAAGCTTTAAAGCTTCTAATACATTTTTTTGAAGTGAAATCTCTTTATAGCGACGTAGAGAGTGAAATTACAAAGTCACGTCACGGTATGATTTTGGACAAAACGCCATCAATACAACGCAATCTGTCGAATGCTCCTACTAAATAACAAAATAAGTTAGTAAGTACGGCTCAATACACAGATGGTGTACAAATTTTAATTTTTCTATTATTTTTTGGGTTCCGTGCCCAAAGCGTAAAACCCTATTGACCCTATTGTTAAGACTCCGCTGTCCATCCGTCCTTCTGTCACCAAGTTGTATCTCATGAACCATGATAGTTAGACAGTTGAAATTTCACAAATGACGTATTAACAGAAAATACTTACTAAAAACTGAATAAAAAAAATATACCAGCCAACTCACGGAGCGGTTTTTTCCTGTGCCCGCCGCGGTCGTCAAACTGCGGTTTTAATTCTAAACTCACGAGACCACGGTTTTGTGCGGTCACGCAGCTGCCGCGTTTGATAGTATCGCCCGCAAACGTGGCGAGCGAAGATAGCAGGACGCGCGGTTGCAAAAAGGCAAATACATATTTACAATAGAATTTCTGAATTTCCTCCGCAAACCGAACGCAGAGCGCGCGGGCGCTACCCGCCGAGGCTGCGGGTGACCGCGGCACGCGCGATTCTATAAGTAGCCCGACGGTGCAGCGCCGCAAACAACCGCACACACAGCGGGTGTAAAACGCACCGTGAGTTGTGCTTTAATTTTTTACATACATATCTGCATTCTACAGAAGTTACGGGCGCGGGTGAAAACCGCTCCGTGAGTTCTTAGCCTTAAACTTGAGCTCTATAAAATAATGATTTATCAGGATATTGTTTGGGCTAGTACCTACTTCAAAATAATGAAGATCGTGTAGAGAAATAGTTTAGTCAAATGTAAAAGGAGAATTATTTAGAAAATAAGATTTATTAATCTAAAGATTTCTCAAGACAATAATGCCTAGCTTTATATAATTCACTTGATGTTTTCGGAATGTCCCAAAATACTCATCGTATTTGGTCACGAGCGGTCTCTTTACCATTTCTAAGAACCGAATCCGGAACCACGTTTACACTCGCCGCGCGCCGGTCGGAAGTTTTTATATGATGATTGTAGATCACGTCTCGTTCTTTAGTCCACTGTAATTACGGACTGCTCCTGTATTAAAATTCCATATTATGATACTTGACTCATCATACTCTACTCTGATAAAAAACTACCGGTATTTGTATATTCATGAACGTTTTGAATGTTTTGTTGATGTGACTGTAGAGTATCTAATGCGGACGAACAGTGACTTTTTTATTTTGATGTTTTAGGGTTCCGTAATACTCAAGGAACCCTTGTAGTTTCGCTCTGTCCGTCCGTCTGTCCGCACCTCTAGCTTCTGTAATCTATATATATATATCTATACATCCATATCTATACATAACAGTGGCGAAGGGTCCACTCCATTGTTATCGGCTTCCCTTTTCAGATTACCTTATGAAGACATCCAGCCATAACTAGTATATGGAAAACAATAATATCTTATACAAGTCAGGTCGCACAAGCGATAACGCGATGAAGACCGACAGACAAGACAAGACAAGACTCTATACGCTGCACGTTGCAACTTTGACACGAATATTGGAATAACAGATCTCTTTATATTCGGAGTTATGGTGGGAGATCATAGAAACCTTATCTCTAAATAAAGTTAAACTCAAACTTATATGCCGAAATATTCGGAGTTAAAAGAGATCATAGGAACCATATTTTATTATAAATAAAGATGAAATTCAAACTTAGGTATATGCCGAAATATTCCGCGTTATGGATGATCATAGGAGCCTTATTTTGTAAACAAGAAAGTTGAAATTCAAACTTGTTTTTAATAGCCGACTTGTTTTTAATAGCCGGCTGGCCAACTAAAAAACAATATTATTAATATGATTTATCCGATGACAGTTCGAAGTAATGAGGTGTATGTTTCTGTGACATTGACCCGGAATTTTATTTTATTTTAATTGTAGCTTTCACCAATGAGGAGCCGTTATTAGATAATATCACGTGCATCATGAGACGAATGCATTTTGAAAAGTACCTCGGCGGTACGTACCTCAGCTCCGCGTCCTTGGATGTAAAATCATGTTAATACGTCATTAATAATTATTATTGTAACTATTATTTTTGAAATTATATTGAACAGTGAGAAGTGACTGATAATATAATTGGTCTTAAAGTTCAAACTAATACGTGTTTATGTTCTTATATGTGAATATTGAATGTGAGACTACTTAGTACTTGTGTTGTGTTTATTGTTGGTGATAAATCGTTTAAATAAATTGACTTTTACGGTAAGCGGAAAGTTGGATACGTACCTACTATCAATTGTAATTTGTAGCTGTTATTATATTAATAGACGAGCATAATATTATAAATTATTATTTAATAGGCAGTAGTACCGGGGAAGTATTTTAATATTATGATTATCTTACAATAGTTAATTAATACATAGAAAAACGTATTATTGTTAAGTACCTATTTTGTATTTTGAAATATACCTAATTGTAGGTATTGTTATAGTTACTTAAGTATTTACACTTTCTCTCGGACACGACACAAGTGACACACTCTACACGCTTGTAACGACCTTGACCATCATACTAATATGGTACTAAATTTCCTTTCAAGAAAACTTGCACAACCCACGTTTAGCGAGTAGGTAAGCCCTCTGAAGCAAAACCACCCTTGGCCACAAGATAAAATACACATTTGATACAAATAATAAATTCGTAACTGGTCGCTGTCTATACATGGAAGATATATAAGAAAAACTATGACAGGGGGCTTTATGAACGACATAGAACCCAAAACAATAATTTTTAGAATTTTTGTCTGTTTGTCTGTACGCTTGTACGCGCTAATCTCGGAACCTAGTAGACGGATTTTTATGAAATTTTGTATGGTAGTAGTTTCGACTCTGGATTAACACATAGGCTACTTTTAACTGCGGAAAATGTACGATCCAGCGATATTTGTTTTTGTGCGTACGAAGTCAACGGCTTAACCGATTTGAAAGCGGTTTTCACTAATACGTTTAAGTTTGCTCCACTTAAAATTTAATGTTTGTTTTATTTCAATCGGATCAAAAATATGAAATACTTGAGAGGTGTCAAGGGACACCCGGATGGAACGAAGTTATAATATATATATTATAATATAAATATATAGTTGATAATGAAGAATTGAAGCCTATTTTGGAAGATATATATATACAGGGTGACCTGAAATTCGATACATTCCTTTGAAAGACAAATTTGATTTTTATCTTTGGGGTCATATGAAGGCTTTGGTGTATACTACACCCATAACTACTGTAGAGGAGCTCAATAGCCGCATAAGAAATGCAGCAGAAGAAATCAAAACTTAGTCTTACTACCAGAATAATCAAAACAGAGGTACCGAGAATACTACGGGCCTGTATCAGAAACAGAGGTTCACATTTTGAACAAGACCTAAAGTAGAATATTTATTATTAAATTTAATTAAACATTGATATTTTTTAAACACAATAAACGTAATTAAATTCAAGTTTTTCCTTTTATTTTAACCTTATCGCAAATAAATCGATTTAGACATTATTTCATTTTACTTCTAATATGTTTACTACAACGTCATATTTTTATGTAGACATTTGCACCTTTTTGGAAAGCTAATGAGATAAGGAAGTTATTTAGAATATTTGTACGCATTGTATCATACATTTTTTTAAGAAAATCACCTGTTTTTAAGAAAAATGTGCATTTTTCTTAAAAGAAAATTCTGTTTCATGTCTCATAATGAAAAATTCTCGCTTAGTTTGTCCCTATTTATTCCTTAAAAATAATATTTGACTCATTGACGGTTAAAATACATAAAAAAATCACTAAAAAGACAAACATTTTTAAAAATACGTCATGTCAAAGTCAAAAAGTCGAAAATAAAGAAAAATTTTTTGAAATTTCAAAATCTTTGTAAATATCAACTTTCGGATAGGGGATGCCATGAAAAATATTACTGTAAATGAGGTCTACTTTCTATCTTTCAAAGGAATGTATCGAATTTCAGGTCACCCTGTATATATGGGTCATTCCACAAATATACGACAAATCTTTGTCCGCACCATTTTTCACTTGGTATAATGAATAATATTTCATTCCAAAATTGTTAAGTAAAAGTTCGCAATGTGTTTTAGTCATCACCCATATATTTTATAAAATATGTATTTAAATAACTTCTGAAATTTCATATAATAACCCCAAATTGTCAGTCCCTAGGGATGTCCGCACTCCGAAAGTTAGCGTTTAGGCACCCATATTTTATAGAAACATCAACTTTACACTTTATTTTAAGTAACGATTATCTATTTCATTGTAAATACACTAAATACTATGAATATTTTGCGGTTTCAATAAACAATAATTATATTTTTTAAAGTTGAATAAGTGTCCACAATTTTAATCGTCAGGCCCTAGCCGCGCACGGATTTTCAATTTTCACGCCATAATATAAATGAGAGTGAATGACATTTAGTTGATTTTAAAGTACGACAGTAAGTTATCCACAGACCATACTGGCTTTGCGGTAGCTATTTTGTGAACTGGTGCAAACGCGGCAGTTATCGCGGAAACACGTGCCGATCCAGTCACTTGGTCAGTCCCTCGGTGAGTAGTTTAATTGTTAATAATAAGAAATAGTTGATAATTATATAATATTTATGTGTGATTTTTCGGCTTTGATTGGTTCATCGTATTAAAAATCCTTTGAGAGAAATTAACCTGCATTTATATCTAGTTTCATTCCAAATTCGTCAGTCCCTGAACCATCAGGCCCTAGTTTGAATGGTGCTAGGGACTGACAGGTATAGTTTGGGACTGACGTTCATTATATTGTGATAATAACAAAAATTAATTTATCCATCAATGTTGCGTTTATAAGTTTTATACTTTATCAAATTATACTAGGGGACACCCTTAATGTAATTTGATAAAGTATAAAACTAATAGTGTACTATTTTAATACTTTTTTGCTGTGTAACTTTGTAATGTAAATTTGTAATTACACTATAAAAATATCATTTAGGGGTAACGTAATATGAAAAAATAATATATAATGCAAAAAAGGACGTTCAACGATTGCCTTTTTTATTTAGTTACAAAACTAAGTCAACAAGTTCCTAGTTTTAATAAACTGGAAACTTAGTTTTTTGCGGTCGTTGGTCACAATATTTAATAATTGTGTTATTTGTCCGTTTTGCAGCAACATACCGCCTAAAAAGAAGCTTAATACTCAACAGAAGAAATACAGTAAACTCAAACAAAAAAACAAGAAATCGAAGAAATTACTCACACCTAAAAGTAAAATAGAACAAATGGCAGAAGATCCTAATCAAAGTAGAGAACTGGTCAAAAAGGCATTATTTGGCGAAATTTTGCAGGCTCAAATTACAGAAAATATTTCAAAAGCTAAAACTCATCAAGAAAAATCTAACTTTAAACAGCTTTTAGCTGGTCCCAATGTTGACAAATATAAACTTTGGCGACACAGTAGTAGCTTTATATTGTATAACAAGCATCGGCGTAAAGTTTCTAAAAATATTGAAAAAGCTAAGAAAAACCTACTAGTACAAATGGTTCACACATTCTATGAAGATGGTAGTAATAGTCGCGCTGCAGCGGGAAAAAAGGAGTGTATTACTCGCAATAGAAATAAAAAACAGAAACTATATTTGTTAGAATCTTTAAAAAATGTACACCAAAAGTTTCTTCACTGTTTTGTCGATTGCGTCCATTTTGGTTTGTCTCCCCTAAGCTAACAGACCGCGATACATGTGCCTGCATTGTACATGAAAATATTAATCTAAAATTATCTGCTTTAAAAAAATCTAAGATTCTTACATTCGATAATATCAAACAGGTTTACAGATACTTTGTTGCAATCGGTATTCAGAGAAATGTTTAATGAGACAGTGCAAAGACTCTACTAAAGTGTTACCTATGGTAACACTTTAGTAGAGCATAAGCGAATACTGAATTCTATAACAGCAAAGATATTTTAGTAAATCAGTGCATACATGGAAAGGAAATGGTTATTGATTCTAAAACCCAAAAAGAGCGTTTAGTTTCAAAGTATAAAAAACAGACGAAGAATATAAAGCCGCACAATTTGATTATACAACTAGAAAATGATCTGCAAAATTTTTTTCAAAGGTACACTTCTAGTTCATCAAGTTACAGGCCATATGTATGTTCCAAATAAACTCATTATGAAATCATTGAGCTGTTTCTGCAGCACAATTAGGAACTCATAGTATAATTAGGAACATTATAGGAACATTAGGAACTCTAGAATACACTAACCCATCCAAACTTATTAAAGTAGCTGATGTTTATAGTACAGATTCTGAAGAAGACATTCCTCTACAAAACCTACGTAAAAGCGAAACTATTGAACAAGCAGGCACAAGTAAGGATTTAAGAGATAAACTGAAAGTGACCTATGGCAGTGGTGATTATATTTTAGTAAAATTTATGGTGAAAAAGAAAGAATACTGGTACGCTGCAATTTGTTCATATTATGATGACGAAGAAGAAGATCTAAATTCTAAGAAATCTATTTAAATTAGATGAACGTGATGTCGCTGATGTTCTTTATGAAGATGTGATTGAAAAGCTGCCGATGCCCTGTTTGATTGTTAAAGGGGTTTTATAATTTAAAAAAGGCCATAAATGTTTTTGAAAAATGAAATTATTTTATTTAGATATTATTAAGTCTTCTATGTTACTAAACCATGACTCAGTGAAACTGTCAGTACATATCCTAAGACTGAATATTATAACTCTTAAATATTTTGTTTGCCTATAATTCATTAGAATGTTGATTTTATTTAGTTAAGGCTAAGACCTTTTGTTTCTACTTTCAAACTGTTATGTAAAGAAGAATTTAAAATATTATATGTACCTAAATTAGTTACTAATTTAAAAATTAGTGATAAACTTAGTAGTATAAATAATATATATAAAATAATAGGTTTTATGTGCATTGAATGACTGATTAAGTATAAGTAAAGACCCATTACTAATTGTTATTGTGATAATAAATAGAATTAGTAGTGTATTGTAATTAGTTATTAATTATTATTGCTGTTAAGAAGTGTTACAAGCGATATTTTTTGTCTTACGCGATTCGATTAAAAATATTTTACAAATAAATATGATACTGAATGCATAGCAAACTTGTTTAATTGCAATATTATTATATTTATCAGTTCCTAACAATACCTATCAGTCCCTAGATGCCCAATCATCAGTCCCTAACCAGAGCTGTCAGTCCCTAGATTCGTAAATTTGCAAAACTATACATTTCTTCTGAAATAAAGCATAAAATGACTAGCCCTTTTAGATATAACTTAATTAATGAATTACCTATAATACACACTAATGAAGTATCCAAAAGCACCTTAAAAAAGTTTAGGACAAATGAGCTTCAAAAGTATCCCAATTTTTGTGGAATGACTCATATACAGAGATTAGCCGGAACAAACACACAGACTGACAGACGGACAGAAAAATGTTAACAATTTATATTTTATTGTAAGTACCGATCATACTTTTAAATGCATTAAGTGAAAATAAAAGCTGTTAATTTGAAATTAAGAACAGACACTTCAATTTTGTTTATCTGTATAGATATAATATATTACATTATACAAAACAAATAGTTCAAGTAATTTATATATAGTGCGCGCGGAACTAGTTGGCCGCGCCTTAGGTAGGGACAGGGGTGAGGGGGCGGGTTGCTTGCTCCTTTCGTCCCACCGCTCGCATACCTAAGGCCCGGCTAGCTAGTCACAATAAAATGGTAACAGTCATAACAGTCACAATTTGTAATTGCAAAATTCTACATTATTGTCAAGGTGATAAGGTCGTTTTTTGTATCATTCTTAATAGTCGTTATTACATTGTTATTTCGAGTAGCAAAAAGTGTCGTGCCTATTCAATCCGTCTAGCCCCAATACAATTCGCAACGCGCCATAAGGAACTTCGTTCCAAAAGTAATGTCACTCTAAACAATAGATGTAACATATCAAATCCTATAGAATAAGTGATCAGTTTAATTGGCTGAAACTTTACGTAGCTTAGGAATTACCTAATCATTGATGTACATTAATACCAGGAGGAATAAGTGACAAGTTATATTATGGTCGTAGCGCTAACACATGTTAAGAACGCCGGTCGTGGATTCAACTAGGATAGGTAACCACAATCCCTAATATGTTTAAGGTAAAAATCAATACGCCTAATACCTACTAACTTTTTCCTATTCAAAAGCTTTAACGCGACGTCGCAGATATCCTTACTTATAATATTATAAACGCAAAAGTTTTATTTATAGATGTTCGTTACTCTTTCACGTAATAACTGAACTGATTTTGATGAAATTTGATATGGTTGTAGTTTACACATAGGCTGTGTTAATCCAGAGACTAAACTACACTTCTATTCGCAGCAAAAAGTATGGTTCCCCGGGATTTCTGTTTCGCGTACGAAGTCGTAGCTAACATCTGGGCTATACTAAAATTATAAAGAGATATAGTTTGTTTCTTTGCGAGTTTGTTGCTTACCGAGATTGCGTGTAATCTCTGGATCTACTTCAACTTTTTAAATTATTTTACAACGATTTTTTAAATTATTTTACCAATAGAAAGCCACATTATTTGTGAGTGTCATAGGCTATAATATATTAACTCGAATAATGTCTGTGTGCCTCCAAAGTGGTTTATAGGTTGGGCGCCCCCCTGGCATTTCTAAACTATGAGACTTGAAACTTACAATTTTTCATGCTAATATAAATCATACATAAATACACTTTAGGAAATTTATTTTGAACGAAATCGGACTGTAACTTTTGAAGTAATTTGAAAAAAAAAACGCGTTGATAGTTAGAAGACATGTCCTGACATGCTTTTAATTAGGATTTAATATTTGCAATTATCTCTTTGATTGTGAAAAGCATTAAGCTTAATAAAGTTTCAGGAAAACCTTTGAACGGTTCAATGCCACTTTCTGTTAGCGGAACTTGTGCTTTTACGATTCGCGCAACACGCAAAGGCAAGCTACATACCTCTGCCTATTGGATAGTAATCTTTAATTAATAGATCTATTATCTTTATTTATAATGAAGAGGAAAAGGATTTATAGATTTATATATATGGTTCAAGGCACCGATAAAACACTTTTTCTTAAATTACCTACTTTTAACACTGCACTACCTTAAACAGAAATAAAGTAGTACCCTATATATATATAGAGGCAATTAATCATAATTACTAGGTATTTGGCAATAAATTTAAACCAATGACTCGATTCTGCTAATTCTTAAAATAATACACTAACGATACAGTCTCGATATGTTAAAACAGCAAAATGGTATTCTCAATAAAAGTCAAACCCACGGCAAACGCGTTTTGATTGGTCCAAAGTGCAAAAATCAGTTTATGATATCAAGAGTCATGACGGTTCATTTATTATACTTTGAAAGTAAATTGAAGGTCTAAGTTAAATACGAGAATTTGGGTCCTTAAGTCACAACAAAATTGTGATTGCGATAACATTTCAAAGGTTGGCGACCACTGACTGAAAAGTAAAAGTCGGAAGCAACAAAAATAGGTACCGTTTCCCGTATGCTATGCTTAATAGCTTTTAGTTATAACAGCGGCGTTTGCTTACAGAATTGCGATGCTGTTTTTGGACCGCGCAACGTTACTGTATTGCTAAACAATCAATTACCGTGCTTTAAAGCGGAATTGTCAGTGATCAGCATACCTACCTAGGCATTTAGCGAAAAAGGTGAAGATTGAAGAACTACGAAAACGCTCATTACAGCTTTTTGCATCCCGGCTAGGCCAATGCCCGCTTGGGCCAGAACAATTTGTGTTATTTATTGTTCAGTTCGCAGATAGGTGTCAACTATAACAGAAATCTTATGAAACTGCAAATAAGCTGATACTGATTCAAGGATTGAATGAAAAATCTGCCCTAAGTGTAATTTGTACTCGATTAATATTTATATTTTTTTACATAGTCGGATATCCGTCGACTGAATATGATCTGCGTATCAGTAACACCTCGAGAATGTTGTCAACGGGAATACTATATTTAGCGCGATGTGGGCTCGCAAGTGGGCGGCTCAATGATCTAAGCCAGCCCTCTCCATCGCGAACCTTATTCGTTTCTCCATCTCTATTAAGATACGTAGTGGATTTATGGACATGATGTGAGCTTTATGGTATTTTAATCCGTGCTTGTTGCTAAGGATACTTAGTTCTTTCGCGTGCATGATTCAAAATCTATTGCTACAGCTGCTGCTGCTCGTTTAGATAGAAATCGGCATGTTTTGGGGTTTCTAGTTTCTTTATAGTTGTTATTAATGTTTACATGATATTAAAAAACAAAATTAAAAATTTTAAGTAGGTAACCCCCGAATTGTCAGGCAGTAAGCGAGCTGATTGATGGTGATGAATTATAGCTAAGAACACTCTCGAGATGCGTTTTTGTTGTCTGAAAGCTGGCAAGCATTCAGACAAAAAAACGCATCTTCATCGAACCTTACGTTTAGAAGCTATGCCTCATTCCACTGTCAGACACACAGACAGACAGAGAGATACGTCAAACAAAAAAAAACTAGATCAAAATCGGATATCCCTTAAGCATTCTTCGGATGTGTAAGGGATTACTACCTACTTAAAATATTAGTTCTACTGATTTTCTGATTCATAGTTAAAATATTGATTGTTTACTCACCAGGACGAAATACTTTAAACGAGACAATCTTGTATTCAAATAATCGTAATGTCGGCAACGGCTGCAAGTATTTACATGAAGTTTAGTATGCAGAGAGTTTTGTGGGAGCAAAATCGTTCTAGCTAGGTTTTATCCCTGTGAAACTGTGCATTTTTAAGTAATATGTTTTTTTCTTTCGTGCAACAATATATATAAAATTTTGACTATAATGTCAGTCCGATTGGCAGGTTAATTATTGCGTTGTTTGGTAATTCGGAATTTGGTAGGTTCGAACCCCGGTAAAATATTTTTGTGTTTTTTTTTTTAAATCTACTAGAGCTCCGAGCTTCGAGTTACCCAGGTAGACCCAGTAGACTCATCGTTAAACGATAATGTCCTTTTTCTTTATTATAAAAAAAGATCAAAATCGGTTCGTCCGTTTTGGAGCTACGATGCCACGGACAGACATAGAGACATACACGTCGAACTTATAACACCGAGGGGTGTTTTAGTCGGGGTTGATGAAGTCGCTTTCGTTATCTGTTCGCTTAGATTTTTTAAACTACTCAAAGGATTTTATTACCGTTTTCAGTAATAGATACGAGTTATTCAAGCGGTAGGTATAATATACATTGCACCCGAGCGATGTCGCTAGTTGTTTTTAATAAAATAAAATTGTCCCTTTTGAAAAAAAAACTCCTAAATACATGTATGTACCCATGTATTTATTGATTCATTAACGTAGAAGAATTTTATTAATAACTGTAGGTAACGTTGGTAATTTATAGTAAGAAATTATTTCGTCATAAAAAGAGAATTTTAGCAAAATAGTTCATACTGAAACCGGTGTGCTAAATTAAATTTACCAATATCTACCGTCTACAAACAATTAACAAATTGAAACGCTGAAAATTAGCATTTAAAATTTATTCAGACACAAGAGATAAGGGTTTTCGTAAGGACCATAAGTTAGGGCTTGCGTCACTCGGTGACGTGCCCTTAATATCGTAACATTATTCCGTGTAGGCTGCGGCGAAGGCGACGCCGTGTTGGACTATAACCAAATATACGTAGGTTTGATTCTCGGTTGATGTCATCGAGGCGAATACGTCAGTAGCAGTTGACAATACAGCCTTTTGAATATCTGCTAGTATTTCGGGTGATTCACCAATAAGGACTTTAGCAATCAATTCCAAAATGCCTCAGGTAGGTACTTTGGATTCACGTGGGACGATGCAGTTCGTAAACCCAGACCTATTAAGGATATGTTGCGAAATATTAGCTAATAGATTATTAAATATCTAGTCATCATTTATGTATTTAAAAAGTCAGAATATTATTTAAGTTAAAACAGTATTGAAAGAAAAGTATAAATAAAATTCTATACTACCCTCTTACTAATAAAAAAATCTTGTAAATATTAGTACTTCTACAAAGTTTAGTTACTAACATTTTTGAACGCACCTCTGCCAAACTGTCAAAATATGTCATTGAAATTTGTTACAAGACTTTCGCTAATCGCGTCAAACGTTTTGTAAATGCAGTTCTTGAGATTTTCATTAAGCTAAATAGGAATTTTCTAATTAGAACAATAATAAAATCTGATAAATTCTGATTGTTTGGGGTTGTAAATCGCACACAGAAAGTAAGACAAGCAATAGCGTAATTTGTTTTAGGTATCTGCGAACATCTGTGAAGTATAGTGTCCAACTACATTATTTTTCAACAAGCTATTGATAAAAATAAACATGTATAAGAAAATATAATGCCTTTCATTGGTTCTTAATTTACTCCAAATTTTTCCAAGAACACATAATAGGTTATGTTATGTATATTTTCCCTTTGTTCTCAGTGTCTGATTGTACTGTATCATAATATATGTTTATAGTTGTCTATCACAGACTGTGATGAAGATATGTTTGTTGTTTTGTATGACTTTGTGGGAATGTGGTGGCAAGCCCCAAAGGGAGATCTCCGACCGAGCGAGGTGCTATGCTCGGTCAGGCCGAAGCCCACTTGTATGAATTTCAGATGTCGTATATATAGTGCCGATCATAGAAAACTTCGATAGCGCGATTCAGGATTGTGGCGCTAATTGGTCCGCCACAACTTTATATATATATATATATATACTAATAGCTGTATGGATAAATGGTTGGGTAAGTATTAATGTCAGTGGACGCTTTACTCGTAAAAGTAAGTATTGGTGGTGAATTGCAACAAAAAAGGTAGTTAATAGTTGGACGAGCCCAATTTCAATAAAAAATTAAAATAGTATGGTATCAACAACGATCTTTAAATACAAATCATGAAGTGTGTCTTAATTTCTAATGCAAGTTGCGATTATGGTGCTTACAAGGTTCACAGTATGCACTATAATCAATTAATCGCAACTCGCATTTTAAACAATAATGACACTTCGAGCGTTTGTGGGGCATCTTTGTATTTAAAGATTGTAGGGATTGGTCGTTGCAATGAAATTCAACAAATTTAATTTTTTGGCATTCTGTAGTTTTACTATAATAATAAGCATGGGCAAAATCAATTATGGGCCTTCTGGGCTTATGATCTACTGCTGCTGTAAAGACACTTATGCAGAAAAAAATTGTCATGCTCGGGGGAGACAAAATCATTATTTAAATAGTTTGCGTTAAACGGAGGGTATACCTGAGGTGTGGTTGTTATTTTTATGCCTAAACATCTTAACATAAGCAGTAGATCATAATTTACAATAATATGCCCAGAAGATCCTTGATTTTAAGATAATTGACTTTACCAAACCTTATGTACAAGAAATAATACAAGGCTGGTTCTTATTTGGAGGATAGCCCTAGCCTGTATAATAGGTAGGTAGTTATAGGTATAAGGTAGTACCCATACTCCTTACCTTTTGAAGACCCTCATCTGAATCCAACAGCAAGAACCCATATACCTACGTAGTTTCGCCCTGTCTGCCTTACGTTAGTAAGAACAGTTAATTGTACCTAATCAAGGATTAAAAATTGATGAAATTAGGTAATTGTCTTTTAGAAAAATGAATCATCACGATCATTAAACATTTGTATTTTCCCGAACGTAAGAATAATTTTCTAGACTAAGAATCAATATATATGGAGTCCAACTCATAAGTTACTCAGAAATAGAACGCTAACGAGATTCGAAAGAATATAAAATTAGCTGATGTACTGAAAATCCGCCATCTTGCCCTTATCCACACGCTATACCGCTGTTATACAAGGGTCGTGCCTTGTTTCAGCGTTGGTTAAATTAGTATGGAAATTATAACGTCACTATGTAATAATGTAAATTAGGACATACTTTATTTTTTCGGGTCAAGAGCAACATAATTTTTGTAACGCTGTTAATCTCAACCCATAGACCATCTTGCCACAACTGACGACAAGTGACAAATCAGCGTAATATAAAAAGATTTCGGCGACAAATTGGAGCTTGTCACTTGATTGTCCCCTATTATGGTGGCACAACTAGTAGCTCATATAATCACTCAAGAACCACTTATAAGGTCTTACGACGTGACTTTTGATAAGTTACTTATACCTAGTATACATAATATTATGATAATAAAGAAATACGAATGCATATCGAAGAAATGTGCGCAACTAAACTTAAACATAACGATGAAAAGCAAAATCTAACTAAAATTCTATTTTATAAATGGACTACCTTTTTCCCGCGGCTCCGCCCGCGTACCTAAATACAGTATCCCATGGGAAAAGGTACTGTACTTTTTCGGGGTAAAAGTAGCCTATGTTTTAATCCAGAGTCTCAACTTCTACCATACGAAATTTAATCGAAATCTGTTCAGTACTTTTCGCGTGAAAGAGTAACATAAACATATATCCATCCATCATCCATCCTTACAAACTTTCACATTTATAATTGTAGTAAAATATTTATTAATCACGCTAAAATACAATCTTAAATACGCATACAAGCTAAAATACGCATAAAATCGCTGTTCAGTTTAAAATAAGGTGTAAGAAATGAGAGACGAGAGAGATTAAGGCCCGCAATAGTACATAGGCCTCGTAGTTCGTATCAGGAAAGTGCTGGCTTCCAACTTGTAGTAACTACCAACTTGCAATTAATAAACAAAACATAGCATCAGTGATTAACAATTTCTCGGGACCGAATTTAAGAGTGTTCACTGTTCGACTCATTTTTATGCAGTGGTCATCTCGCCAGGCCGCGCTGGCGGGCCTTGACCGAACTCGATCCGTTTACTTCCGTTCAGTTTAATTTCGACTGTGATATTCTACTCTTAGACTAATGCCAGGTGTCAAAACACGCAGTATTTGATATTATATTAGTACCTGGGTAACCGAGCTTTGCTCGGAGCTCTAGTAGATTTAAAAAGAAAAAAGAATCACAAAAATCGACGCATCTACTGTCGACCTTCGAGGTTGAGGATTTCTGGCCGACGGGTGTGGTTTACCGGAGGTTCCGGGGGAGACTCCGGAACGAAGCGCGCATCACGTAGCCGACAACAAGTGACTAAGTGTAGTTTTTTGTGTTCCGTAATGCATCCCTTCACTCTGTCCGCCCGTCCGTCTGTCTGTCTGTCTGTCTGTCTGTACGCGCTTTGTATTGCGCGTTGATAGTTATGGAACCCTCCTTAGACATGTCGTGACTGGCTCTTGGTTAGATTTTAAGTATATAATATATATGTTAGGTTGTAAAAGAGCTCCGTGGGCTAGTGGGTAGACCGTTTGATTCGATTTCAGATTTTCATATTTCAGTTCGATTCCCAGGTTATGGCGTGTACCAATGAGACTTTTTCAGATCTCAAGTACGGACGCTCTAACGGTGAAGAAGAACATCGTGAGGAAACCCGCACATGATTGGCCCCGGACGTATTGACCAGTAATTCCTCTGGACTAGGCTGACAATGTTGTGAGAATGCCTTATGCGCTTGGGCAACCATACGACATTTAAAAACCAACTGTCCCAGGCACTACAGTATTTCAAGAGTGGTTACTTCGCTCGGAGAATACTGTATAAATCATCCAATAACGGATGAAAAGGCCTAAGTTTTAGTCTGTAAGGTATTTAAAATAAAAGTTATTTACTTATTTAAAAATATTTTACCAGGGTCAGAACCCACCACATTAAGAGTTACCGACTAACGCAAAAAAAATTACATACCAAACTGCCAATCGGACTGACAGAGTCGAAATCTCTATATATATAAAAGAAAGTCGTGTTAGTTACACTATTTATAACTCAAGAACGTCTGAACCAATTTGGCTGAAAATTGGTGGGGAGGTAGATTACAACCAGGAGATAGGATACTTAAGTGCCCCGCCGAGTCTGTCTGTCAGTATGTTCGGAATAATCTCAAAAACTACTTAAAGGATTTTCATGCAGGTTACATTTACCGACAGAGTGGTTCCTTAGGAAGGTTTAGGTCGATAATAATTTGTTAAGGTTTTGTGGAATATTTTTGATTTATGGTGATAATTGTTGAAGATGTCGCTGCCTAACCCAACCCGTTGGAGATAAATAACAAAACTATGTAAGGTTTTTATAGGTCTACAAAAAAGTCCACGATGTTTATCTGTTAAGGATAGGTTACTATACCCATTCTATGTTTAAAAAAAATTATCAGAAATAATGTGGTATTTTCAGAAGCTACATTTAGATGGATACAATTATTTAATTATCCTTATCTAGGAGATTATATCTAAGAGAGATATCTTAAAATTAAAAAGTACATGTGAAAATTTATTATAAAGTGTATATTTTTACTCTGTGCTATTACTATATTGCAGGAATATTTGCTAAAGAAGTTTTTTGCAACGAACACTCTTCCACGCGGACGAAGCTGCGGGCAAAAGCTAGTTATTGATATATTGTTTCACGACGAAAGAAAAAACATATATAACTTAAAAATGCGCAGTTTCCCAGGTATTAGACCTAGCTAGATCGATTTTTCTCCCCCAAAACTCCCTGCATACTAAATTTCATGGTAATACTTGCAGCCGTTGCCGAGATTCTGATTATATATATATACAAGATTGCCACGTTTAAAGTATAAGATGTTAAGGGGCCGTTTCACAATCACCTAATAAGTGACGAATAGCTTATCCGGAAGTTTTGTCGGTGCTTATTTTATACTTAGCGACAGAGACGAAACTTCCGGATGAGATTCGTCACTTGCGGTGATTGTAAAACAGGTCCTTCGAGTTAAATTTAAATTATTGTAATATTCTCTACGACAACTTTTGGAGCATTTAGGCAATAATGGTCAAAATCATTAGTGAAGAAAAAGGAATTGAAAAAGCAGTTAAATCTTACGCTCTGGTTCAAGATATCAATAAGGCTACATTAATGATGGTTGGAATACTAGACGTGTAGTGCAGTACGGGAATTAAACATCTCTATTCGATCTCTAACCATAACATTGAATCAATTGCCGACGCAGCAGACAAGGAGTAGGTTATCGTTGATCAAGAAACTCATTTGGGTCGAGACACGCGTGCCCCGACGCAATTCTGCCTAATTCCGTATCAGCTACGGGTTCATCGATCCACGGTACTCCGTTTCAGATTAATATAAATCGTTTAGTACCTACTTCTGTATAATCATCGTAAAGAGTTATAATCTTAATGGGAATAGCGTTTAAAGATAATAGAACATAGATAATAATGTTTATGCCATAAACTTTACGGTGACGTAGACATAGGTGGAATATATACTTTAAAAGCACATGGGAGACCGAGTTTTGCTCGGTGTTTTAGTATAACAATAAAAAAATAAGAATCACAACAATATTAATCTTACCGGGATTCGAACCCACCACAATGCAAAAATTATACGTAGGTAGACGCAAACCAAGCTGCCAATCAGACTGACGCGGACGTAAGAGAGTCGAAATTATGGATATTATATTGTTGCACGACAAATTTTTTCCGGTTAGATACTTCCCTGCGTCTTGGCACCCCCCACGTCGTCCCCCATCGCTGTGTTTGTGGTGCAAATGTGGACAGCCTCGGACACCACGGGCTGTCCTGTCAACGAAGCGCCGGCCGCATCTCCCGACATCACTGTCTGAACGATCTCATCCGTCGGGCTCTTGTCACCGCCGGAGTGCCAGCTGTGCTGGAACCCTCTGGTTTGGCGCGCGACGATGGCAAGAGACCAGACGGTATGACCCTGGTCCCTTGGAGAGTGGGACGGGCTCTTGTATGGGGCGCTACTTGCGTCGATACACTTGCTCCGTCCCATGTCCAGGGCACCTCGAGTTCTGCAGGTGCGGTCGCCAATCAGGCGGAAAACCTCAAGCGGCGCAAATATGAGAACCTTAGTGGGGATCTCATATTTGAACCGTTTGGGGTTGAAACCTTAGGTACATGGGGTCTGGGTGCGCACAAACTTTTCGGAGAAATCTCCAAAAAACTCATTGAGGCCACCCGAGACCCCAGAGCCGGCACCTACCTGGCCCAGAGAATAAGTATCGCAATCCAGCGAGGAAACTCTTTGAGCCTTCTAGGTACTCTGCCTGGTGGGGATGACCTGGGAGATTTCTTTTTTTTGTAGCATTTTAAGTTTTGGAGTAGTTATTATTTTTTTAGTACTTACCTACTTTTATAGTACAATTGATTTTGTTATCATAACTGATTCACGACAAATTAAATATATTCTCCCCCAAAACTCCATGCATACTAAATTTCATGGTAATACTTGAAGCCGTTGTCGAGATACCAATAGGGATGATGAACTACATCTAAAATATTTAGTTTCATTAATATACTTAGATATATTGAGGCATTACTACTTGGTGAATGTAAAAAACAATAATATTTTATGTGTAGTTTAGTAATTAGAACATCTAAAAAGTATCATGCTAAATTAGGAAATAAAACCTACATCATTAGTTTACTTACGTCATATAAGTACAAAAACATTCATTATGTTAAGTATGAACTTAAACGCACAAATATCGGAGATATTTACAAATATTTAAATATTTGTAAATATCTATATAGCCGTATACTTCATAAACTAGGCGTGACGTCACAGGTAGGTACGACTTTAGTATAGAGCGTTTTCACGAGACTTGCGAAATTTTGTATACAAATCGCTGTACCTTTTAAAATATTGACTTTTGATATAGGTACTATTTCTTCTGAGAAGTTACCTACTATTCATTTATGCAATAATAAAATTTAAGTCATCTAGCCTATTATATATATACAAGATCGTCTCGTTTAAAATATATATTATAGTAGATATAAAGATAAGATATAAAGGAAGTCACTATCTAGATTCTCTGCAAACATTAAACTGACAAATCATGAATTCCGTTAGAGAATAACTTATTGGATATAGTCGTAATCTAATAATGAAAATCTGTCTCAATCTATCGCCAACTTGTTGGGTGATTTACAAGAAGCTCGTGCAATAATCTCGCCTATAAATTGGTGACACGGTGTTGCTAACAAGCCGCGTTCGTTGACGCTAAGTTATAGGCTGTTAGGAGTTAGGACGCACGAGTTAATGTACTATAGACTGAAGTTCAGTTTAAAATAGCTCGAAAACACATCACTCTCTACACGAGTCTATACCTCATATGGCAGTCGGCTTTATTGCTCAATAAAATGTAATATTTATTAGCATAACACAAAATTTTTGCATCAAAGACTGAAAACTGATGAAAAAAAATGATCCAAGTCTAGCTTTTTGTGATTAATATAAAGACGAATTAATGGGTAATATTGGGAAATAAAAAAGTTTTAATGATAATAATACTTATACAGACGCTAGTTAATTTGTCATTACTAATAACATTATAATTTTATACAATATGTTCACAAATAGAGAAACTGACACAAACAGTATAAAGCCCATACATAAAAGCAATTAAGCGCGCTGTCCGAGGCGCAGACATACTGTGGACGAAGGAAATATAAGACGAAAGCTATTATACCATTTCTCTTGAGATAATGACAGCGCTAATTCCTCGGCCCTTGAGTCTAGCATGCTCGAGCATAGTGGATACGAGGCGATAGATATAAACCATCTAACCTAGGGCCTCTCGCTCACTAGGACACAACCTCTGATGTCAAGTGACAGCTATCAGAGGCCTAATTCTCGTAACTATTTGAGATCATAATCCAGTTTCGGACCGTGCGGTGTCGCATTCACACACGTCTATCGCGCGTGAGCGAGTGAGGATTACGATCAAGAATAGGTACGAAAATTGGACTTCAGCACACTTCAAGCACTAATCAGTTTTAAACAAACTTAATGCTCTAAGTAATTTTCATACATTTCTCTTTCGAAAACGTAAGGAATACGTAGTTGTCAATTGTTCCTGTTAATCCTACAGGTAAATGGCCATCGATACAACTGCACACGTTTTACTGGTGGTGCCATAGTCGAAACCAACACATTGTCTGATTTAGCGAGGACGCCAATCAGGAAGTCATCTTAAGATCTGAATAGTTGACCACACTAGATGCAAAACCAAATACAAATTTAAGGGCAGAACGATGATTAAACTTTCTATCTTGTCCTAGCTCTACTTTGAGTTACTGAGAGTTGTCACCTACTTTGAGTTGCATATTTACAAAACTAATATCGATTCTAAATCTTCAAAAGCATTATATATTATAGTATGTCTGATAATGTATTCAGGCCTAACAATGCCGCATACCGCAGCTTATACTAAATCTGGCTCGCTAAAACTGGGAGTCTACGTTCCTACCTTTTCCGTGTTTTAATACAATGTTGACGTTCAACTTTAAATAGATTCAGTTTTTAACCGACTTCCAAATATATATATATATATATATATATATATATATATATATAACGATTACCCCGCCGTCTGTGGAGGACCTATTTTCAAAATTCTTAATTTGATGTAGGTATAGGGTATAATCCCAAATTGTTCCTATTGACATGAAAGTGGTGACCTGATGACACATATGGTGATTTCGACTTTTTCTGAAGTATTCCAAGCATATGCTATCGAAAAAAAAGATTTTGTTCCCAGGGATACCCTGGATATGGATGGATCCAAAAGTACTGAACAGAACTCCTGTCTCCTTATAGATAAATGTTTGGGGATTTCGGCGTTGTTTAAAAAACTGCAAGCATATGTCACTATGTCAATTAAAGTAATCATCATCATCACCACCATCATCACACCATACATCATCACATTATGATTATATAGAAGATACTTCTCATAGTATTTTACACCGACACGGATATCTTTGAACTTTACTCTGCCGTTTACGGACCTGATTTTAAAACACTTATTATTTAAAAAAGTAATAACCTAACCAAGAGCATGTCAGGACATGTCTTAAGGAGGGTTCCGTAACAATATAGGCGTGTTATATATTTTTTTCTAATTACTTCACAAGTTGCTGTCCAATTTAGTTCAAAATATTTTTTCTAAAGAGTTTTTAGCATGATCTATTAGCATGGAAAATTGCAAGTTTGTAAGTCTCATAGTTTAGAAATATTTTCAAAATAATTCCCCTTTTAAATTCGGCTAAAATTTTAACTATTTCTCTACTCAAATCTTCATAATTTTGAAGTCGCTACCAGCCAACTAACCCACAATAACCATTTTTTACCCTTTTCTATTTACGAGAAATAATGGATTATTTACGAAGCGTTTTTTAGCAATACAGCATTAATCCTTATCCAATTAAGTACCTTAAATACATTGTGCATTTAATATAGATCAACATGGCTCTTTACAGCGTGTAATTTAAATGAATATTTTCGAAGATATTACAGATTTAAAATCCAGGGACATAGCGGTTGCGGCGCGGCGGTACCGGCCGGTAGGAAACCCTTTTCAATATTGTATCCAGAAGTATATTACAGTGACTAGAGTTATTTGCTGAAGAAGTTTTTTCTCCAAGTACACTATTCCACGTGGGCGAAGTCGCGGGCAAAAGCTAGTTTATAAAATTAGTAATGATCTAAGTAAATTAATAAAGCATTAAATAATTGTGTGCGTATAAAAACAAATAATAAAAATATTTTAGAATTCAAATGTCTATAATTTATGAATTCTCTGATCTTTTTCGATTACTTTATGAAGCTACAATTCCACCTACATCGATTACCTAAAAAATATTCAAATACCATAACAACAAGAGGGCGGCGTTAAACTTGTATTTTTAAATAGGTAATAGTGAAAAAACATATAGTAGTTTGAAAGTTCACAAGAATGAAGAAGACAGAGAGCAGAGATTAAGGATAACCTAACCAAGAGCATGTCACTCAGGACTCATATATATATATTGAAAGTAATAACAAGTTTCTATCTCTTATAGTTTAGAAATACCAGGACCAACTTGCAAACCACTTTGGAGGCCGACTACTCGAAAATGGTGTTTAGGTACTTTATAAAAAGCCATGCATGAAACCTCGCCGTTATTTAAAAAGGCATATTAGACGATACCCTACACAATGGAATAGAACTAGAAAAAAAATCATCCCCACTTCAAATGTAGGTATGGGGACTTGGGGAGCCACCCTTAAAATATAAAATTATGACTATTTTATGACGCCAAAAATTAAAACAACATTCACAATCTGTGTCAAATTTCATAAACATATTTTTGATCATACTTTCAGAAGTAAGAAGGGCGTACAGCAGGGGCGTGCGCTCCTTGTAGGCAGAAATGCAGTGCTTTACTTGTCATTCACAGATATTTTAATAAAACGTTCGTACGTTTTAGATGACTTTAATTAATAGTAAATAAATTAATTAAAAAAATATAATAACTTAAAAACGCCTAATATTTTATAAATAGCAACTCATCTCATGCCGTTGCGTTCTGCAGGACAAATGTATGTGTAATTTTCATACTTCGCAAACGCACACACCCATGAATATCGACATGATTATATAGCACCAACTCCCGCGGCAGGCGATGGCTCTTGGCTATCCGATTGCTTCCGAAAACCGCCGAACTGGCTTGTCGGAAATTATTCGTTGCCTATAATCCGAGTGAAAATAATAGACGGAAATCTAATAAATCACGTATGCACATTATGCATTTTTGTTTAGTAAGGTTTTATTTGTTTAAATAGAAGAAACGTTTTGTGTTTCGCGGGGGCCATATTGCATATTTCATGTGATAAGCATTGTTTACAATTTAATCGCTCCAGTTTATTTATAGTTTTCTTAAAAGATTTTTCATTTTAACATTTGAAAGTGTCTACATTTAACAGTTTATTACTGAGTTTCTATAATAATTGTAGTGATGTGCTTTTACTAGTGCGTTTGTTGATTTTTTTTAAATATTATTTGATTGTGAGGTTTGTGTTGAAAATGTGTGTTTATTAAAAATTAAAAATAACAAGTTCTCACAATTGTCATTAAGTGAAAAGATTCAAATTCTGTCTAAAGGTAGGTGTGTACCCGAGTTACAACAATTAAACCAGCAAAAAAATAATGTAACTCGAAAATTTCATGTTAAAAGTTATGAAACGTATAACTGGCTGTGTGGTTGTGTACACACGATTAAATTATATTGTTTTCCTTGCATATTATTTAGTAATTTACATCAGGATATAGTAATCTTAAGTAACCGGAACCTTGAATATGTGAAAATTGAAGCTGACTGACTGGTGAGTAGTTAAAATATTTTAAAATAAATTTCATGTTAAAAGTTATGAAACGTGTAACTGGCTGTGTGGTTGTGTACACACGATTAAATTATATTGTTTTATTTACATATTATTTAGTAATTTACATCGGGATATAGTAATCTCAAGTAACCGGAACCTTGAATATGTGAAAATTGAAGCTGACTGACTGGTGAGTAGTTATAATATTTTAAAATATGCTTATTATTTTACTTATTAGAATTTCTTCCGCCGCGACGATCGATCGCTGTTTTGTCTGCGTTGACGTAGATGTACATGAATAGTAGTACATCTAAGACTTGCTCTGTTGGCATGGTCTCGACTTAGAGATCCGTCGCTTGGCTGTAGCTATGCTAAAAATCTATAAACGAAAAAGTTTTTGTGACCGAGTACTTCGTCGCATACCCAGTGTCATAATCCTGTGCACGCCACTGGCGGACAGGTATACTGACAGACGGACGGACGGAGCGACAAAAGAAGAAGAGAGAAGTTAGTAGATCTCTCAAGAAGACGTCAAATACAAATTCCATGGCTCCATCTTCATTTCTTAATTCTTGCGTGAATGAAAGTAGAGTTTTTCCTAAAAGTAGAGTACCTTTAATATGTAATGGAATTTTCCTTTCCATTTTAGTACTAACATAATTCAATATCTTTTAAAGCATTTCGGAGTACGGGTACAAGTGTATCCCAAGTGTAACCCAGCAAGAAGTACAATTGTAGCGTATAAGAATTTTAAAATGGGATTAGATACGGACTGTTCTTGACGACTGTACCTATATGTTATAAAAAACAGTGTAAACACATCACACGTCTCCATATAAACTTTAATCCAAGGGCCCGTAATAATTAATCGCCAAATACGGAACACAGAAAAATAAGGCTGACCTCATATTAGAGGCTAGAGCCAGATCCTTTAAAGCATTGTCTTTACATTACAAGGATTAGACTTTATATTACTTTTCAGCTTTATTTGATTTATAATATTATCTATCCAAGTGGCAAATATTTTAGAGATTTTTGGGATGTCTACCATCCCAAAAAACTCTAAAATATTTGCCATCTATTATATAATTCAGAAAAATATTAAGTTAACAATTATGATTGTTCAAAGTTTAAACTATAAGTTAATAGTGAATATGAAATTTTAATGAAGAACATTTCCACTAATATTTGTAGGTATCAAAAAGATTCATCATTTTATGTACTTACCTAAAAATTTTAACGTTATTTAATTCATATTTGTAATTTTTCACAATGTACGGTACATTTTGAAAAATTACTTTTACTAATTAATAATCATAAGTTAAAAAATATAACTTGACTACGCAAATTATATAGCCTATGTTACCCGGGCCATTATTACGAATCTCATTCATTAAAATCGGATCATTAGTTTAGGCGCTACGGTGGAACAAACATACATCACCGTAGTCGGGCAGAAACGTATTATTTGCTATGTAAGATAGTATTAACACATAAACAACATAAAAATTTACAAACTTGGAACTTTTGTCCTCCAACCCCTTAAACTAAGGGATAAAAATTTGTTTGGCCTGTTGGCTTACCTTCGCAAAATGTTACTCTTAGAGGTCTGAAAATTGTTCTTATCAACTTTAAAAAAGAAGTGAAATCCCTCCAAAAACATTTTCATGTAGAGTGATGCCAAGACGATACCATATGATTTGCACTGTCAAAAAGTTATCAGATCTCATGTAAAACCAAGCTTCTGACTCTACACGCCTTAACTCTACAAGACTAACTTCACAAACTTAGTCAAGTTATGTGGCTTGGCCGTTTCGTTCCTACAAGAATAGTATAACAGAAGCAGTCCGTAAATTTATCACCTTGCCCAAGCCCCAGGCCACATATTTTGACTAATGTGTAGAGTTTGTAAAGTTAGTCTTGTAGAGTTAAGGCGTGTAGAGTCAGAAGCTTGGTTTTACGTGAGATCTCATAGCTTTTTGACAGTGCGAATCATATGGTAGCGTCTTGGCATATCTACATGAAAATGTTTTTGGTGATTATTCTAATAAAACATTTTAACTTTACAATTCAGTTCAAAAATACGGTGGTGTGAATTAATCTTTTTTTTACATCGAAATTTTTACATCGACGGTGAAGCTACCAACTACTGACGAACGCGTAGGATTATGGGTAAATAATTATGTAATATTTACTGTGACACCATCTTTCTATTTATGTACCTATTCTGTATAGAGGAGCTCAATATGTTTAGGTAAGTCTTTCAATTATCCACGGGTTTTATGTTATGAGTGTGGCGAAAATAACAAAGAAAAACATTTTAGCAAAACTTGCGTCGTTCTCTACAAACAATACTTACTTGAAACCTTTTTTAGGGTTCCGTTCCTGTAGGGTAACAACGGGACACTATTACTAAGACTCCGCTGTCCGTCCGTCCGTCTGTCACCAGTGAACAGGCTATACCTACCTATCTCGTGAACCGTTGTAGCTAGACAGTTAAAATTTTCTCAGATGACATATTTCTCCTCTCGCTATAACAAATCTATGCTAAAAACAGAATAAAATAAAATTTAGGCGAGCTCCCATACAACAAACATAATTTTTTTTCGACTCCTGTACCAAATAGTCGTCGAAACACTCCGTGCGCGAGTCCGACTCGCACTTGGCCGGTTTATTTTATATCTTTGGAAATTTATTCAAAATGAGGTTTTCGGTTTTCTAGGCCCTAACGTATGTGTCCGTAACGTCCTTCATGAGATGTCATGGCTCGCAGTCTAGTCAGTTTAATATTTTAAACTAATTACCTAAAAGAATTTTACTTGCTCGCAGTCTAATATTTTTTAATTTCGGTAATTAACTTCGATTGGTCAAAGGTCAAAAATTAAAAAGTGTTAATTAATTTATTATCAGATAAAAACAAAATAATTTATCAAAGTTCACAATGCATACGTGACATTGGCTGCGCGTGCCTTTTTAACGATATTGTTTGTGTTTATTTTTAAATCATTATCACGAAGAGGATATAGTAAATCCATAGTCAAAGATTTACGTCAACAGCTTACCTGCGATAAGAGATAAGATTAGTGATTACTCCTTTAGCTTACCCTACGGAATAGTTGTCAGACTGCGGTGTATTTTACCTGAAACAAAATAAATGTTTGAATACATAAATAATAATACTTTACGTGTGAAACGCCATCTAGCGACGTATCCTCGGACCACGTGTACCAATTACCGCGCTACGCTCTGAAGTCAGCGAAGCGTCGCGTCGTCGCTCACTCTGTTACGTTTTAGTTCTTATTAACTACCACAGATTGCGCCATCGGTTTAAAAAATATTGGAAGCAAGAACACACATTAAAAAAATGCTTGATAATTAATTAATTAATTAATAAAAGTTATTTGATTAATCACTTTGAAAATTATGAAAGTCTTTACAATTATTTTAAATGGTTAAAAGAAACATGATCTGGGGATACCCACAAACCAAGTGACCTATTTTTTCGCGTTTTAAGTATGAAATGCAATATGCGAAACAGATAAAGGCTATTAATAGAGTATGACCTATGTATTATGACAACATTGGACATTAAGAATATTTTATTGACATATAAGTACCTAAGTCCATGTAGTTAGCTATATAATTATGACATACCTACTCCATAAGTTACAAACTTTCAAACTTTCATCATATTGTATGGTTTCATCATATGGTTTTCTACTCCTAGGAAGAAATATGTTGTATCTTTAATCCATCCTTTCTTTTTCGCCATTTAGTATAGAGTTTAGGAAGTTGGGACTTGGGAGTCCCATATTGCAAATATCCTGCTCGTTTTGAATAAAATATGTTGTATCTTTAATACATCCTTTCTTTTTCGCCATTTAGTATAGAGTTTAGGAAGTTGGGACTTGGGCTTGACGAGCAGGATATTGCAAATATCCTGCTCGTTTTGAATCAAGATAATCAATATTTATAGTTTATGAGTAAATAACGGAAAACCAAATTAACTTTTTAAGAAACCCATATAGTTTCACTCTGTCCGTCCGTCTGACGTCCGTCCGTCTGTCTGTCTGTTTGTCTGTCCGGCCTTCTAACTCCTGTAATTATGAATATAAATGGATGAAATTTGATATAATTGGGGATGAAAAATATTTCATTCTATCCTATCGTGTGGGGTATTGTCGAATGGGTCTTTTTAAGTAAAGGCAAGGTTTGATACAGCCTACAAAGTAATTCCTAAGTAGCGACCCAACCTATGCTCTTGGTTAGGTTATTTGTTATCTTTAATTATTCTTTATCCATTTTGTCGAGTAGACTTCATACTTCGTACTCGCGGAGAAACTTCAAACTCATGATAAAAATCGCACTCAACGTGCTCTATATAGGTAAATTAAAGAGCTTGTTCGAAGTGGTTGCTCGCATTTTAAGCCGAATGAATGAAAAAAGCATTGATATTTTTTACTCAATCTTTTAGATATGTATCGCTATGAATGCGTGAATATGAGTAAGAATTCGCTATTTATTTTCGAATGAGACATCATAATAATATTATGGTATATGGAGAGATTTGAAAGCTACATAGCGAATGCAGTGAGGATTTTGCAATACCATCACCGTTTATCAGGATGTAGACGATTTCGTCGTACGGCTGTCGACGGAAGCATTAAAATTGATAGGCCTTTTGTACTCTCGTAATTACGTGCTTCCCACAGGTTTGAGGTGAAGGTGAGTCAATAGTTAAAGCTATCCAACCGAGGTATGGAAGGAACCGAAGATGAATCTTTGTTTCATCTTGCTCTTTCTTACTTGCTAATATCTGAATGAACTAATGAACTCTAGAAGAGGAATCTTTATAAGATACAGTTTCAGTAAATCATAGAGAGGTTTTGCGTACGCTTTTCTATACATCTAGTGCGATTGCACAGGGAATGTGAAAACATCTCTCCACTCGACATTGAAACACGATTCAGAGATCCAGCGTGGTTATTCAATGGCCATGTCTAATAAATGAAAAATTTCGGCTAGTGCAAGAAAATGCTCAGTATAAGCACGTGCATTCAAATGTTGAGATGACAAGAGATTCTATTCACATCCTAAAGTTGAACTCAATGTTTTTCCAAAGCCAATTATAATTATTGACGTAAATCCCACGAGCATAACCGTTGCCCGTGAACCATAAACCACGTGCATAATAATAACTAATTGTTAGTCAAGAGCGGCACTCGAGAGGGAATTTTCACACCGGGAAGTGGTCTATTTCGGTCGTATCACCTCGTTGGTCGTTTTATTATATAGGTTCATTAAACGCACGCGATCTTTGCGCTTTGCACCTACCTACTCGACTAGTGATGAGTTCACGTAAATAGCGTTAAACATCTTAACACCATTCCAACAGCTCGAGTGGGGTGCGAGACGTCTTTATCGTTTTTCGCACTTAAATTCGAGTAGAAAAGTTAACACTAGCGGTGACAAATTAATGGTCACTCGGTTTAAATCAATTTAATTTGTATCTACTTCAGAATGTCATTATGAGAAAAGTTGTTTACAAACAGAAAGTAAAGGTGATGATCCAAAATTGACCCAGAGTCGAAAGCAATGAAATGGTTGCCAATGTATACACTTTAAATCATATTTGTTGTCACCAAAAGGGTAATCTCGAAAAACGTCGGGTATAGAAGTTATGAGCAAGAATAATATCAGTTTTTCTATGAAAACGACTGATGTGAGACGATGTATGAAAAATAATATTATATTCCCGAATGACATTAAAAAAGTGGTTGTAGTGTATATGGTGTTATGTGTTTTCGGTGTAGGTAGAAGACGTAGGTGTAGTTTTTGGTATTGAAATTGTAGGTATACCTACTCGTACATATTACGCCTGCAGTTTTAATGTACCGTGGTACGATTTCATGCGGAAGTTCCGTAATTGTGGAGGCGATAACAAAGCTCCGTTACAACTCTAATCTATGCCTACACCTGCCCACCTACAACATCAACTTAACTACATACTCCTTCAGTTCCTACACCAACAAATACATCTACACCTACATCTCCACCTACTATGATTTTGGATTTTATTCTTGCTAATAACTAACCCGGCGTATTTCAAGGTTTTCCCTTTGGTGTCATCAAATATTATTCAAAGAAACACTGAAACACACAAACAAACTTTTCGTTGCTGTCGACGCTGGGTTTTTTTATTAGTATGAATTTGGACCATGCCCTTTAAGGTCATACCTAATACAGTTAGGTTAGGTTAGGTACCTACCTATATGACGTAAATATGATGATGAGGTAGGCGTAGGGCTCATCATCATCATATTATTATTATTATGCATTTTTACCAACGCTATAATATATTTCGAATGCCGTATTCAACTCCGGTCAAGCCTAGTCAATGTCATCATACAAACTCAACTCTTAGTTACTACCCCTAAGCTTTTCAATATGGCAAGGGTGACTTATCAAGAGGTGCAATCGTGCAATGATTCAGCCACTCAACCTGACCTTTCTGTGGAAACTTATACATTGACCCAGATACTGTTGCCTACACCACGCCTGACTGCAAGGTGCAATTACTCTCCGGTCACCCCATAATTCTTCGCCTTATCTCCACGGCAGGTTACCAGATAAGTAAAACCCTTAAGCACGGAATTATATGATTTCAAAATTAAGCATAAAACATTACAATTTACAACTTTCAGTAAAGAGGTTTGATTTAATATTGAAATTAACATAACATAAATAAAAGGGTAGTTCCAAAAACTAATTACATATTGTATGAATAAACAAACTATATCAAGTTTCAATTTTGAACAATTTCTAATATGTACTACATTGCACATTATTCTATTATCATTTTTTATCTTAAAACATATTTTTACAGGGTTTATCTATTGCTATAAAGCTATACAAATAACATTCAACCTCAAAGCTATACAAAAAAAAATATTATGTACCTTCATATAAAATCAACGCTTTTTTGTTGTTTCACAAACTCGTCATTACTTTTGTTTTTATATTTTATGATTAATGATGGCCATTGGCCAGGCCAATTACTGAACCAGTAGCAACTAGCTCGCTAGTTCATAATCTCAGTTCTCCAACTAGCTTGTTCAATGTTTATGGTCCTCCTAATAATTGCACATCTTGATCAAAATATTTATATAAAAAATATAATTTGAAAGTAATAAAAATTTATATACGAAGATCTTTACTCTTTATAGGGAGCGTGCAAGTGTATGGGGGAGATATACTAAACGACCGCAGCGCATGTCGTGGCAGAAATGTGCAACAATATGGGCTAAGTCGAACTTGTCAATGAATTTCTTTGAAAATCTTATATTAAATACGAGACAATCGTGTTTAATTATAATCGTTTTCTCAAAAACGGCTGCAATTAAATTTAGTATGCAAGGAGTTTTGAGGGAGAAAAATCGATCTAGCTAGGTCTTGTCCCTGGGAAACTGCGCGTTTTTAAGCTATATTTCTTTCATCGTGCAACACTGTTAGTCCGTTTGGCAGTTTGGTATGTGTATGTATAATTTTTACTTTGTTCGAAAATTCGGAATGTGGTGGATTCGAATCCCGGTCAGATCAATATTTTTGTGATTCTTTTTATTTTTATAAATTAGGTCATTATTGTTGTTGTATTGTGAACTGCAAAAATAACAGTAACAAAAAAAATTTTGAAGTCGGTACTACCTACTCATACTTCCTACTCCTAGTACATACTTCTACCACCTACACCGACACCTAAAACCTGCCTCTGATACCAACACTAACTACGAACTAATCTGAGAGTTGAGACACGGGGTCGGCCAATTCAATATTAGGCACTTTGGCCTACAGATTTTATTTTAGTTACTCGTGATAACTTCCAAACTAAATATCCGATTTCGATGAAACAAAGAGTATTTAATTTTTAACCGACTTCCAAAAAAAGCAGGCGGTTATACGTTCAGCTGTGTTTTTTTGTATGTTCAACGATAACTCCGCCGTCTTTGAAAATCGAAAAAAAAAATTTTGAAAATCGGTCAACAACCGATTTTCAAAATTATTTTTTTGATGTAAAGGGTTATACTTCGAAGTTGTTCCCGTTTTCACAAAAGTGAGGACCTTTTTTGAAGTAACCCAAGCATATGCTACCAAAAAGTAAGATTCTGCACCAAGGTATACCCTGGATCCAAAAGCACTGAACAGAACTCCTCAGTATTTAAAGCTACGCGTTTGGAAATTTCGACATTGTTTAAAGAACTGCAAGCATATGCCATTATATAACTTACAGTAATCATCATTATCTTATATACAATAACTAATGGAAGCTTGGTGCGTATTCTATTATACATTCGATCGTTTATTTTAAACTTTCTTAAAATGTGTTAAGAATAATGTAACAAATAACACTTAAGAAATTATTATTTTTAAACAAAAAATTAAACCGACTTCAAAAGTAAAAATGCACAAAAAAGTATGAAATAAAACTTATTTTCTAAATAATTATCCCTTTTAAATTCGGCTGAAATTTTAACTATTTCTCTACTCAATCTTAAAAATTTTGAAGTCGGTACCAGCCCCAACTTGAACGTGTTCTATCTTAAATATTGTTTTATCAGGATGTTGTTCGGGCTGTGTGAATAGGGAATACAAAAATATAAAAATCTTTAATCTTTGTAATATTAGTATATAATTGTAGATATTTAAAATTATAGATTATTATACATAGTATATATAGATATTAACAAATGCCCATAACATACTATTTTTTGCCTTTCTTTAAACCTTTTATTTACTATAATTTAAATAAAAGTACCTGGGAGACCGAGCTTTGCTCGGTGTTTTAGTAGAACGATAAAATAAAAAATAAATAAAAAAATATAAAAGAAAAAGAAATAATAAGAATTACAAAAATATTTATCTTACCGGGATTCGAACCCACCAAATTCCGAATTTCCAAACAATGCAAAAATTGTACGTAGGTACGCATACCAACATAATATATTGCTTAAAAATGCGCAGTTTCTAAGGGATAAGACCTAGCCAGTTGGATTTTTCTCCCCCAAAAACTCTGGTAATGGTAATACTTGTAGCCGTTGTCGATATACCGATTATATTAGGTCATTACATATGAAATTGGCGTTTTGTAAAGGAGGAACATAAAGTCGATTTGTTTAAACATAATATATTTATTGAATTAAAGTATATACAACTACTATCTATGCACTTTTGCCATCTTATAGGTAGTTAATTGATTACTTTACTAAAAAAACCATTCGGACAGGAATCAATAAAATTGAAGGCGTTTTGGACTGCCCCATCGGAGTTGAATTTTTCCCCTTGCAAGAAGTTATCCAAATTTCGAAAAAAATGATAATCTGTCTGAGCAAGGTCCGGGGAGTACGGTGGATGTCTTAGATATTCCAATTGGCTCCTCTAATTTGGTAGCCGTCTGTTGTGCAGTGTGTGCGAAGTTGTGCGAATGACCAACCTCGGTTGTTTAGCAGCTAGCTATTCCATCATGATTTGCAGTTGCTGGCAATAGACATCTGCGGTAATCATCTGGCCAGATTTAAGAAAGCTGTGGTGAACGACACCGGCACTAGTCCATCAAACGCACACAAGTAACTTTTTTCGAGTCAATTTTCGCTTGGGGCAGGCTTTGGCTGGTTCGCCAGGGTTCAGCCATTGCGATGAGGGTTTCCGATTATCGTACAGGACTTTCATCTGGTTGGTCTACTTTTCATCACAGGTAATGATTCGATTTAAAATCCCTTCATTATTGTGCCGGTTGAGTAATGTAACGCAGCAGTCGACGCGCGTTTGTCGGTTTGCTGCACTCAATTCATGAGTTACCCTACCCACCTTTCAAGCTTTTTCACCTTCCCAATTTGCTTGAACTGGATTAAAACAGTTTTATCACTAACACCGCAGCGTGCAGCTAACTAGGACGTGGTTTGCGATGGATCCGCTTCCACAATAGCCTACAATTCTTAATTATCAACTTTGGTCTCCGGCCGTCCACGGGGCTAGGGTCTGCAGGTCGAAATTTCCAAAACGAAAACGTTGGAACCAAAAACGCACTGTGTTTTCTTTTGCGACTTTTCCGCCGCCATACACATCATTAACGCTCTCATCATACAAGATGCTCTCGTTTAAAGTATAAGATAAAAAGCACTTTTCATTCGCTATTGGACATAACCTAAAGTTTAATTGTATTAATGTCGTGCACGGTCCCTATAACTATGAAGCTGTTATTTGATTAAAATTTCAAATCACAAAAATAAATAATCGAATCACCTTGACTTTTAATTCTTAATGTCATATAAGCATTTATTAATTTAGGTAATTTTGTTTGTGAACATGAATGTCCTTGATATGTTAAACTACAACAAAATTCGATTCGTGTGAGGAAATGCAGATTTTATGCATATAATTATCTGTATGCAAACATTTTACAGGCGTACCTATTTTGCATCAATTTTGTGTTAAAATATATTAATTTATCAATCATCAGTGCATCTTCTTTTAAATTTGACGAGCATGCATTGTATTTGGTGTTGGCAAGACATAGAGCAAAGTCGGGCAATCCTAATTAAGGTGATGGATAGCCCAGCGCGGCGTCTCCTTGTAAATCTACCGCGTCCATTTTGTCATCTCTGTCATATTACAGAGATTACCGATACTAACATGTAGGTACGGAGTATATACCTAATAGTGCTGTAGGCACTTCGCATGAAAGAAAGAAAAAACAATTGTTGTTCCTAGGCTAGTGACCTATGAATTGTACAGATGTCGGCACTCGGTAACTATCAGAACAAGCGACGATATGCAGAACAAGCAACTCGGTCTTAACTAGACTAATTTGAGTTATGGCTTTTGTCACTTTGGGACAAAATGATTCTTCCGCGGTCGGCCTTTTACAAATTTATTGATGAGCTCATTTTTCGCTTGCTTCAACATTCGCTTTGTTATGTACTAGAGACTACTAGCTCTTTTAAATAGTTTTTGATGGCACAAGCTTTGAGGCAGATCCTGTTAGCGTATCTCTAGTTTTTCACAACTACCTATACATTTACAATCGTCAAGTCACGCCACCGCATGATGCTCTGTGACCTCATAAATGCTCGTCGATTTAAACTTGAATCAATTCATCCTATGGCATCACAACGTTGCCGAGAATCATAATAATGCAATGCAATTTCGCGTTATTGTTGATTATCCTCGTAATTAATGAAGCTATTTGTACTACCTATTAAGCGATGAATAGTTAATAACTGGTTATTATCGGATAAAACTAAATACTCTAAGATTGAATCTGCCATAGTAATTTTCACATCTTTACATTTAAAAATAAGTCGTTTCCGCTCTCTGTTCGCTTAGATATTTTAAACTACTCAACAGATTTTAATGCAGTTTTCAGCAATACATATTACATAGTGATTCAAGAGGACGGTTTGTGTGTAGATAACACATTGCTGTTGTCACCCGTGCGTAGCCGGGGCGGGTCGATAGTTTTAGTAATAGTTGTAGTTTTAGCAAGTACTTTTTTCTATTATCTACAATCTACATATACCTATTTATTATATTATGATTTCCTTATAGAAACGAATTGAATGTCAGAATATTACCTTGAATGTCATGTAATCATTTGCTTATTATAGCAAATTTTCCGTTTCAAATTATTATTAATCGCCCGCAGTGTTTTAATAGTTTTCTAAATAAAAAAAGATTATTTAGAAAAGTATTAAAACACCGCTAGAAGCGATTAACGATTAGATTGGTATAGATTTTATTGTGCTGCGAATTGCGATACGATAATCTAGAAACTATTGATGTCGGCAGACTTCAAAGCGTGATGACGATTGACGACAAAGTTATTGGACTAAATATTCGGCTAGTTGCTTTGAATAGACCTTACAATGTTATAAAACATAATAACATAAATATACTGCAGGTATCTACAATATGTAACAGGTACGAATTAAGAAAATTGTTCCTACCTGAAAATTTCCGAAATCATATTAATATTTGTAACATGCTCTAACGCACCAATCTAGCTTCCGTTAATCGGTAGTTTACGTACTGTTCACCATATTGTAAATAAAAGTATCAAGTTACCTGCTCAATAGATATAACAGATCAGTGTCAATTTAATCTCAAAATTGATGAATGCAAGCGGAGGTTTGCTATTAATTATTTATAGACAAACTGAAAAATTATTAACGATCTTCTTTGTCCTTAAGTTGGGAGTAGATGTCATATTCGCGATAATAATATTCGCGGCCGTGAATTGAATCGTGAATTTGTGACAATGTTTTATTAAAAACGACAAATCGATAATTTAACATTATCGTACATCTAAATAGTGTTTCATGAATGTTGTTTATGGAAGCTGTCGGGGTCGCGAGATCGTTTCGTATGAATTCCGAAGATTTATGCAAATGAGAGAGTCAATTGACCTCACGTTGATTCTATTAAGATGTTAAGAGGCTCAAGTGATACGCTCAAGAGTTTCGAGGCCCTAAGGAAATACTTCTTCAATGATTGTCGCATTGAAAAAGTATTAAGTAAGACAATCATTGAAAATAAGTAACTCGAGTACCTATTTGCTACCTACAATTGACGTGTTACTTAACAATCAATTCCATCCGATACTCTTACGTGCTGTTTTGTCCCTGAAAACGAGCTTTAAAGTCTAATATATAATTCGCATATCACTCATGAATTAGGTGTTACAAAATTCGGTGTGATCACTACGTGGGCGGCGGCTCGGTCACAACGATGCCGATTCAGTTACGTTCATTGTAATATTGTGTTACGGTGACGGTTGCGACAGATCTTATCGGTCACTATATTATTAAGGCCACGCTTATCGTTCCCAGGACATTATTTGTATATGATTTTAATTCGTTTTCGTTCTACATTGTATTTCTTTTGTAAATTAAACGCTATTTTTTTAGCTTCTTTTGATAACAAAATAAATAAATAGGTATTTAAAAAATATATATACACCGACTTCCAAAGTTAAAGCAATAACATTCTTAAAATTGACATAAAATAATTCTTATTGTCGAAAGAGTTTCAATTTTAAATTCTGCTAAAATTTAACCATTTCTCTACTCAATCTTCATTTTTTTTGAAGTCGGTACCAGCCAATTTGTACGTGAGTTGTTTAAAATATTGTTTGTATGTTTAAGGACGTAGTTGTGTTAAAATTAAATGATTTTTTGATTAAAGGATTTATACAATTATTGTTAGGGCTGAAAAATATTTTATCGTCCTACTAAAACTCCGAGCAAAGCTCGGTCTCCCAGGTAGTAGTTAATAATAATACAATAATGTCACTTAAGAAAAAAAATAATAATAATTAAACCGACTTCCAAAGTAAAAGCAATAACATTCTTTAAAATCACTTAAAGAATCACAAAAATATCAATTTGACCGGGATTCGAACCCGAGACCAACTCGTAAACTAATTACCATTTTACTGTCCAGCTGAAGCTACTTTTTATCGCGGCGAAATGTACGGTTCCTGCGAAATTTCCTTTTGCGCGCAAGAAGTCGCGGGCAAAGTGTAGTAAAATAGAAACATGCGTTTTTGAAACATTAAAACGTAGATTTTAAGCACTTATGCACAAAATACCTCCGTGAAGTTAATTGGAGCAAGAGGTCCCACACTCACGATTTCAAAATTAAATATTTAGTCAAAAGTGCACAATGCTCGTGTCTCAGATTGGTTCGTAATTAGTGATTATCTTCTACATTTAAATAAAAGTGAATCCCCTTTTCGCTTAGTCATTCATTGCGTGAACTGCTGGACCAATTTTCCTAAGTTGCGTGGAAATTAAAAATGTGTAAGAAAACTTAACGAGCATTATTAACTTTTCTTATAAATACCTTGACATAATGTCACTTTTAGTAACATATTATGCTTAAGTTACTTGAAGAATGAAGTTGTCGGCGGAAATGGTGTAACAGTTGACACACAATATATAATGATGATGATGATGATGTGAATATCGACTGTCCAAACTTCAAAGATATCGTTATACTTAATATATTGATGTAAAAGACTAAAGAGAAGTAACTATTTCATCATATGATTATGTATGGTGTGTTGATAGTGGTGGTGATGATGATTATTTAATAGTAGCATATGCTTGCAGTGCTTTAAACAGTGCTGAAATTTCCAAACCCGTATCTTTAAAGACTAAGGATCTATTCTATTAAGTCCTTTTGGAAGAGTATACCTTGGCACAACATTTCACTTTTTGGTAGCTGTGAATGTTTAAAGAAATCGATATCGGTGTAAAAAACTAAAAGAAATATCTAATTCAACATAATATCATGATGTATTGTGTATAATGGTGGTGGTAGTGGTGATGATGATGATGATGATTATGATTATTATTAATTAGTGGCATATGCTTGCAGTTTTATAAACAATCCTGAATTTTCCAAACGTGTATCTTCAAAGACTGAGGAGTGCCGTTCAGTGCTTTTAGATCCAGGGTATACCTTGTCAACAACTCACTTTTTGGTAGCATATTTTTTTTCTGAGTTACCTCAAAAAAAGTAAAAATCACTAGGTATCCCTATAAATTTCGAGGATTTCTCTCGATTCCTCATGGATCCCATCACCAGCTGTACCATTTCGTGACAATGAGACCAATTTGGGAGTCAACTATTTAAAATAAAAAAATAATTTCGAAAATCGGTCCACAAACGGCGGAGGAATCGCGTAACATACACAACAAAAAAAATATACAAACGAATTGATAACCTCCTCCTGTGTTTTGGAAGTCGGTTGACGACGACTAGCGACATATTTCAGAATTACTGTGGAATACGAAAAATAACTTAACCAATAGCATGTCGGGACAACTTTCACGAGTTTCACGGCGCATTAGGCGTTAAAAAAGTTTTTTTGATGTGTAATATCTTTCCTCTCGCTTTCTTGCAATTTGTGGGAGTTCCAGTGATTTCGTGAAAAGTGATCACCCCTAAAATATAAAATAGGTATACTAGATACAATATAATTATATAGATTTCGGGATACAGAACTTAGAAGGGCGGACCGACGTTCCTACGGAGTACGGACAGAGGAGAAATTATTTTTATATTTTATTTATATGTGGGTTCCTTGAGTACCTACTTACTACGAAACCTTAAAAATGCATACCTTAACCATTTGCGTATTTAGGTACAATTACGTTGTTTAATCACTACCTATAATTCTTTATAAATATTCTTAAAACGGATGTTTTAGTCCAAGGGCGATATCATTATCGACACCTTTATTGAATCGGTGCACCTGCAGTCATACGCAATCTTATCCGTCTATACTAGGATCACAATTAAAAAAAAATGGTCGTCTGTTAAGTCGGTTTACGGACGATAATTTTACGTGATAACGTCATCACAAGCCGAACGCTTAGGCCGATCGTACCTCTCTATCTCTTGTTCCGCGCTCTCGCTTGCACGCTCGGCTGAAACGGAACGTGACAATCAGGCGGAACGTGACAATTTTTCGTGCGTGCAGCCGGCATTCATCGATTTATAACACGTTATCAAGTCAAAAGTCATGATTGTAGTATTCTTCAGCCGCCTGCAACCGTCACCAGTCACCACATAATTGCTCATTATTGTCTACTGGGACAACCTGATTATCGTAATCGGACGGACGTCTTTAAGTCTGTGTGGTGTAGGTTTTACCAACAACAAGGAAGTACAGTAGAGAGTGCGTTTAGTTAACGAAGACTTAGAAAGCCCTGAAGAAACAAACTTCTATATTACAGAGGCTACTTTAATTTCGTGAACGTAGTACGTAGTATGTAGTTTTTGCTAAAGGCTACAGCTAGTGACAGATGTACCTGGGTAACCGAGCTTTGCTCGAAGTTCTAATAAATAAAAATAATCACAAAAATATTTATCTGACCGGGATTCGAACCACCACATTCCAAATTTCCGAATAACGCAAAAATTATACATACGCATACCAAGCTGCAAATCAGACTGACATAATATAGTCGAAATTATTGATATATTGTTGCACGACGAAGGAAAAACATTATATTACTTTAAAATGCGCAGATTCTAAGTAATAAGACCTAGCTAGATCGATTTTTCTCCCTCAAAACTTCCCGCATACTAAAATTCATGGTAATACTTGCAGCCGTTGCCGAGATTCCGATTATATTATATACAAGATTGTCTCGTTTAAATTATAAGATTTGATGCGTGTAGTTAAATATTGAGTCTTAACTTTTCAACGTCAGGTAGTAACCAAAACATACAATATTCAATTGCTTGTAGCTCGGTGTGGTGACGGTTGCGGCTTGCGACCCCCAAAAGGGGGTGTTTTGCCGATAAAATTAAACCTCTGCTGTAAAAATCCCTTAACCTCGAGACGACACACACTGTATAGTCTATATAGTGTGTGTCGTATCGAGGTGTAGATCATTATATTACCTATAACTGTAGAATCTGAATATAAATCATAGAGTACGAGATTAGATACGCAGCGCAAACTGATGACGTCACAAATATAACCTCCGCCCTTAGCTCTCGTCACAAGGTTCACAAATATTGCGACATTTTGATGGAACACCTTGATCACCTTGGACAGGTTTTTCTAACAGTTGTAAATAAACATTTGAATATGGCGTTATATAACGTATGAAAAGAACACGATTAGTAAGATAAACAATTATTAATATTATGTTAAGTGTGTTTAATCGCCTTCGTGTTTTTGTAATTGAGGGACAAATTACAATAGCCATGTAACATCGACTGTGCTTGCAAAAGCAAAGATACATCAAACATTAAAATATACTAATGAATACAACTAGATTTTTTATAAATACTATAAACCTACAACGTAAGTTATATATGTTACCCGGCCTATTATTAGGAATCTATTGACAGCATATTCATTAAAATCGTACCAGTAGTTTAGGCGCTACGGTGGAACAGACATACATACATAATACATAAGACTGCCAAAATCATTAACCTTCCTTTTGGCTTCGCCGTAGTTGGGTAAAAATACAAAATATGTAGCATAGTATCAAAAAACCATAACGTTCATTAGTTTGAAATGTCAAGTTCACTCACCAGCGCATTCGTAAGAAAGTAATCACGAACATGAATGAAACAATTTCGTAACAAAACCAATAATTGGAACATTATGCAACGCCGCGCAGAAATGCGAAAGCGAATATAACATGTGAGCTAATAAAAGAAATAAATTATAAACGTAAACAGATCTGAGAGGAGCTGCGCGAGTCACGAGCGCAAGCGAGGCGGTTTTCGGGATGCAAATTCAGCAAGATAATTTCCTTTTGCAAAAAAAAATATAGAAATTAACTAAAATACCTAGTAACTACCAAAGACTGTTTATTTGGTTTAAATAAACAAGACATTCTTGTATAACCGTAATCTCGGAGACGGCTACAAGTAATTCCATGAAATTTGGTATGCAGGGAGTTTTGGGAGCGAAAAATAGATCTAGCTAGATGATATCCCTGGGAAGCGGCGCATTTTTAAGTTATAAATGTTTTTTCTTTCGTCGTGCGACAATATACCAATAATTCGAATCTAATATGTCAGTCCGATTGGCAGTTTGGAAGGAGTATATATAATTTTTGCGTTGTTTGGAAATTCGAACTTGGTGGGTTCGAATCCCGGTGAGATAAATATTTTTATGATTCTTTTTTTTTAATCTAATAGAACTAACTAATCTCCCGAGCAATGCTCGGTTACCCAGGTACTTTGCTTAAAATTTTTGAACCAAAACTTGGCTGTCCCATTGTCACGTGTACAGGTAAATACTTACAGATACAGTTCGACACCCAGGGATAAGGCAGACAGAAGCCAGAGGCAGGCAGAACTTCATTTCAGACAAACTTCTTTCGGCTAGAACTAGATATTCATCATGATGATATACATATTTAAAAAAAATCTATTTGCAGATGCGGATTAGTTTATTAGGTAAAAGCAGCTCCTTCAGTCCGTGCTGTGTACCAAGAGCGGTTTGTGAAAAAACAGCAGCAGCGTACCGTGACAGCACTTTCTCAGCGAAAACAAGACTCACTCGCTTGTGACTTGCAAATAGGGTTAATGATCGCTTAGATTGACACCGCCTGTACCGACTACCGGGGTACAGAAGGTGTCTTACCTTTTGGATAAACATAACACCCACACAACGCAAAACTATTTTTCGCACTGTGCTACTACTACAGTTGTATAGCCCGTACCTACAGGGTACGGACGGCAAGCTACTTCGCAAGATTATGATGTTAAGTATACTCCGATCTGAAGCTCAATTCTCGTATTTAAAGTAGACTTCCATTTTACTTCGATTGTATTATAAGTGAAGCGACTTGTTATTATAAACTGACTTTGAGAAGTTTGTACCAATCAGAACGCGTCTGACACTAGTTTTACGTTTACGAGAATACCGGATTGGCAGTTTAAGCGTATCGGGACTTGATTGTAATTATATTATTGCAGGTTTTATTTAACAGAATTGACCCTCTGATTCAATGTAGGTAATTTAATGTAAACAGAGCCTTATATGGGGGGCTATAATTCTACCAATTTCAATGTTACTATTCACCGCGCAATGAAGAAAAACATTAATTTGGTCGAAATTCATTTTTTTGGTTTCCATTTAGATCACATTGAATCGGAACGGTGTAGGTACCTATATGTACAACTTTACTTTGATCTTACATTTTTTAGTTATATTTTAACCCCCGACTTAAACAGAGGGGTGTTTATAAGTTTGACAACAATTTATTAACAACTAATTTTGATCTCGTTTTTCTTTTTTCTTTTTTTTCGTTTCTCGTCAATTCGGAAAGTACACTGGCGAATCCTGCCCGATTTTCCATCAAGGGCGGCCAAGTTTCGAACATATGTGGTTTTATAATACTTAAAAAGTTATACTATTGTAATATCAGTATATTATTATCTCTGTGATAATATCATTCTTCCTTGATGTAAATTGTCAAGTTGAGGCGTAAAAGCTCCATCTAGTGGCCTAATGCTACTAGATGGAGCTTAGATAGATAGATTTAAATTTTATTGGAGTATAAAGTTGTTTTCTTTTTCTATAGTTCAACAGTTTAGTACTAGTTTTATGATTAAAAAAAAACTTTTGATGTAAAATAGAATATCCCTCTATACTATTTATATTTATACCAAGTAAAATAATTATGATTTGGTTTTCGTAACGTGAAAGCGACATCTATCATTTATCTGTTAGCATATTGTGTTTCCAAACTAGCCATTAAGTTTATTACGTAATTTACATCATAACTAATAGATGTCGCTGTTCCACAAACCGCCTCTAGGGCAATTTATTGAACAATAGGTTAGGTTATACTTAATCAATTACCTTTTATCCCCTGAGTTTGATATATAATATTAATGCTTTTTTCTTCGTATGTTCATAAAGTAGGTACAACTTACAATAAATATTTTTTGTGGCCACGTATTTTAATTATCAGACAGTAAATGCATGACGACTTGCCGGTCCCTTTTACCTACCGAACATTTTTAATTTTGTACATACATATATCATTATTTACTGTCACATTATTACTAGTGTACCTACAACAAAGAACCGTAATCGTATTATAGCATATTCTAACGGTATGAATAAATTTACGACTGCCATATTCGTATAGCTCTGACCTACGACAACCATGAAGAGATTAATATAGTTGCCTAATATGAATTATGAATATGGTCGTAACTGACACATAGATAATATTTGCAACAAACAATTAGAGAACGGATAGGTAATAAAATAACAAAGAATTGATAAGAGAAAAATTAGAAAAATGCTGTTACGAAATATATGTATTACGGCCATATTATGTACAAAATTTCTGATATATTCGAAGTTTACGCGTTTATATTCATACATACCATAGTAAATCTTTTTGTATTTGATGCAAGTAAACTAAATATGTAGATTTTTACACTAATGTTGTAAAAAGTATTTCAACTTTTTTGTGACTTCAAAATTACAAAAGTATATAAAATCCTAATTTTATTTTCAAGCCTTTACCTAATTGTTTCTTAATTTTTATTAAAAAAAAATTACATGTAGAAAAATACCTAATTATAGCTATATACCAATAATTATAGCCATTCAAATACTATAAACTACAAGAACTATGTTAATTATTAGATAAGAAAATTGGAGATGTCCAAAAATATTTTAGTAGTGAAAACTGAAAAGTACTACGAGATAGTACGTTTGTGCAATCGTAATTCGTATGTGGTTAAAATATTATGTTAATATGACTATGCAAAATGTAGTTAGGTACATAGTCTAGCGGACATAATTGGTAACGATATAAAACGGATTATCCGATACGAATATGATAATACGAAGGAATTATTCATACGATTACATACTGTTGCTAGACGACGACATCTTCTAGGGAAGATGTCGTCGTCTAGCAACAGTATTAAACTACTACTTATATTCCGTTCTAGATAATTGTTTGGAGGGTGATATCAAAGTTCACATGTCACACTAAAACATCACCTTTTTATTTGAGAAGATTATTAACGTGATTCGTAAAAAAATACAGTGGGTATAATTATTATCATGTTTAATTGCATTATCACAAACCAGTATTTTCATAAACTATTCGTAGGCATTTGATCTGCATATTGGAGTCGCTTCTGAGGATCAATTGTGCTGAATAAAACCTGCAATAATACAATTAAGTCCCGACACGCTAAAACTGTCAAACCGGTATTCTCGTAAACGTTAAATCAGCGTCTAACGCCTCCTGATTGGTCCAAACGTCACAAAATCAGTCTATGATAACAAGTCGCTTCACTTTTAATACGATCAAAGTAAATGAAAGTCTACTTTAAATACGAGAATTGAGGTTCTGTTCTTTAAATCATCACGTTGACTTAGTTCAGTGCCCCTGCATGTGGGCGACAGCCTACATTGTGTTTCTATTGAATGTGGATATGCGCTGACACTCGTGAATAACACCTCATTATCTGTTACATACATACTGAGCGAATCCTGACCACATCTACTATCAGTAATGAGTAGGCGATGAATTGATAAAAGTTATAAACTAAAGCCACCCTCGTTTAACCGAATAGACACAGTACCATGTAGATTGTGAGTATGCGGGTAGCCAACAACACCTGGTGATAAGTGGAAGGACATTAGGTACTAGAAACCGTAAGTCAATTGGGGTCATATTCGTCTAATAAAACGTTTACTAAAGAGTCTAAAGAATTGAAAACTACAATTAGACAGCCCTAATGGTTTCATTCAACCTTCTGCCAGAACAGTTACACTCAAAGGTTAAACTTTAAATTAAAACGAGATTATTAACCTAACCTTTCTTACTTTATGTTTTTGTCAGATAACTTCGAGTTTTGAACAGGATTTTTGTAATATTATGTAGGTACGTTCAATTCATAACAGCTTATTTGTGAATATGCCCAAACACCCTTCAATTGGCTGGTAACGAAAGAGGAACTGAAGCCTTTAATACGTTTAGCTTCACAATAAACCATAACGGAATCAAATAAACCGCTCAAATAGATGCTCATTTCAAGAATCCAGAACATTCTAATGGATATATGATAGCGGTAAAAAACCTAATGAAACTTTACGCAGAACTTTTTCTCGGCGACAACACGACGTGATACAATTATGCAGCGACTGCCGCCGACACTCGTCCGCGCATATTTTACCATATCTCGTGACGGCGCTGCCCTCGCCTCTTACCTGGAACAATAAAAAAGTTTTTAAGTCAACCACTGCCATGTAAATGAAGCTAATGAATTTGCCGCTGCTGTCAACTGATAAGGCGTAGGTACCCGCTGGGTATTATGACCAAATAGGTATACACGTAAGTATGTAGAGGCGACTGCGATGAACACATCCATGCTGACTGAACTATCCCTGGATATTGTACGGATATCTGAATATGGCTTCAATCTAGATAGAGAGTAAAAATGTTACTATAATAGTTTTTGCATGGACATTAATTAATTGCCACTGAGTTCCAAGAAGGTACTCACTACTCGTTCAGCAAGAAGTCAATAAAAGTCAGGATGGAGTATCTGAGATATCTGATTTAAACGTGAAGCTAATGTATCGATAGTTAATCCATCAGTGACAGTAACAGAACGATTTACGAACTCGCGAAAGCCTTTTACTTGCCACGACAACGAAGATTTCAACTACATTTATGAAACTGAAATAATAAAATTATATTGTTGAAGTTTTATATCGAAACTTTGAAAATATATGGGGACTGAGGAGAATGGATATATTTATAAAGGTGAAAGTAGCTCTAAATGGAATAATGATGTCTGTAAATATATAAGCCTGCTTAGAAACAATAAAACTCACAAAAATCTGTACAATTTTAAGCAATCTCCCTTAGGTTACTAATCTAGCATTGAGGAAAATGCATTATCATTTTTAGGGTTCCGTAATACTCAAGAAACCCTTATAGATTCGCTCTGTTTGCAATTTGAATGTCTCACTAAAACTCGAGAACGACTGGACCGATTTGGCTAATTTTGGTCTTAAAATAAATGTCAGTTCAGGAAAGGTTTAAACGGTGGGAAATTTTGGAAAAATTGCGGTGAAAATATTGACACTATACATTTATAGGTGCGACAGAACAACGTGTGTCGGGACTGCTAGTTATAAACATAAATTGAAGAATTTTTGTAAAGTTATATAATGTGTATAGATCTCGGTTTTGGCATCATAAAATAATAATAATTTTATATTTTAGGGGTAACTCTCCATACAAAATGTGAAGTTGGGATGAAAAATATTTTTTCATTAGCCATTGTATGAGTATCGTTGAATAGGTTTTTTAAAATAAAGGCAAGGTTAAATAATTGACATTTTTACAAAGTCAACCATTTTCGAGTAATCGGTCTCCAAAGTGGTTTATAAGTCGGTCCCGGCCTGGCTTAGAAATGCCTATATAGGAGACTATAGAAGATATAAACTTCTAAGTTTCCATGCTGATAGATCATGCTAAAAACTCATTAGGAAAATTATTTTAAGCGAAATCGGACAATAACTTTTGAAGTTATTCATAGGAAACCTATTGCGCGTTGATTGTTACGGAGACATGTCCTAACATGCCCTTGGTTAGGTTAAGCGTAGAAGCGTCGCTAAAAGCCGTCGTCAATTCGCTGCCTTATTTATCTATGGCAAAGAAACTAAAGCAATTAGTATTCTTGTCACCCGATAGCTTAGCGATTTACTGTTACTGCTCTTAACACGTGGACTGCATTTTTTACCGAGGATGCCGTAATGACAGCAATTACAATAATATTTATTGTAATTTTACTTGAAACATTCAGTAGGCTCTTCGAATGGAGACGCGCTCAGGGTGAATTGGTTTTTGCGAGTGTGGCTGATACGAACGTTTCTATTCGCATTCTCCGTTTATTTCTTGTAAAAGGCTCTACTTTTTAGGGTTCCGTAGTGCTACAAGGGAACCCTTATAGTTTCGCTCTGTCCGACCGTCCGGCCGTCTGTCTGTCCGACATTGTTACTAGAAATTGTTACTAACTTCTGTTATTAGAAATTGATACAAATTGATGAAATTTAGTAGACTTATAAGAGTGTGGTGTAGACTTTAATTTTTGGCAGCATAAAATAGTTTAAAAAATATTTTAGGGGTGGCTCCCAACGATCTTTAAAAACACCGTGACTCTGCAATATCCATACATGTGAAGTGGAGATGATTTTTTTTCTCATTCTACCCCGAAATGTGGGGTAACTGCGAATAGGTCTTAAAATTTTTAAATAATGGTAAGAATTCAAACAAAAGTCCTCTTTCTTTAATCTGTGATATTAGTCATCCTGAGTCGAATATTATAAGAAGAAAATATTAGTTGGTTTCTTTGCATTGAATAGGTTCCGAAACTACTGGATCGATTTTGATAAAATTTGGTACAGATATAGAAACTAAGCCACAAAAAACAAAAATAAAACTAGTAATAATTTAGCAGTCGCCTGATTTGTATAACATTGCTAAAATAAATTTTACTGTACCCATGTTCTCTATGTTTTTAACCCCCGACGCAAGAAGTCATGGTATAAGTTGGACGTGTCTGTCTCTCCGTGGCATCATAGCTGCTAAACGAAAGATTCGATTAAGATGCGTTTTTGTTTTATTCTTAACTATAAATCATCATCATCAGCTCGCTTACTGCTTAACAATTCGGGGGTAACCTAAAAATGTTAATTTAGTTTTTATTGTTGTTTATACTAGTATTAGGATATATTTATAGTTCTGTATGTCGTTTAGTGTAGGTATACTGTAGGTACGGTGTACACTGTACAGGCTTGCGTTCGTCACTCGCTCAAGGACACGCGTTATTTGCCTACCGCTCGGCGTGTCTCTTACGAGACAGTCGACAAAGGGCCACCGCACGCCCGCCAGAGCACTCGCACCGCACGTTCCCGCGTTTACGCGTCGAAATGCCATTTAATTATTGTACAGTGGATGGCTGCAGTGTAGTAGGGATTTTTACGAGATTTATGATATTTTCAACTATAAAATTGAATAAGGTTGAAAATGTATAAATACTTTTTAACATATTTGATTGACAAATATATTAATATTAATCCTCATATGTCCTGGCGCATTCGTGCGATGGCGCGCGTGACTCACGTGTAACGTAAGTCCCATGGCCGGCAACACGATCTCGACTCTTTGTGCGCGTACTTATGGTACATTTTTTCTCGCTGCGAAAAGCAGATATTATTATTAGAATTTAGTAGCGTAGGTATTTTCGCTTTTGTATGGGAGTGATGTATCTGTTACGTAGTAACAATTTATTAATCAGTCATTGTGGTACAGGTGAGTCGGTCACTTGCGGCAGCGCTGTTGTTTCTATCCAGTCATGCGCGTCTGATGTGAGAGAGCGACTTAGGATGAGTGCACAAAGCCTCAAACTTGCTTCCTTCTTAACATCGGTATCATAATCCTTCTCATATTTTTTTACAGATATAATAATCAAGCCTTGTTTATTCCTTAATAAAATACAATTACAACATACATCTACAGTTTCATTTACAAATTACAATATTTGGTTAAAATTTGATTGTTATTTATATTGTTATTTATATTACCACTAAATTTAAAATTTAATTTATAATTTATTAAGTATACAGTATTACATTTATCACAATAATTATAACTAAATTTTTTAATATTTTGATACTGAATATAATTTAATTATATTATATTTAATTTATTAATGTATTATTAATTTATTTATGTCCTGTATTTTTTATTATTATTTGTTATTAATATCATTTATGTAATTAAGGACCTCTCCACTGAGTAAAGGCCTCCTCCATTACTCTCCACTTGTCTCTGTTTTTCTGTCCAGTTGTTTCTCGCTATTACAGATATATCTAGTCTTGCCATAAATACTGAAACAAAGAAAAAAAATGTTTCTATTCCAAATAACATTTATTACTTTTACAGTGTGTTAGTTTAATACATAAATATAAAACAATTTAAAATATAAAAAAGCTCATTCGAAGTGGTCTCCATTGGCTGCAATACAGTCCTTTAAACGTTGAGGCCAGTTATCAATAGAAGCACGCACTCATTCTATGGAAAAATTCTTCACTACCAATCGTACGGATTGTTTTAGGGACTCCAAATTATCATGGCGTTTAGAGCAAGCCGTACTCTCTAAAACTAACCATAAATCATAAATCAGCTGATTAAGATCGGGACTAAACGACGGCCAGTCTTCAGCTCTGATGAAGTCCGAAACGTTCATTTCCAACCAAGACTGCGTAGACCGACCGTAGCTTTATGACCCGGCGCCGAGTCTTGCTGGAAGGACCATTCTTGGTTATTGAACATGGTGTTGTTAAGGGGCTTCACTACCTTCTCAAAAATGGTATCTTGATACACTTGTGCCGATGTTTTGATACCTTTTTCACAAAAGTATGGCTCAGTTACTACTTCATAGATAATACCCCACCAAACCATCACTGAAGTCTGAAAGTGCCCACGTTGCACTCTGTCGACTAATTGGGAAGCTTCCTTAGAGCTTTGAGCATAAATACGGCCATTTTGTTTGTTAAAATGTTGCTAAATTGTAAAAAAATTCTCATCCGTAAACAAACTTTTTCAGTGACCTCCCTTTGCGTACCGCTTCAGTAGTTGTTTCGATTTTACCACCCTACTCTTTTTTAAATTATCAGTTAAGAAATGACCAGTACGTATCTTATAGGTATCAAGTCCTAAGTCATCTTTTAAAATACGCGACATGGTTTTAGGTGCGATGAAGATATTCATATGCCGAGATAAAATCTTTTGCTTTCGGACAGGATTTCTTCGGATTCTTTCCCTTACTGCTTTGACCACCCTTTTCGTACGAACACTACGTGGACGGCCAGATCTTTTTCTGTCACAAACAGAGGAGGTCTCATTGTACCTATTAATAGCCCGGTACATAAACATTTTACTAATACCAAGCGTATGGAGAGCTTTAAAAATTACATTTGGCTCCATACCTACTTACTTTGTGTAATGCAATCACAGCGATTCGGTTCTCCTTATCACCCCACTCCATTTTAATATCACAAAATATTGTACAGTGTATTAGCGCCAAAATGAGAAAACTCAATGAACAATGATATAAAAATTACAAATTCCAAATTCAAATGTAATATTTTGTTTACTTTTAATTGTAACAGTATTTATGGCCAGACTAAGTATATATAAAAGGTCGCTAAAACTGAATACTTTTTTAAACGTCGGGTCACCAAAGGATTCAAATTTCGTGATAGTAGAACTTAACAAGCCGACAAAAGTTACAACTCAAAAACTTAGGTAACAGTCGAATGCGAAAAAAAGGAAAATGAAACAGTTTAGAAGATAAATATTAAACACGTACAATTGTTGTAGATACACTAGTTATCTTCAAGACTAGACTCTACATTTTTAAGTTGTTTTCAACGAGCCTTTTCTAGTTAGCGAATATTTTGCTTTTTGCTTGTTACTCACACATGACAAACTAGTGAAACCAGTATACGCACATGAAACGCGAATGAATTAATTAATACAAATATTCATTTGTGAATTGTGTTCATACCCTTCTTTCCATATAGGTGTCAACGCACTCGGCGCTGGTAAAGGCAGGGTAAAGTTAGGACAATGGAAGTTGATAACGCGCGCGCACTAGTTCGGCATTGCGGGTTGCGCCAGTTCATACGGGCTGCTCCCAAGCCACAGCGGAATAATAGGTACCCTACCTACCTACTACTGCCTACCACGACATAGGACATTTACCCATTGTACGGTCACAAACAGCATATAGACAGACATTTTGTTCATACGGGCTGCTCCCAAGCCACAGCGGAATAATAGGTACCCTACCTACCTACTACTGCCTACCATGACATAGGACATTTACCCATTGTACGGTCACAAACAGCATATAGACAGACATTTTCGAAGAAATTCCAAAAACGGTATTTTTTTTTGATAGATATAATATTTTTGTTTAAACAAAAGTACCTGGGAGACCGAACTTTGCTCGAAGTTTAAGTAGAACGATAAATAATTAAAGATAAATGAAAATGATGAAAAAAATCACAAAATTATTCGTCTGACCGGGATTCGATCCCGGGACACCGAAATGCCAACAACGCAAAAAGTCCATCGCTAACCAAAGGAGCCAAGCGGATTTCCATTATGTAATCAAATCGAGCATATGTTATCACGCGTCGAAAGAAAAAAACCTTTAACTTAAAATGCGCAGTATCTCAGGATAAGAGGATTTTTCTCCCGCAAAACTTACTGCTTACTAAATTTAATGGAAATAATTGCAGCCGATATTCCGATATAATATATACCTATCAACTAGATTGTCTCGTTTAAAGTATAAGATAATATACAGACTTACAGAAGTATCAATGTAAACGACAATCGTTAAGAGGCATATTACATCTCGACTGTGATTTTTGCGTAAAATGGCCAATTATGGCGTTCTTGATCTCAGAAACAAAGATACATTAACAATTTTGACATATTTAATAGTGCAGAATAGCTATTGGCCTAGTTTGCAGCGGCCTCGCTTTTTGTAAATTTTGCTTAACATTTTAATTAAGCCCAAAATTGCAGAGAAAGATTTTCACAAAATGCGCGAAGGCACTTTTCTGAGCTCCTGGATTGAACTACTGTTCTAAGCAAATGAAATAATAAAACGAGAATGTTATCTCCTACATAGTCGTATAGTTCGTAGCGGCCTTAGAATTTTGAAATATCTTTAATTACATATAGAAAAAAATATCTTATTCTAAGCCAAAAAAACTTCGGAAATAGCTTTAAGTTAACTGTGTATTACTCCTATTTACGATAATATTACTAAGCAAAATTTATACCAGAACAATTGTTACTTCACGAGGAATAAAGATTTTATCATTTTAAAGCATGAATTTATTAACCTATTTAAATAAAAAGGATAAACATAACTGCAAAATTACTAGAAATTGCGAAATGTCGGGAACGCTTCAAATACCATTAGGCACTCGCAGAGTGCAGATTTGTAATATTGCTCTTAACATTTCTAATAGGTTATAATATAATATTTGGGGCGACTAACCTAGTACCTGTAGGTACCTACTACAATCCTAAACTAACCTAGATACATATTTCATGCTACATAGTAAACACAGTAATACTTGATCTGATCCATATATTATCATGAATAGCTTGCGAAACATTTACAATGTTTCCTACTCAATTAAGTTTCGTGGTAAGCCAAATTACCTAGATAAAATTGTCAAAGTTCCTACTTCATACTATTTTCCAGGTTATTCATACAATTACATACAATTGGGTAATAAAATTTGGTATGGTAGTCGTTTAGATATTTGATATTTGTTTTTGCGCATACGTAGTCAATGGCTTAACCTATTTGAATGCGGTTTTCACTAATGCGTTTTGGTTTGCTTCACTTAAATTTTAATGATTATGATATTTTATTTCAATCGGTTCATAAATATAAAAGTTATGTCAGTCTAAAGAATATAACATATAAAATGCTATAGAATAACTGATTAGTTTAATTGGCTGAAACTTTACGTAGCTTAGGAATTACCTAATCATTGATGTATATTAATACCAAGAGGAATAAGTGAGAAGATCTATTATGGTCGTGACGCTATCTCATGTTAAGCAACGCCGGACTTGGATGGCTGGGTGACCACAATCCCAAATATTAATCCCAATATTACCTACTAACGTTTTCTTATTCAGAAGATTTTTCGAAATCATTAAAACACGACGTCGAAGATATCCTTACCTATAATATTATAAACGCAAAAGTTTTATGTATGGATGTTCGTTACTCTTTCACGTAATAACAACTGAACGGATTTTGATGAAGTTTGATATGGTAGTAGTTTAGTATCTGGATTAACACATAGGCTACTTTTATTCGCAGCAAAAAGTACGGTTATCTGGGATTTCTTTTTCGCGTACGAAATCGTGGCTAACATCTGGACTATACTTAATATTATAAAGAGGCAAAGTTTGTTTCTTTGTGAGTTTGTGACTTACCGAGATTGTAACGTGTAATCTCTGATCTCTGGATCTACTTCAACCAATTTTAAAAATGATTTTACCAATAGAAAGCCACGTTATTTGTGAGTGTAATAGAATATATATTAAACCAAAAAAAGGTGAAGTCTTTTCCGTGGTAGTCGGATTTGCAAAATAAATCGAAAACAAAAACGGACGAACGAAATCGTGTTAGAGAAACACTGCCTTATCTATGAGAGATATAATAGGTACGTTCTGCAGTACTGGTCATTTCAAATCAAAATAATTTTTGTTTGGCTAAGAATTCTAATTTCAAATTAATTTTATTTTAAAAACATGGAATTCTTTTTCCAAAAGTAGTCATTTGTTTATTTATTAGTGTTACATTTTCAACGCATTTCAATCTTTTTCGTCATCATGGATACGTTAAAAATTCGAGTAATTATGGAATATGAGTACCGTCGTGGCAGCAACGCGGCACAAGCGGCACGCAACATCAACGACGTTTACGGAGCTAGCACTACAAACCAACGCACCACCTGTTATTGGTGTGCTCGATTCCGTTCTCGAAATTTCGATCTGAAAAATGAACCTCGCGGTCGTCCGAAGACTTTGGTCGACAATGACGAATTAAAGGCGATTGTGGAAGCTGATGATACACAATCTACGGCTGAATTAGCAGCAGCTTTCGACTTAGCGTCAAAACAATATTGGTCCATTTGCATCAAATTGGCAAGATAAAAAAGCTTGACAAATGGGTGCTCCACGAACTCAATGATCGCCAGCGCGAAGTACGCGTCGAGACGTGCCTTGCACTGCTCAACAGACACACAAATGAAGGAATTTTTAACCGCATTGTTCCCTGCGATGAAAAATGGATTCTGTTTGATAACCGCAAGCGCTCAGCAAGTTGGTTGGATCCTGGTTCAGCACCTAAACAATGCCCTAATCGAAAATTTACCCCTAGAAAAGTGATGGTCACTGTTTGGTGGTCTAGCGCCGGTGTGATTCATCACAGCTTCTTACCAAACAGGGTGAGTATTACTGCAGATTTGTACTGTGAAGAACTGAACACAATGATGGAGAAGCTGGCACATCTCCAACCAGCATTGGTCAGGCGCTCTTCTCCGCTGCTCCTGCACGACAACGCGCGACCTCATACTGCACAGCAGATGGTCTCCAAGTTGCAAGAACTGGGGTTGGAAGCTCTCCGTCATCCGCCCTACTCACCAGACCTTGCGCCTACAGCCTACTACTTTTTCCAGAATTTGGGTAACTTCTTGGCAGAAAAAAAATTCAATACCCGAGAGGCAGTACAAAATGCCTTGGAAGAATTTGTTGCCTCCCGTCCAGCTGATTTCTTTAAGAAGGGCATCAATAAACTGCCACTGCGTTGGCAAAGATGCATTGATTGCATGGGTGATTACTTCGACTAATACAAATAAAAAATACATGAAAAAAATTCGTTTAAATTTTTTCATACAAAACAGCAATTTCATAGGTCTTAAACTTAAACTCTTAAACTTTTCTAGTAGAGAAAAGTTTAAGAGTTTGATAGTGCCTGCAAAAAGTCAGCGAAAGCATATTTAAGCCAAATATAAAATAAAATCGTAAGGTGATATTTATTAGTCTTATTATCAACAATTGTGATTTTTTATCAAAATAAGATAATTTATCGTCTCAAGTGTTTAAAACATAAAAAAAATTCCTTTTACTGCACATAATTTGGACAAATGGTTAAATAGATAGGGCTATATAATCCGGAATCCGAAAGGCTAGAGAAAATTCAGTGCTAAAAATAGAACTCTGCGCTAATACAATGGAGCTGAAAATCGAACACACAACTGTCGAGTCGAATGTCAATGTCACATATGACAGCTCGACGCTGGACACTTTGATTTTCAGCTCTATTGTATTAGCGTAGAGAGAGTTCTATTTTCATTGTTCTGAATTTTCTCCGGCCTACCGGATTCCGGATAATATAGTCCTAGCATAAGGTCGTGTTAACTAGCGTGGCAGGTCCGGGCAAGCAGCGGACTTTGGGAAAAATAATATTTTCGAAATGAAATACGCACACTTTCGACTTTTCTCTTAAAATATATTATAAATTTAAGTCCCCCGATAAGCCAGTCTGTATGTTCGCGATAATCTCAAAAACTACTGAAAGGATTTTCATGTAGTTTACCGACAGAGTGGTTCATTAGGATGGTTTAGGTCGATAATTTGTTAAGGTTTTGTGGAAATAGTTTGATTTATGACGATAATTATTGTTGAAAGTGTCGGAAAAAATCAAGCCGTCTGGGAGCTTTTATCGAAGACGCTGCCTAATGCCACGAACACTCCCACGCGGGCGAAGTTGCGGGCAAAAGCTAGTTATTTAATCTGGTACGTGTAATACTTTTTATGAAATCCTAGCCAATCCCAAGTCCCAGCTTATTGAAAGTTGACCTCTAGCGATCCTTACAAACATTGTCTATGTTTAATCAACATATTATGTAAACATATTAGGTCCTTACATATGAAATTGGCGTTTTGTCGTATTGGCCACTTTGATCTCAAATATATCTTCTTTGGTTAGGTATAGGTAGCAAAAGAAAACACAGTGCGTTTTTCGTTCCAACGTTTTCGTTTTGGAAATTTCGACCTGCAGAAAAAGCCCCGTGGACGGCCGGAGACCAAAGTTGATAATGAAAAATTGAAGGCTATTGTGGAAGCGGATCCATCGCAAATCACGTCCGAGTTAGCTACAGGCTGCGGGGTTAGTGATAAAACTGTTTTAATCCAGTTGAAGCAAATTGGGATGGTGAAAAAGCTTGAAAGGTGGGTACCTCATGAATTGAGTGCAGCAAACAGACAAAGGTTCGTCGACTGCTGCGTTACATTACTCTCAACCGGCACAATAATGAAGGGATTTATATCCCTAGATAAATCGAATAATTACCTGTGATGAAAAGGGGAACCTGTACGATAATCGAAAACGCTCATCGCAATGGCTGAACCCTGGCGTACCAGCCAAAGCCTGCCCATGCGAAAATTGACTCAACAAAAGTTACTTGTGAGTGTTTGGTGGACTAGTGCCAGTGTCGTTCACTACAGCTTTCTTAAATCTGGCCAGACGATTACGGTAGATGTCTGTTGCCAGCAACTGCAAATCATGATGGAAAAGCTAGCTGCTAAACAACCGAGGTTAGTCATTCGCTCTAGGCCACTGCTGCTTCAAGACAACGCTAGACCACACACTGCACAACAGACGGCTTCCAAATTAGAGGAGCTTCAATTGGAATGTCTAAACAGCCACCGTACTCCCCGGACCATGCTCCAACAGATTACCAGTTTTTTCGAAATTTGGATAACTTCTTGCAAGGGGAAAAATTCAACTCCGATGGGGCAGTCCAAAGCGCCTTCAAAGATTCAGGATTCAATAAAAATTGATTCCTGTCCGAATACTTTTTTTTGTAAAGGAATCAATTAACTACCTATGAGATGGCAAAAGTGTATAGATAGCAATGGTATATACTTTGATTAAATAAATATATTGTTTAAAAAAAACAACTTTATGTTCCTCCTTTTTAAAACGCCAATTTCATATGTAATGACCTAATATTAATATATGAATATGATGAAATAAGAGTTTGTAATATAGAAAATGAAAGTAAAATCATAGAGGCGATATTATTTATGTGCTATCGAGTTACCGTCTCGTGTGTTATTCCACACGGAGTAGTGGACCGAGAAGAGTCATGAATGAAATGCCATTGGATTCCTTAACAGTTGGATAATTATGATGACAAATTACGTATACTATATATTAGATGGCGTGTCCAATCCTATTTTAAAAGTGTATGTAATGGAACTCTCTCTGGATTTGTCTAACAGAATTCATTTGTTTTACACGGGTGTTTAAAACCAGTTCCATTTACATAACGTTCGCCGATTTTCATTAATGATTGCCATAATAATCTACAATCATATCCATTAAAGGTTCCAAAACGTCGAAATTGTAGATAGGTACATTAGTATCCGTCTCATAGAAACATAATAAACACATTTTTGAAATCTAAACATCAGTCATCTCTGAAACGTATCCACTCACTGCACCTGCACCAAACCTGCATTGCTTCAAGGGTTTGGTCTGTGCAACAATTATTAGGTTAGGTGTGTACTAATAACGAAGGATACCTCCTGTCCTACAATAGTACAATAAGTTACATTATGTCTTGGTAGTTGATGTCACTGGGTAGGGCTAGTTTGTTACTAATTAAATAGGTGAGGCCGTCGCTATCAGTGGTAAGGCCGTCGCTTTTGTATTATAAGCACTAAAGGGTTACTTACACTTACTTTATAATAACTATTATTATAAAGTAAGTACTTATTTTATTACATTCTGTTTCCTACCAAGAAAAGAATACTACAAAATGCATTAAATGTGAGAGATATAAAGCAGTGGATATAAGAATTATAATAATATTGTATCTCATAGAAATCTTGTTTTGCAGTTTGCCCTTTACGTCCCAACAGATTTGTAGCTAAAAATAGCCACATGTTTATAAAGAACCTCACGTAGCCTTTCAGACTTTTAAAGGTATCGGATTATGGTGCTCTCGACGAACGTGGCCGGGAGCATGGAGTAGACATTGAGAACTAGTTAGAATCATCAATCCTTCTGAAGGCTACAATATTGTAATTCGCAATAAATGAAGGTACTGGGCACTTTACTGCAAACTACTATGAAACATCAACAATTGAATTTCGATAGTTGATGTTTCATAGTACGATTCACTTAATGTGGCCATTTTAGACGAGGGGGTCTAAAAAGGCCACTTTAGGTGTTTCATATATTTTTTTCAACTGCGTGAGTATGTGCGCCATTTTACGCATTTCTATTGAGAACTGTCAAGATTGTTGTTTTCTAATATGATGAAATCAGATGAATCATGTAGCCATTTTCCCATTTCACGAGTTGTGTATGGAAAAAATATATTAAACATAATATGAAACACTTAAAGTGGCCTTTTGAGACCCCTGTACCTCATTCTCGTATTTAAAATAGACTTTCATTTTACTTTGATTGTATTATAAGTGAAGCGACTTGTTATCATAAACTGATTTTGTGACGTTTGGACCAATCAGGACGCGTTAGACGCTGCTTTAACGTTTACGAGAATGCCGGTTTGACAGTTTTAGCGTGTCTTGACTTGATTTTAATTGTATTATTGCAGGTTTTATTTAGCAGAATTGGTCCAGTGTATCCAGTAAAGTAATATCCTTACTTCACACAAATGAACCCTATTTACCGAAATCAAATAAAAAAACTAAGACGGTACCGGATACAAGCTATATATTTTGAAGCTCTTTTCATTCCATGTCAACATTGTTATCTAACAAAAAATCAAAACTTTGAAGTCACCATAATAAGGTGGTTTTGACTGATGACCTTTTTAGTACCTAATGGCTTTACAATAACCAAAACATTTGCTAATAACAAAGCAAATACTAACACTCGAGTCATGAATACTACTAAAAAAGATTTAATGGCATTCTTTAGCATAATCTGTGGCTCAATAGCGCTAGCGGCGCGCTAATTAGAATTGGACATAATGGACAAGTGTGGCTGTGTTAATGTTACACTTCAACAGTGTGACGTTACCACTTGACATTCATGAGAGTCTTCGCTCCAAACGGGGACGACTTTGAAGTAGACAAAACGTTCAACGAGTTAACTACTTTCTACGTTTATCATTATCGCCCTAAAGTCAGTAATTTAAGCTTTTTTTCGCTGAGTGAACTGAGTTTGGTAAGACTGGTGACTGAATTATTTATATTTTTGTTTAATTTTTTATTTATTTTTACAATAGCATAAAGCAGTAGGTAATTGAAATATGAATTATGGTCGAATTTCGACCACCGGACGACCTCTAGTATGGATATAATTCGTACATTACCGGACATATAAAGACGGACCGAATGCGCAGCTCGTTAATACCATTAATCCATATAAGGATGAGCTCCCTAAAACCGGTGTAGTATCTTCACACCGGAACCCGCTGTAAACCACAAGTCCACAATCACGTGTACAATAATTCATATAACGGTACACATTTCGTGGGAACCATTTGAAGTAAAAGAAAACAAGTATAATTAAGCTTCGTGTTGTATACGAATGGCTGTCTATTGTATCGCGCGAAAAATACGTTGTAAACAGAAAGTGTGATATCAAAATCATTACAAAAGTAGAAATGCATAAAAAAGTACGAAATAAATCTTATTTTCTACATAAATCCCCTTTTAAATTCGGATAGAATTTTAACTATTTCTCTATTTAATCTTCATAATTTTGAAGTCGGTACCAGCCCAAACAATATCCTGATGAAACAATATTTTATAGAACTCACATTTAAGTTATCTGGTACCGACTTCAAAATTATGAAGATTCAGTTGAGAAATTGTTAAAATTTTAGCCGAATTTAAAAGGGGGATAATTTAGAAAATAAGATTTATTTCATACTTTTTTGTGAGTTTTTACATTGGAAGTCAGTTAAATTTTTCTTTAAAAATAATAATTTTTCCCTTTTTAGTCATATCTATTATATTTTTAATAACACATTTCAAGAAAGATTAAAAGAAGCGTTCAAATGTATAGGTAATTGAATATGCGCCAAGCTTCCATTAGGTATTGTATGTATATAAGATATACAACAACAAAAGAATTTTCCAAATGGGTCCACAAACGGCAGAGTAATATTCAAAGATATGTATCGATGTAAAAGACTATGAAAAGTACCTCTTATCATCATAATGGGATGATGTATGGTGTGATGATGGTGGTGATGATGATGATTACTGTAATTGACATAGTGGCATATGCTTGCAGTTCTTTAAACAAGGCCGAAATCCCCAAACTAAACAAAACAAACAAAATATATAAGGACTCAAGAGTTCTGTTCAGTACTTTTTGTTCCAGGGTATACCTTGGTACAAAATCTTACTTTTTGGTACCATATGCTTGGGTTTCTTCAGATAATGTCGAAATCACTATATGTGTCCATATAAATTTGGAGGAGTTCCTTCGATTCCTCATGGATCCCATCATCAGGTATCAAAACCACCTTACCACCTTGGTATCAAAAGGACCAAATTGGGATTATACCCTATACAGCAAAAAAAGAATTTTAAAAATCAGTCCACAGACGGCGGAGTAATTGTTGAACATACAAAAATAAATAAAAATATATGCAGCCTTACAGCCTTCTTTTTTGGAAGTAGCTTAAAAATACAAATAAACCTCATTTAGAATTGGAGGAAAATTAATTGCTTATGCTTCTTAAAAAATTGGTTATACCAATTCTAATGACAGAGAAATTGTATTTTATTCTTAACTGTAAGAGCAACAACAGCAATTTGTTTTGGGAAACTTCGATAATTTAGGAAATGTACCCATATTACGTGTAAATTTTAAACATTTTTGGACACACACACACCGACAGACACGTCAAACTTATAACACCCCTCTGTTTTCGTCTAAACACTAATAGATCGGATTAGGGTCATCAATCATCATAGGTCGAAACAAAATAGTCGCCTCGTAAAATTCTTTCAAAATTCAAACATTATGAATAGAGAAGGCTTCTTTTGGAGTCTCTTATGTCTTGTAACAGATAGGTACTTAAATAAATTTCAAAACACAATTCTCACAAGGAGCTGGGCTGTAGGTCTGATTCATACGTCAGATTATATTATGAAGATATTTCGTAGGCAGTTTACTTATGAGTTGTTATGACTCACTCAAACTAATACATAATCATATCACGATTCACGAGCAATAGTTAAAATCCGGAAGATAACGTCGTTTCCGTTGTATTGGAAAAAATATAAAGCACAAAAAGCCGCTAAATGCTTTGAGAAAAAAGTTAGTACGACTTGGCTAGACAACTGTCGCGCTTTAAGATTCGATATTTCTTCCATTTCACATCGCGAATGTGCATAATGTCGACACTGATCAACAAAAATTATAATCATCTAGTTAGTATTATTGATTTATTTTTACGCAAATATTATTCATTGTTTTAAAAAATAAACGAATTGAATTGACACAATCCGTAGGTAAGTGTTTAAAACAAACTACCTAGTACTAAAAAAATATCACCACATGGATAAAAACATGGACTAAATAAATACCAATATATCTAAAAATCATTAGTCTTAGTTTTACGTTAGTAAGTTTAAAGTTCGAACTGATAATAATTATTGTTATTATTCTGTTTGTTCGAAAGGATTAGCCGGGTTCAAATTTCGAATTAGGGACATAACACACGGTAGCAGATCCGCAACAGATAATACTTAATACAAAACACGTTTTCCCGCGTGATTCAGCGGCGTAATCCACTGATCTCGTTCGTAATCTGCGGTTCAATGACTTATGGCCGGTCAGGGTCCCAGATTGACATTGCTCTTTTTATTTGACGGCTTTTAATATCGTCTAATCAAAGGTTATAATATTTTTTCTATGAAAAATTATGGCTGCATTATAAGGTCTTCTATTGTAATAGTTTTAACTTTTATTATTTACTAGCTTTTGCCCGTGGCTTCGCCCACGGAAACACTGTATACTTTTTCGGGATAATAATTACCTTAATATGTCGAGAGTCTACTACCATAATATTATAGTGCCATATTTGTACGTAGTAGTAGTATGTTTTAGTAGAACGATAAAATAATTTTAAAAATATAAAAGAAATACTTATATTTAAATACTTAAATACTTATCTTACCGGAAATCGAACCCACCATTCATGGTAATACTTGTAGCCGTTGTCGAGACATGGGCGTACCCAGGTAGGGGCAGGGGTTATAAGGAGGATAACTTTGTTTGTTTGTTTTAACCTTACTTTATTTTTTAAGCAGCTGGCTTACTATACGCTATAAAATAGTGCAATACGCTGAGTTCTTGCCGTGCCGCCCTCTTCCTCCTCCCTCACCCCCGGCCGTCCCGCAAGCGAAACGAGCGACACAACCATACAGAACTTGCTATATACTATAAATGCTTGCGATATTATCGCGTAATGTGAACGCCATGCTATATAGCAAAGAAGTACCTAATGCTATAGCATTAGGTACTTCTTTGCTATACTACATAGCAAAATAGTATAGCGTAGTCTGAAATGAGCTTTAATGTCTCCTTCTACTATGCTAAAGATAATGTGTGAGGAGATAAGAACTATTAATAGTACCACATGTACTCTGTACACAGAGATAACCCAACGTAAGTACAGATAAGGTGTAAAGGTGTTTGTACTTACCTACCTTAAGTTACATTTCTTAGAGTACCAAGTTTAATGTTGACAACTGACAAGGTAACGGCTTTTCCAATCTCGAATTTAGGATAAAAATAGGAATCTATAGTGACGTAGAAAAAAATAAAATATTTCGTTATCTAAAATTTATAGTTCCTTTAAAACTATTTCTCGAGAAGAAATCTTCCAGAAACAATAAGTTCGCATTAAAATAAGATGAAAAGTAGAATTTAAGCCATCAATTGACAGGCGCCACGTTATCTAAAGCCAATTACATAGCAGGTCAGGGCGTAACAGATAATTAAGTTATTTTAATTGTTTGATTAACTTTCAATATTATCACAGTTGTTTATAGACTGGGATATTACTGACCTAATCAGATAATAATTCTAATAATCTGTCTTCATCTTCACAAGAGCAATTATTGCTTGTGATTACAATAATTAACGGATTTGAACTTAGGAATGACCGTTCGTTTGACGTAAGAATTCGTGTATTCGATTGCTTGTGTGTTTTATTATTATTTCCTGTAGGTTTATGTCATGTTGTGAGGTTATCACTACTTAAAAATTGTATCGTACCATCATTGTTGATAACTGTACCTACTTGGTGCATGCGGAACACATGTGTAACATTCCCGCCGTCCCGTTGTCGGACCGAATTCGTACGCGACCGAGGTACCAATTGCGACACTATATCTTAAGTGTTTTTTTTTTTTTAATTCTCTACACATCTGGCATCTACATTATTAGGTACATAACACATTGGAACTGCTACGGTTCTTTTAAATACATTATTGTCTGAATAGTATTGACCATAATTAAGAGAGCCCAATAGACGAGAGTCGAGACGCAAAACGTTAAAAAATTAGCATTTTGGAGTATGGTCTACACATGCGGTACAATTTGGATAGTCAGCAAAAGAATTTCCATGTCGTTTTATAATTTAAAAAAAAAAGTGTTCTCTTTCCTAATTTAAAATTTTCTCGAGGGAACTTAATTATAGCGAACAATGCCCATAATCGATTAATGAGAATGAACTACTTCACTCCACGCCACACAGCATTATGACTACATTGTCATAGAAAACCTTACGAGTGAACGACCATAACCGCAGCCACTTTCTTTTCACCGTAGTCGTTGAACAGCGTAAATTCGCTTCAAAACGCATGCACTTTTCTACTACGGATTAAATATTGTGGGCAGGAGATATTCCTAGGTACTCCCATGTATGTCAGGAATACTCGCATTGCCTATATGGATGAGTGATTCTACGATAAGGCTAGTGGTGCGGTCTTCAGTTTAAAATAGCTTTTCAACTCCTTATTATTTTAATATTTTTTTTTGATAATTAGGACACTTTTTGTATCAATTGGCAAACTAAAGTATGTTTAGCAAACTTAAAAAACAAAATTAAAAATTTTTAGCAATCCCCGAATTGTCAAGCATTGAGCGAGCTGATGATGATGAATTATAGCTAAGAACACTCTCGATCATGTCAGCTTTCAAACCAAAAACTACATAATCGGTTCATCCGTTTGGGAGCTACGATGACACGGACAGGCACACAGGCAGACACGTCAAACTTCCCAAACGTCAACGTCAAACAACCCCTCTGTTTTCGTATAAAATATATTGGTATTATTTAGGATAAATACAAAAATATTTATTTATTTTCAACTTAACCTGTGTCCCGCGGTTTTGCTTTATTTCCCCTGGCATGATCATGCAATAAACTGTATAGGCAATGTCCCCACTTACCAACAGATTTCAAACCTATCTCAGTTAATATCTCTTGCCACACTGATAATTATTTAGTACGAGCATTAATTGCCCGCGGCTTCGCCCGTGTGAATTTAAATTTTAAATATTCATCCCCGATTTTACCCACCTAGGCTGAATCTAGAAAACGATGAAATACGTAATTCTATATTTTTTCCGCACTCAATTCATACGAAATATCACGCAAATAAGTTCAAGGAATAACTGTTAAACAACATTGCTGTCTTTGTCTGATACGTTGGAAATGTCACATGATAGTAAAAGATAGCAACGTTGTTTAAGTTATCCGTTAGGCGGTTGATAAGGATTATTTTCATACTAAAAGCTATTACAAATAATGTCGATATTTTAACAGTAATGTTTGTTTGTGAATTACAGTATTTTTTTATCCTTACTTGCACAGATCTGGGTTAAAGTTAACCCTGGTTAAAATATCATACTTTCTCTTTAATAAATACGAATAACGAAAGAGATCACACGATATTTAACCCAGGGTTAATTGTAATCCAGATCTGCGCTAGTGGGCCTTAATAATTCTGTAACTCCACAATCTACCAACCTATAATTTCACCTTTTTCACTTTTTCAATCTTTTTGTTTCCCATCATAATATAATATTATATTTACTAGTTATACTGATTTGGTCCAGATGCGTGGTCTTTCAGTTTTTATTAAATAGATTTTCACTTACCTCAATTTATCGACCATGGTCGATTTCTACTCCCTGGTTATATAAAAATAATAAAATATGCATAGGCAAAATGACTTGCCTTCCGTGAAATTAATATAGAAATACATCAATAATCGTAATAGGTATATATATATATATGTTTAATAAATAAACTTCTGAATGTTCTATAAACGTGAGACCTCTTATCGTAGAATCACCGGATCACACCTCCAAAATGTGTCATACCTAACTCATAAGTAGTGTAAGATAATCAGCCCGAAAAATCTAAATGGCCACTCTACCAAGTACACCTGATGAATACAGAAGATTTACCAATAGCATAGTTTGAATATGAATAGGTCTCTAGAAAATATACGTTGCAGATTATAAATTAAATGAAATAATACTGCAATGAAAAATAAATTAAAAGCCTTGAAACTCGCTTCAATATATTGTAGGCTGGCACTGCATGAGCCAAGGACGGAGTTATCCTATTAAAGTAAGCTGCTAAAGGTCAACTGTCACTTTCCTACAGTCACATATTACGAAGTCTAACATGGAGCTAGACTAGCCAATAAAACTGGCATAGGAATTGCTAATTTTATACAAATATTGAAATGCTAAGGTTTAACTGCCTATATATATAATATAGTATATACGGTTCCTTCGGGGTTGATAACTACAAGAAACTGAAGAGACTGTTGTATTTGATTACATTGGCATATAAAAAGCTCTGGATTTTAAAAACATCTAACAAAGACGTACATTTAATAGAAGGGGCTATTTATTCATGTTTTCCTAACCCATCATTGTGAATGGAAGCAAGCAATATTGCAAGTTAAATTGCAATTTTACAATCAATTTAGCACAACATAACAAATACTATTGCAAAAACCTAACGACGGCACACGATTCACTTTCTAGGTGCATTTGCATGCACTTACACTACTGCACAATATAATTATTCTTTTCTGTCACTTTTTGTGGGGCCGAGAGCTGGAAATTTCCACCTAGACCCTGGGTCTTTTTTACACAAAACACGGTTTCATTAAAATCACTAATGAAGACGATGTCCGCAAATAGTTATTTTTTTGTGTATCTATCCAGCTCAGAGTTTATAAATCCAGTATAATATAATTTTTTAGCATTAATGCCAATGAAGCTCTGTGAATTCCTGAAGAAATAGTATTTTAGTGTTATCTAATATCTATCCACCTAAAACATGGGTTTTTATACGTAAGCGGTTTGCGCGTAATCTTTTTCTTTTAGCGTAAGATAATAAAGTATGAAGTATATCATAGGCATGTGTATTAATCTTAGAATAATATAATTAAGGAAAATCTCTCAAAAATGTAAGTCGATAGTCTATATCGTATACACTTAAACTATACTGAGATACACATCAGCTGTTTAACAGTCCAAAAATCCCCAGTTTGATCCACTTACAGTTTTATGAAAAGTGTGAAAAGTTTTATTATCGATAAGAGTTGTTCTATGTATTACGTATTCCATTGCAAGTGAGAGGCGGGGAGACGCGGCGCCAGTCACCCAGTCGCCGGCCGATTTAGGTCACTCTGCTATCAAATCCTGTACCTACTTTTATTGGCAATACACCAGAATATTCGAATAATGAAGCTTATCATTTGTTGTTTTCTTAACTCAGCGCATTTTTTATTTTGTTTGCTTTAAATTTAAATATAAAAGAATATACCTACGTACATAGATATAACAGGCAATGGTTACAGTAATGTTATTAACTGCAAAATTATATACAAACAGGAAACATCATACTCGTCATAATAATATTATCACTAGGCCACTTCTGTTAGCATGATTCGATTATGGTAGTAAAATATTTTTATATAGATACTTTTTCCGTAAGCTAGGTTTAGTTATCGATGCAATGTTCCCGGGACCACTTACATATTAAACTGCTTAACGATTATGTTACTTTTTCTTCCCGAGCCGTAAGCGACTGAGGACGACACCACATAGGTATTAAACGACATTAGACGAACACGAGGACGAACAAACAGCTAAACCTTTATCATTCATGACTGCAAGAAGTACCTAAGTTAAAAACAATGAGATGATCGCACGATAATTTTAAAACGCATACTCGAAAATCTTGAAGTCGCGACCCTCAGTTTATATCTGACTCGCTCTAAACAGATCATCAAGATAGTTGTGTGTATCTCTACGTGTTAGAGCACCTCTAGTCTAACAATGTGTTTACTTTACAAGAGAGTTCAATTTATTTTTGGAGCGCCACGGAGATAGTAGCCATTTGAAGTCTGAATTGAATATTTGACATGTAAAATTTTCGTTTTTATTTAAATAAGAAATAATTATAAATAATTATTACAACTTGATAAATGTAAAAAAGAACTTGGATTTTATGTGCAGTTTTCTAATTATATGCATTTCGAAGTTACAAAAAAGTTGATATATTTTTTTAAACATTAGTGTTAAAAACTTACATAATTAGTTTACTTACATTAAATTCAAAAAGATTTACTACGGTATGTATCAACATAAACGCGCAAAATTACGAGATATCAGAAATTTTGTGCATATGGCCATACATTTCTTACTAGCAACAAGTTAGCAACTTACTAGCGTGTGGCGTCACTTACTAGCGACTTTTATATGGGGCGTTTTCACGAGACTCACAAAAGTGCTTCAAACAATCTTCAAGTCTTATTTTTCAAAACACTATTCATGTATGTAATAAAAAAAATACAGGAAAATACCGTATTATAGATAGTTTGACTGTTCAAACACACATAAAAAGTGGTATAATATGCGCTAATTCCAGCTATAAACAATAATATCATTATTGTGCCGAATTAATGCAAATCCGATCAGTAGTTTTTAATATATACTCTGCGTTTCTAACATGGGCACTTAGGAAACCTATCTTGTCTCTTTTATATTTTTTATTTAAACATACCAAAAGCTTTGCACATTGCATGTTATAAAGTTTATAAAGTAAACTCATTCTATAGTTACTTACCTTAGATATTATGGTCTACCCATAATATTATAAAATATGCGTTGCAAATCGTATCAGTTCCGCATACTCCGCTGACGCGATCAATAGACAATTTTTTTATAAATATGTGATCATATTAATATTAAGATAAGAATACCAAGGTGTCAAATTAATACCATAATATCATAACTATTTTTACTATAGTCTGTGGCTCGAACTTGGCTCGTCAAATTAATTTCGTGACAAGTGTCGGGCGACACGCGGTGTTTGGAGAGGTAGTCGCCGTCGACGCTTATTTAATTTTATACTAGTGCATAATTTTCATCTGTTACCAGTGTTACCACATGAAGCTTTTATGAAGATCGATGACATGTAACTAACAACACATAATATTTATAGGTAAAAGACTAAAATAACCCATTTTTATTAGTACCTGGGTAACCGAGCTTTGTTCGGATATTGGAAAAATTTAAAAATAAAAAAAATCACAAAAAATTATCTGACCGGGGTTCGAACCCACCACATTTCGAATTTTAGAACAAAGCCAAGCAAAAATTATACATACGTATACCAAACTGCCAATCAGACAAAAACTTCCAATTATTGGTGTATTGTGGCATGACGAAAGATAAAACATATATAGCTAAAATGCGCAGTTTCCAAGGATGAAACCTAGCAAGATTGATTTTTCTCCCCAAAATTCCCTGCATACTAAATTTGACGGTAATATTTGTAGCCGATTTCGGGAAACCGATATATATTACATATGTAACACATATATATATATATATATATATATATATATATATATATATATATATATATATATATATATATATATATATATATATATATATATATATATATATATATAAAAGATTAAAGTTTAAAGTATAAGTTATAGAGTTTATAACTTTACTATGGTATATATACTGTGAATATATGATTCAGCAATGTTCGTAGATTTAACGCTCAAAAAGAACCTACATTTTTTTACTTGAAAGTTGAAACATTTCATTGAAATTTTAATTAGTGTTCCAAACACGCGTGCATTGTGCACGTATTCCAGTTCAAATATTTATCAAGCCTCATGTCGGTCTAGACGGTGGAAGCTTCGTTACTTAAATATTTGATCTTCGTTATTGATTTAAAACAATAGCCCTCGTTAACCAGAGACGGGGTATGATAATAATAACGTTTGCTATTGAAATACTAAATAGTTGTCCTATATGTATAAATAGATCCATGTGGGAGAACTATTTCGGCTATTATTGTATTCTTAAATGTTGAATGAAAATATTGATTGGGATTGTATCACAGCTAATTACCAAATAGGAGTAAAAGTATCAATTTTAATAATTCCCTTAGGTACTTTGGTCATGCTTTAGTTGCCTTTACAGTATTACACAAAAGATTCAGGGCTGCCAGTGGCGAAGGCTGGCTCTCCTTCATAGGGAAGTTCTAGCCTGTGTAATAGGCAGAGATTTGGATGAGGGTCTTCAAAAGGTAAGTGGCAAGTGAAGCCGATAGGAATGGAGTTATAGGAACCCCACGCCCCTCAGTACTAGTAAAATCAGTGTTAGGAACATAGACATTTGCTATTTTGCTTTCAATAAACTTAACACGCAAGCAAAGCTAAGAAGTAGGCTTTCAAGTCCACATAGGTAACACTACTTGGTATTTTACCCTAAGTGAACTAACAAAAATGTTGCTATGTTGTTTGAATAACATATTACGTAGGTACGCTTCTTTATGTGTTTTCGTTGGAAGAATACTCATTCATTATGATTATGAAGTGAAAACTGAAAAGGCAAGGGAACTAAAGTAAGTAGCGCAATGTTCCGTCCTTTGTTAATTTGTTAACAAACGGTACAGTGCGATTCATAACTGAGGTCAGTTTCTCTCTAACATTTGTTACTGTCAACGTGCGGGGGAATAAATCTTAAAACATTTACGTCAATTTATACATAATATTAGGTCGTTACATATGAAATTGGCGATTTGTAAAGGAGGAACATAAAGTCAATTTCGTTTAAACATAATATATTTATTTATTCAAAGTATATACCATTGCTATCTATGCACTTTTGCTATCTCATAGGAAGTTCATTGATTCCTTTACTAAAAAAACCATTCGGACATGAATTAATAAAATATTTGAAGGCGCTTTTCCAATTCCAATTGATGCTCCTCTAATTTGGTCTAGCGTTGTCCTGAAGCAGCAGTGGCCTAGAGCGAATGACCAACCTCGGTTGTTTAGCAGCTAGCTTTTCCATCATGATTTGCAGTTGCTGGCAATAGACATCTGCCGTAATCGTCTTCTCAGATTTAAAAAATTCGTAGTGAACGACACGGGCATTAGTCTACCAAACGCTTATAAGTAACTTTTTTTGAGTAAATTTTCGCTTGGGGCAGGCTTTGGCTGGTTCGCCAGGGTTCAGCCATTGCGATGAGCGTTTCCGATTATCGTACAGGATCCACTTTTTATGTAATGATTCGATTTCAAATCCCTTCATTATTGTGCCGTTTGAGTAATGTAACGCAGCAGTCGACGCGCGTTTGTCGGTTTGCGAATCGACTTTATGTTCCTCCTTTACAAAACGCCAATTTCATATGTAATAACCTAATATATAGTAGATCTATACATTTATAATTTTATAGTAAATCATTAAATGGTATCTGGTATAATGAAGTAGGCAGCGGGTACTAGGTATGATGTCAACAAGAATCCAATTAATTTTAAAATACCCACTAATCGGAATTTTAGAGGTAGGTATAATATTTTAAGTAACATTCGTTCTCGTTAAACTTCTATAAGCCTACATTATATAAAAACAAGTAAACGTGTTTTATAATGAATTGCGGGTTAGGTTCTATTCATAATAATTTACGATTACAAACGATTAATTATTCGGTCCGTTGATCTTGCAGAATATAAGGTGGAAAAAAATTATGAGGATGTACTAGATTTCAAACACCTTCCTACTTTACTTTCTTCCTCCTCATAATAAAATTCACAAAAGCTGTGGTCGCTGTGTACAAAACAAAAAATGCGTTGCCCGTTGGTGACTGTGCATAAAACCCGTATGATGGAAAATGTGATCTAATGGGGAGATGAAGAAACTGGACAGTGGAAAGGTATTAGTTACTAAGGATTTAACATCAATATATTCCATAAGGCAGTGGCGTGCACAGGATTATGATACTGGGTATGCGGCGAAGTACTCGGTCACAAAAACTTTTTCGTTTATAGATTTTTAGCATAGCTACAGCCAAGCGACGGATCTCTAAGTCGAAACCATGCCAACAGAGCAAGTCTTAGATGTACTACTATTCATGTACATCTTCTACGGCAAAGCAGACAAAACAGCGATCGATCGTCGTGGCGAAAGAAATTCTAATAAGTAAAATAATAAGCATATTTTAAAATATTATAACTACTCACCAGTCAGTCAGCTTAAATTTTCACATATTCAAGGTTCCGGTTACTTGAGATTACTATATCCCGATGTAAATTACTAAATAATATGCAAGGAAAACAATATAAAATTACGATTAAATCGTGTGTACACAACCACACAGCCAGTTATACGTTTCATAACTTTTAACATGTAATTTTCGAGTTACATTATTTTTTTGCTGGTTTAATTGTTGTAACTCGGGTACACACCTACCTTTAGACAGAACTTGAATCTTTTCACTGAATGACAATTGTGAGAACTTGTTATTTTTAATTTTTAATAAACACACATTTTCAACACAAACCTCACAATCAAATAACATTTAAAAAAAAATCAACAAACGCACTAGTAAAAGCAAATCACTACAATTATTATAGAAACTCAGTAATAAACTGTTAAATGTACACACTTTCAAATGTTAAAATGAAAAATCTTTTAAGAAAACTATAAATAAACTGGAGCGATTAAATTGTAAACAATGCTTATCACATGAAATATGCAATATGGCCCCCGCGAAACACAAAACGTTTCTTCTATTTAAACAAATAAAATCTTACTAAACAAAAATGCATAATGTGCATACGTGATTTATTAGATTTCCGTCTATTATTTTTACTCGGATTATAGGCAACGAATAATTTCCGACAAGCCAGTTCGGCGGTTTTCGGAAGCAATCTGATAGCCGAGAGCCATCGCCTGCCGCGGGAGTTGGCGCTATATAATCATGTCGATATTCATGGGTGTGATCGTTTGCGAAGTATGAAAATTACACATACATGCGATGATATGTCCTGCAGAACGCAACGGCATGAGATGAGTTGCTATTTATAAAATATTAGGCGTTTTAAGTTATTATATTTTTTAAATTAATTTATTTACTATTAAATATTAATTAAAGTCATCTAAAACGTACGTACGTTTTATTAAAATATCTGTGAATGACAAGTAAAGCACTGCATTTCTGCCTACAAGGAGCGCACGCCCCTGCCATAAGGGTAACAATTTTTTGTGTTCCGTACCCAGGGTACGTAGGGTAAAAACGGGACGCTACTACTGAGATGTCGCTGTCCGTCCGTCTGTCTGTCTGTCCGACTGTCACCGAGCTGTATCTCCATAACAGTGATAGCTAGACAGTTGAAATTTTCACACATGATTTATTTCTGTTGCCGCTATAACAACAAATACTAAAAACAATAAAATAATTTTTCATATTTAAACACATACAACAAACATGTTTTTTGCCGTTTTGTACAAAACCCTTCGTGCGCCGACTCGCACTTGGCCAGTTTTTTAGAGATCGTTACTAACTCACCAAGTCAAATCGTAATTTAACATCATTGCATTGGTTGTAGTGCCACGATTTTGACAACGTCAAGGGTACAAAACAAAATCTACATTTAAAAGTAATTACATTCCTAAACCAGAACACTTAAATATTGTGGTTTATGTGGAAATCTGAACTCGTTTCATAATGCCAGTTCAAGGTACAGTAACGTTAAACCTTGGTACGACAGTTCTACGGAATCATACGAAAAATCCGGAATCAGACTCTCGTGGCTCGTAATTCACTGAACCAGTTCCTCAACAAAGACATTGTGTTATCTTTTACTTTGTTTTAACCTTGGAAATGTTACAAATAACACTCACACTCGACAAAAACAAAATATGTTAAAAATGTCTTAGCCGGTATGCATTGAGTGTGCTCTTCTCGCATTCTACAATGTAAGGAAAAAATTCGCAAATCTCGACCAAGCCTTTTTTGCTCGACCAAGCTGATTTTCATAAAATATTTTATTTTCTAATTCTTATGGCACGGGTTTGCAGTAATTTCCTTTTGTCTGTGCACGCGGTCGCCAAAAAAAATAATAATGCAATGGATAAAACCTGTCAAAGATAATTTAATATAAATTAGCAAAAAAAAATTTTTTGGTATATTCTATAATACCTTAAATTCAAAATTAACACCAAACCGGATTTATCTTTAAAATAATAATACCTACCTACTAGAGACTAGAGAGATGGTGACTTGTTTAGTGATTTACTATAGTGTACTGTAAGCAAAGAATATATATTATTATACTCATTTATCTATTAATTACTAACGCGAACATAGTGTAAGGCAGATAGTCATTCGTCAATAATGTATGTAATACTTATAAAGAGTTGCCAACTTGCCACTTGTCACCCTTTCGTCAATTGATCATCTAGAAGTTGATCCTGAGAAATGGCGGCAAATTAAAAATGAACTTAGGGTGCCAACATTCTAATTCCTATAAAAAAAATTAAGTAGCCTCATGAATTACTCGATAATTAATTAATTATTTGGTACTAACATGATAGATAGAATGTGAAATAATTGTTTTTTACTCATTCAAGCAAAAACCACTGAATATTAATTGTAAAATGTTGGTTTGTCAAATTGACTTCGAAGGTCGTATTATCGTATAGACTTGCCAAGTTAAAAGTTTGCTAATAACCCAGCTTCAACTTTCGTTTGACCGACTATTATTCATTTCACTACGCGAATTATACCACAGAGATTACTAAATATGTAGTTACTACATCATACTTAATATCATTTCTTCTTATTATATTATTACGAATGTTATTATCATGGCTACTTTTACGTACCTACTTGCGCACCTGTCTGGTCTTTATTTTATACCCACATTTGAATGCATGCTTTAGCTATAAACTCGCAAGTGTAAGTAAAGAAATGGCAATTTCACAAAGTAATAAGTATGTACTATGTACATCGGTTAACGGTTACGGCGTTCTTACGACTGCTAAGTGACAATAATAGAAGTGCACAGTGTCTGAAACATTATTATGTAAATTCATTTTGTTATGTAGATGTTGTAGATGCACGAGAAACAATAATATAATAGGATCAAACCGTCATTATATGCTAGACGCATGAAAAAGATTATGATTAAACTTTTAACATTATAATAATTATTATATAATATAATATATTATATAATAATTATTATAATGTTACCTGACATACGTGATACCTGACAGGAATGCTATTCTGGTAAGTAACTAAATTTATTTTATTTTAACAAGAAAGTAGTTACAAAAAGGAATCGTAAAATGTTTGTATCAATAGTTTATAATATTTTGCTACAAATATTAGATAAGCCAATTATGAGAGAATTCCATTACAGCATGGCAGAATAATATGACATAAAAAGTTAATGCTGTGCCTATAGGTAGGTACACGGGAGCGATGGCATTTTATAATGGCAATCACGTCGCGGACTATGGAGTCGAGCGTCCACCCTTCACTCTCCCAAGTCTCAGGTAATGGAAAAGATAACGAACCTGAAATATCTAATGGACATTTTTGTGAGAAAAAGCTAATATTCGGGAAAATTCGCATTACTAATGTCAGGTCAACACATTACAATACAACACATTTGTCATTGCCAAATTACCAGTCGCTTTATTTTCCTTTCGTATATAGACAACTTATAACGACGTACAGCATGTCTATAGTCTAGCTACCGAAGTTGGATAAATCGTGCTGATTACTATCTGCCGGCATTCGCGTACCTAATTAAATGGTACGGAACGGAACCCTCCTAAGAGAATCCGTCCGTCCGTCTGGCAGGCCCACATTCGACCAAAATTTGTCAACGGACGGTTTTATCTGTTTATGTAGCTATTTCGACACAAATAAGGCGGAAAAGCTTATAAACTACTTCTTTATTAAAATTATGCGTGCATATCTACAAATAGCAGAAGGAAAATTTCCATTACTTTACTTTATTTTTTCAGGTCTTGGCCTGTCTGGCCAATCGTGGATTTACGAAAGTTTCAATAAGACTACTCAACTCTTGCAAAATACACGTAGGCAGAAGGTGTGAATAACGAATAGCGACCGACCCTACAAAATCGATGACAGGCATTCCCGACCTGTCTACGTGTTATTGAACTAGAACTTCGACGGATTATCGATTTACAATTCACGAGTTTTTACCCGTAATTTCAAATGAAATTAATTCAATAAGGGCTTAGGGCACAGATCTAAGGTAATAAGGGGTCTGCCTGGTGTAACTTTACAAATATGGCAACAAAATGATTAATTAGGATTTGAGAAATAGGCTTATTCAATTTAAAAAAATACTCACTATTGACTGGGCATTTTCGGTGTATTAAGAAAAATCCATCTTTGGCAAAACGAGTGTAAAAAGAAACGAAAGAAACGCAGCTCTAAAATGGTCACACTGGTAGGTACTATGAAACATCAACTTTTGAGTAAGTACCTTCTATAGTTCTAAGCTATTCTGATAATGTGTACAATTTTACGCATTTCAAGTGAAAAATGTCAAAATAGAATTGTTCGAAGTTAGTATAAGAGCAATTTCGTCAAAAGTTGATACTGGGGTTTTCACTGTCCAAAGCTGTTAAAAATTGTGCGTTGTTTTGTGGGTTTTTTTAACTGTTACACAAACAGGGGCATTACCCCCGTAATCAACAATAGGTAACGGCATATGTACCTTTACCTGAAGACCAAGGATGGTTGGTACTTGGTACAAAATATTATCATGTCAGTATTTACATTTTACGGACGATAATACAAAATATTCAAATAGATAATATCTAGGTAGAGTTCTACATAATTTAAATACCGAATACACAGAAGTTATTAAACGTTATATTTAGTCGGTGTTTAAAGATAGAAACAAGGTAAAAACAATTATTTTCTATGTTTGTAAAAGTTTTTGTAAATTGTTATTTTTTTTTTTATAAGAGGGTAGGGTCTGTACTTTGTTCAACTTCACTGTTATTGTTCACCAAAACTTGACCGTTATTAGCAAATAGGAATAGTATTCGTTCGAAGTTAAGTAGGTTAATTGAAAATAATTAAACACAAAAGAAATATTTAGCAACGACGATGAAAACGTAAGTTTCGGCAAGGTCATTTAACACGGTGCCTTGCTAATAAGTGAGTAAACAATGTTGGCTACAATTTCATTGCTTCTACCCTTATTGGATAAAAAAACTCGGTACAATGCATGCAATATCGATTAAAATAATATCAAACCGAGTGGGCATATCATATTGTCTGATAAGGGGACGATTAATAGTAAATTCTATGAGTAATTATTAAACAAGTACAGGCACACGTTGCTTTGTAACGTATATACATATGTACTTGGACTAATGTGTATTACCAACCTGCTATCCTTAGAACAGCCCGGTCTGCCGGATCCAGCTGCAGAATGGACAAAGGCTTGTCCTTCGCCCATTCTTTCAAGCTGAAGTCGTTTTCGAATTCCATATTTTTGTCATCCAAAACAAGCAATCTCGCGCGAACTCTCGCACATACTTGAATCAATCCCACAGCACACCACTAATGACAAAATGAACACATTTTGTGAACTACTAAAACTAATTTTTACACGTGAATTGAAAGTAAACAAAACGTTATTCACATTGTAAAATAAAAATCAATAAACGCTGAACAAAACTCACGAAAGATACAGCACTGCGTACCTTTAGAAGATTTAACACTTTCAGTACACTAACTTTATCAAATTTGAACACAAATACGTTTAAGGATGTGATCAACCGACATAAAATAAGCTAAATTCGGAAGGACGGAGCGACTATCAACTGGTTTTAGGTTATCCAAAACAATGAATGTCACCAAACCGGCGCGCAGACATGATGCGACTGTGTAGTTCTTTAAGTTACCGCAGGCGCGGTGTCGCTGCCATCGCACAGCTGTTTTCGCGCAAGCTGTACGCCAACCGGCAACCGGCAAACGCGCACAATCACCTGCTAATACGCTAAAATAAAAAATACAGAATGTTAATAAATAATAATATAATAACTCTATAAAATGAAGATCAAACGTGCTTATTTCCCCTACAGGCATAAAAAAAATTCTAATGTTCCAATTCGAAAACGTCAAATGTACTATATAGGGTTGCCAGAATTGAAAAACAATATAAAATAATAATTTAATAATTAATATAAACACTTAGCTGTATCCTAATATGTATGTAGAATGTAGATGTATAATATTATAAGGTCCTTACATATGAAATCGGCGCTTTGTCGTACTGGCCACTTTGATCTCAAATATATCTTCTTTGGTTAGGAATTTCAAATTCAAATTTATACCGCTATTTACTCAACGTAAAATAAAAGTGGTACAACACAAATGCTGTTGAGAAAACTTTTTTCCTCCTTTGGTTTATTCTTTGCGTCACTCTGTTTACAAAATCGAGAACTTGAAATATCGTATTATTTTCGATTACGAGTTCCACCGTGGCACCAGTGATGCAGAAACGGCTCGAAGGATTAATGATGTGTATGGCGGCGGTGTCGCAAAAGAAAACACAGTGCGTTTTTGGTTTCAACGTTTTCATTCTGGAAATTTCGAACTGCAGAACAAGCCGCGTGGACGTCCGGAGTTGATAATGAAGAATTGAAGGCTATTGTGGAAGCGGATCCATCGCAAACCACGTCCAGGTTAGCTGCAGGCTGCGGTGTTAGTGATAAAACTGTTATAATCCACTTGAAGCAAATTGGGAAGATGAAAAAGCTTGAAAGGTGAGTTCGTGAAACCTCATGAATTAAGTGCAGCAAACCGACAAACGCCAGTCGACTGCTGCGTTACGTTACTCAACCGGCACAATACTGAAGGGATTTTAAATCGAATCATTACCTGTGATGAAAAGTGGATCCTGTACGATAATCAGAAACGCTCATCGCAATGGCTGAACCCTGGTGAACCAGCCAAAGCCTGCCCCAAGCGAAAATTTACTAAAAAAAAAAAAGTTACTTGTGAGCGTTTTGTGGACTAGTGCCGGTGTCCTTCACTACAGCTTTCTTAAATCTGGCCAGACGATTACGGCAGATTTCTATTGCCAGTAAATGCAACTCATGATGGAAAAGCTTGCTGCTAAACAACCGATTTTGGTCATTCGCTCTAGGCCACTGTTGCTTCAGGACAACGCTAGACCACACACTGCACAACAGACGGCTACCAAAATTAGAGGAGCTTCAATTGGAATGTCTAAGACATCCACCGTACTCCCCGGACCTTACTCCAACAGATTACCATTTTATTCGAAATTTGGATAATTTCTTGCAAGGGAAAGAATTCAACTCCGATGGGGCAGTCGAATGCGCCCTTAAAGATTTTATTGACTCCTGTCCGAATGATTTTTTAGTAACGGAATCAAATGAACTACCTATGAGATGGCAAAAGTGCGTAGATAGCAATGGTATATAATTTGATTAAATAAATATATTATGTTTAAAAAAAATCGGCTTTATGTTCCTCTTTTACAAAACACCAATTTCATATGTAATTACCTAATATGTTGTTTATTTCAATTATTAAAATAGAATATAGAGCTAAATAATAAACTAAAATAAATTAAAAATTAATGCTAAAAAGAAGACTTATCTACAAAGATGAAGAACTTATCTATAAATAGAAAAACTTACCTAGTTCGTCCCAATTAGATGTATTAAATTAATATTAAAAGGTAATTAAAAGATTAATAATTATTATATTTGTTATTCTTTCAGCTAGTCAGATTGTAGAATTAAGGATATTTGTGTGACATCATTTTTCTTTTGCCTTTCGTACGTCAAGTTTCCGGGATAGGTGGGATAAGTAAGTTACGTTTTATATAGCCAGGCCGTCGGAGCCTGTAGCACCACGTTATTGCAGTTCCTAAGCTCTGTTCAGACCCAATTTTATATTTTTGTAAACAAAATGATTAAATTTTATCAAATTAATGTGACATTTTAATATAGCATTGTAGTATGCTATTGGCTGTTCTGCTTACCGGCCTGGCAACGGCTCGGCGATGACATAATATTATGTCACCGGGCTAGGCAAGCCGATAGCGGGGTAGGCTGAGTTGGCTGAGCTTTAGCGGCAAATTTTAGTTTCCAAATATTAAAACTACTATTGGTCATGGTCTCGTGGAATAGATAATGTAGCCCACTGAGCCACTGCCTACATTATACGGAATTTCATCGCACAGAAAAAACATCGCTGAATACTATGGTGCTATTACTGCATGATACACACACTAAACCTAACAAATACTAAAAAAAACCTAACATATCTTCGGCTGGGACTATATTAAGATCCGGAATCCGGAAGGCCGTAGAGAATTCTGAGCATTGAAAATATAACTCTGTGCTAATATAAATGAGTTAAAAATCGAACACCTGAGTTTCGAGTCAAATGTCAACAGCTCGATACTCGAAATTTACATTTTCAACTCTACTGTTTTAGTGCAGAGTTCTATTTTCAGTACTCTGAATTTTTGCCGGTATTCCGGATTCCGGAACATATAGTCCCAGCCTTCACCGATAACAACTTGCAACGGTGCAGGGCGTCTGCGGCTCCTACTTACACTATTAATTTTTAGTCGAAGGTTTTAGAAATATTGTTTTTTGAAAATGAGGCATCTATCCCACTGCGGCATTTATCTCAGTTTTACCTTAACTCGTAATTATATGAAACTCTCTCGTATGCTGGTATCACTTGTTACTATGGTAACGATAAACGAAACAATAAACGTCAAAAAAATCAAAATAAACATTGACGTTTGAAGTATCATTCTCAGATTTATATTTGTTTCAAAAGAAATTTAATTAATAAAAGTGCTCTTTAACTAACGTGTAATATAATTAATGTGTCTACAAATTGATAAATAATATTATTGTACATAATATGAAACCTAAATCTTTAAAGGTTGTAGGTACTTGGTCGCAGTACATAAGTTATTGGTAAAACTGAAATAGGGAATGCTAAATGGCCTACTTTCGCAAGTTTTATCAATACTCAATGAACCCATGACCTACATATTTATGTTTCTTTGTTCTCCGTGATAAGCCGAAATCTGCTTACTAAGTAACACAATGAAAATGATTTAATTCTAGGTTATGGAGTCTAGACATGGATGTAGTTGAAAAAGGAGCATCTCATATGGTAAAAGTTATGTTATTTTTATTAGAATAGATAGAAATTAGATAAAATTTTTGATTCTTATATTTTTGAAAACTAATTTAATCATAAGCATTATGTTCCAGCATATTATGCACAGACAATCATTTCAAAGAAGTTTAAAAAAGAAGGACAATCAAAAAAACATATTTACAGGAACCTTAACACCATCTTACAAGCACTTTGATATTCCTTCACTAGATAGGGAATTCATGCGACAAAGTATTTTGGATACTGTATTAAAGAAGACAGAATCTAGTATGGTTGACAGAGACAGTGATATCAACCCATTGTATGAAGATCCACGGGATGTGATTGGTAAGAAATAACATATAAAAAAAAACTAAATTATATTAATTTAGTTTTTTTTATATTAATATCTATAGAGGCTATAAAATCTATGGCAAAGTTTCTTTTAGAACAAAATTCAAGATAAAAATGATACTAATAGTTCTTAATTAATTTATTTTATAGGTGATAAACCAATCAAACCACCTAGAAAGAAAAATCTTCAGGGAATTGCTGTCATTTCCCCAAGTTACAAGAATGAAAGTAGATCAAAACATAGAGAGCAGAAAATAAAGTTGAGTAAAAAGTATCAGGGGCTTGTGGTAGCATTGATGGACAAATGCGAGGAGAATGTTACGGTGGTTTGTAAATGTTATTTTAATTTAATTTATTTTAATCATAAATACCTCTAGTCAGGGTCATAAGTTCTTTTAAAACATAATTTATTAAATTCTTAAAATACCGGCTATAATATAGTATACTTTGACTAATTTAATGAGAGATCAACTATTACCCTTGTTCAAATTAAAAAAAGACATTCACTATTATTCATTTTCAAATATGTAGTGGCTAAAGTTATTGGTATAAGGTAGTAATTTATTCCATATCCAGTTCTTAGTTTATAGACAGTACAACTTGTTTATATTACAATCTTTATTTCACATTACAAACAAAAAATATAGCTAGTAGTAATGTACCTAAATTGCTCTTGGCAATTAACAGGAGAGTTTATAATTTACTAAATGTTGCCCCAGACTTCGTGCGCGCAAAAGGAAATCAAAATCAAATCAAAATCAAAAAAACCTTTCTTCTTTATTATATTAGTATAGATGTTCTCTACTTAGTTTTCAATGAACAGGAATGATTGTTAATTGATCAATTTACTTTTAAGATTTCAGAAAAAGAATCTCAAATAGTAAAACTTAAAGACAAACTTAAAACTGTATTAGAATATAATAAACTGTTTTCGGAAGAAAATGATCGTCTCAAGGGTGAGTATACAATATTAGCCAACTACGCTGAAGAATGTAAAGGGGTTATAAAAGAAGAAAAAGTGAGAAATGTTCAGTTGGAAAAGAAAGCAAAAATTTTAGAAGACAAACTTAAACAATATGAAATACCCAGTAAAGGTAAGAAGTTATTAATTAACACTTATAATACATAAACTGTATTTTAAATATTTAACTGAATGCTTCAAAACAGTGTGAACAGTTTATTTTAATACTTGTAATTTATCAATGAGAGCTGCATATGCTTGAAATAAAGACTTTATTTGTTTCAATATAATAATAAGTTAACTTTTACAGAGCCATCTCTAGTACCTCTTGTAGAGGTTTGCATGAATTGCAGCAGCCGGCAAATAGTACTCAATCAGTCTAGAGAAAACAATCTGCGCTTGCAAAAAGATATGCAAGCTATGAAAGATGTTTTATATAGGTATTTTTATTTACCCATTGATGAGCTATCATTACTTTTTATTTTTGAATTCTAGTAAAATTGTAAAATAAACTTTTTGACTTTAGGTTAAATGTACAGCTATCAAGATACCAAGAAAAAATTCACTTAAATATTCATAACATAACTGAAGGAAAAGTTTTGAAACCAACAGAGTATAATTATGATGTTGAATCACTTCTTACACTAAACTTGAGGCAACAAATTGGTAAATATTTAGTACTAGCTTTTACCCGCGGCTCTGCTCCCGTATATACAGTAGGTATCCCACGAGAACACTGTACTTTTTCGGGATTAAAAGTAGCCCATGTGTTAATCCAGAGCTTAAACTACTACTATACCAAATTTCATCAAAATCCTTTAAGTAGCTTTTGCGTGAAAGAGTAACAAACACCCATCCATCCATCCATTCGCACAAATTTTCAAATGTATAATAGTAGTTGGTTTTACTTTAAAACTAGTGCATGTACAGAAACATTATGTATTCAATGTACTCAATGTACAATTCATATTATATACATAATATTGTGTTAGAGGTGTCCTTTGAAAATTTGTAATTGTCTATATAAGTATAATTGTTAAAGTACATATTACATGACTTACGAGATATTAATTTTGTTTACAGGCATAGATTCAGATAAGAGAACTGAAACTGTTGATGAGCATACAGAAAAATTCGTTGATCTATCTGGTCTATTGAGCGCTCAAGCTCTTGGTGAGTTCTTTAATCTTTTAGTAAATATTATGTACAGTTGCACACCTTTTAAGGATATTTGTTTTTTTATACATAATGTATTTTTCTATTGCAGCGCCACTTTTCGATGCCTATCAAGAAAATTTACAAGAAAAAGACAACCTAATATTAGATTATGAGAAACAATTTGAAGAGATTAATAAAAAATCTAAGCAAATTGTGCTCGAAAACAAAACAATAACAGACAAATTAAGTGCTGTAGAAAATGAATTGACGAAAATGAGACAAAACTACAAAAAGTTGGTGATTGAGAAAGAGACGGGTGATGTAGAACGATCTACGTCTTTGGAGAGAGCTGAGAAGGCGGAGGCGAAACTTAAAGAAGTTTATGAACTTTATGAAGATAAAAGTAAGTTATCTATACTAATTGCTAACTATTTAAAGCATAAATCCATACAAAAAAACCCCGAGTCAACAGCAATAAAATATTGGCCAATGGGTTCATTTTCAATCATATTTGATGTCACAAAAGGGGCAACCATGAAATAGGTCGGATATGGAAATTATGAGCAAGAATAAAATCCAAAATCATAGTATACAATATGTACCTACCATGTATACTATGATACCTACCATGTAGATATTATATATCTGTTGTAGGCAGGTACAGATTATAGTTGTAACGAAGCTTTGTTTCCGCCTCCACAAGTGGGTAGTTGACTACATATAAAATATTTAGTTTAATTCATATATTCTGAAATATTATTACTTGACAAATCTAAAAATCGGGCAATAGCGAGTCGGATTCGCGCACTTAGGGTTCCGTACCATTATACCAATATTTTAAATTTTTACAATATTATTTAGTTAGTTTTGTACGAAGATTTTCAAGTACTGAACTTATACTATTATATTAGGTTCTTACATATGAAATGGGCGTTTTGTCGTAGGTACTGGCCACTTTGATCTCAAATATTATCTTCTTTGGTTAGGAATTCCAATTTCAAATTATACCGCTATTTACTTATGCGTTTGTGTTTCTAAAACCGTAATTCATTTGTTTTTTCCTCTTTTGGTTTTTTCTTTGCGTCACTCTGTTTACAAAATAGTGTTCTGGAGGTCGAAATTTTCAGAACGAAAACGTTGGAACCAAAAACGTACTGTGTTTTCTTTTGTGAGACCGCCGCTATACACATCATTAATCCTTCGAGCCGTTTCTGCAGCACTGGTGCCACGGTAGAAAGAAGTTTTCCATTTTGTAAACAAGAGTGATGCAAAGAAAAAACCAAAAGAGAACAAAACAAATGAATTACGGTTTTCGAAACACAAATGCATGAGTAAATAGCGGTATAAATTTGAAATTGGAATTCCTAACCAAAGAAGATATTTTTGAGATCAAAGTGGCCAGTACGACAAAACGCCAATTTCATATGTAAGGACGTAATATAAGTAACTTAATAGGGTGTCTGTCGCTTTTAATGTTGTCAATAGATCTCCAAAATGAATAGATTTTTCGAGGTTCTGAGTGATGGGTTCGTGTTTGATTGGTGAATGTTCCTAAATAAGTGTTACGGCAACAGCTCACCAGAGATTTGTTTGTTTAAACTAAAAGTACTAGTCCGATTTTGATGCGGTTTTCTGTGATGGATTCGGGTTTGATAGCTGTGAATATTCCTAGAAAGGTGTTACGATAATAGCTGACCAGAAAAAGCAAAATTATCAAAAAAAAAACACACACAACAGTTAAAACATTGAATAAGGATAAAATAATTAAAAAATTGCGACTTTCCGTCGGGGCTGCCATTAAGTGAAAATTGATACTAAAACTAAAAAATTGCTTTTTTCAGTGTCAGTAATGGCGAGAGACTACGAGACGGTGCACCGCGAGTACTTCTCAGTGAAGCACGCTCTGGACGTGTCCGCGGGCCGCCTTGCCGCCATGGACGCGCTGCGCGAGCGCACCGTGCCCGCAGACCTGCACGAGCGACGCCTGGACGACTGCAAAAGGTTAGTTATTATTTCATACAAAATTATAAATGTGAAATTTTGTGAGAATGGATGGATGTTTGTGACTCTTACACGTAACAACCACTGAACGGATTTTGATGAAACTTTACAGTAATATAGATTATCGATTAAGCTTCCGAATAAAGAGTAAGCTATTAATTCTAAACATATCGTGTAAAACCTAATTAAACGCGAGGGGGGCCGCGAGGGAGGCCGCGAGGGAAGATATACATTTAAATATCTCATACGATATATATTTAAACTGTTATGGTGTAAATAAAATTAAATATCCGTCTAAATAGCTTCTGAAAATTCCACATTATATGTGATAATTGTTTCAAACTTAGAATGGATATAGTAAGCTATCATTAAAAGGTGGATTATATATCATCGCGGGCTTTTTTGTAGACCTATAAAAGAGAAACGATCCCACCATACATCGTTTTCTTATATATCGATGAAAGCTCTAAGATGGCTTGATTTTTTCCGACACCTTCAACAATGAGGGTATTCGTGACATCTGACAGCTTTTTGACACGACAAGGACCGTCGGGCTATCAAGAAACGAAAATTCTTAATGACCGTTTTTGATACCACTTACGCCACCAGATGACGCTTTGTGTGCGTTCCCCTAGTGGCAGAAAAATAACAAACACCCTCATTATTGTCATATTTCAACCAATTTCCACAAAACATTAACAAATTATACACCTAAACCTTCCCAAGGAACCACTCTGTCGATTAAATAAAACTGCATAAAAATCCGTTCAGTAGTTTTGATATTATTGTGAACATACAGACAGACGAGGCGAGGGACTTTTATTTATAAATAATATTTAGAGATTATTATTTTATGACGCCAAAGATAAATCTACACTCGATCTATAACTATACAACATTTCGTAAAATTATATTCAGAAGGGGCGCGACGGACAGATAGACAGATGGATGGACGGAGAGGGTTCCCTCTCATAATCTATATAACCCTAAAAATTTATTCATATTTTAGGCTTTTGGAGGAATTAAAACATCAGTATAATTTGGAATCGGAACGTAAGACGGAACAGTTAAAAAAGTTGGAAGACGAACACAGAGTAACAGAGGAGAAGTATAACAGAGTCTACCAGGAGCATGAGGCTATGAAGGACGAGTTACAGGCGGCACGTAAAAATGTCAAGTGAGTTATATGTCATACGTACCTATTTAGTTAGTATTGTTATAAAAAACTGTGTGTCATGGACACAGTCAATTGTTATACTTGAATACGCTTATGTAACCAGTTACGAATGAACCTTTTGATTAAGTGGTATATCATATATGGCAATCTCGAGACGCCGAAAAAAAACTTTGAAATGGCGGCGCTACTGCACACACTTGATGTAATAAATTCTATGATTGTTAAGCTATCCAGTAGTGTCATATTTAATTTTTGATAGGGATTACATACCTTCCTATAATACCATACTTGCTTCTACACTGGAAGCAATTTAAAGATTCATGTCAAAATGAGAAACATTATTTCAGGTTGTACCGCAAGGCGGCGGTGGTGTTTCGCCAGCGTGCGCGGTCGGCAGTGGCGCGGGCGACGCGCGCGCGCCGTAGCAAGCGGCTGCAGACGTCGGAGCCACTGCGGAAAGCGCTTGATGCGCTGGAGCGGATAAAGAATGAAATTAAGGTGCATGTTCCCTAGACTGTCTTCTACCGTTCTTTTGTTGAGCAACGTATAAACTGTATGTTTAGAAACGAACTCGACTTTTTACGCCTATGTTGGTAGACATTAAACGTAAACCATATTTTCAAGTTTAAACTATGACAAATTTATTTGAAAAGAAAAATGAAAGAACACCAATTGGTTTGAAAATTATAAAATTTATTTTATACTCATATTCCAGCAAGTAAAGTCTCAGGCGCACATCTCGCTAGAGGAGTTGGAGCGTCGTATACTGGAGCAGCAGCGGCGCGCTGCGCACGCGCAGGAGGAGTACCGGCGGGAGCTGGACCACGCGTCGCTGGCGCTCGAGCACAAGGAGCACATCATACAGAGCCTGCTCGACAAGGTGGCCGACGTGGAGGAGGTCAGGTGAGGTTTACTCAGTTTCATACTCAACATGCAATGCGCATGCCCAGATGTTTGTGTGCGCAGTTTGCTGACAAGAGTCTTATGATATACGTTAAAAAGTTCTTTTACCTCTTGCTTTCTTGCCAATTATACCACTACTCGTATAATTACCGTGTTTTTTTTTCATAAAAAGTGTTAATGCTAACTTTTATTTTTCAACTGCATTATTTTATTCCAATATTTAACAGGTTAAGCCAATCGAACACGAGTCGTCTACAGGGCATTGTGAGTGCCTCTTCTTCGGAAAAGTCGACGCCTTCTAAGACACCGGAGAAGAAAGCTGCAAAGCTAGTACCAGGACCAGGAGGCTACTACCAAGATAAGGAGAGTCGGAGGAAAAAATAACTCCACGACTCAAGTATTATCCCAATTCTAGTCAATTATATAACATTTCCAACATTTTAGTTAATAATATAATCATCGATATTATAATAATTATAAATACTGTAGTCTTCTTATAAATACGAAATGTAATATAATCCATTCAATGTGAATAACAAATTTTTCAAACAGCTAATCAAACACAAATGGTTCGTGGTGTTTTTTAAATTTCGTTATATAATTTTTATAATAAAATACTATTGGGGAATTTTAGTTTTCTTTTTATTACAAAATATATTTAACAGAAACCTTTTATACTATTGACTTAATTTATAGATTGTAGTTGCTAGCCAGATATTTTTATATCTTTGTTTCTACATTATAAATGTAAATATTTCTCAGAAGTAACATGTTATCTAGATTTTCAATTATTAAGTAGGTACTAAAACATTATGATAACTTTTTATTATGTACAGTTAGTCGCCTAATCACAACATTATCATCTTTTGATTTAATTGATAAAAAAATGTCTATAACATCATGAAATTTACCGTCTTAAAATTTTCATACTTATACACTTTCATACAGTGTCTATATGAATAAAACTTACATGGTTTTGTTACTGATACACAGAACTATATCACCATGTCTAGGGCGCTGTTTTTATTCGAGGCACATTTACGAAGTTTATAGCCGCCTCAAAAGTAGGAATCAAAATATAATCTAATACGACTAAGTATGTAATTAAACCACTTGCATGTATGATGCAACCTACTCATTACCTTTATAAATCTTCTTCGTATAGGAAAATTTATTGTTCAGTTGTTTGTCAAACACAATTTTAAAGTCGCCAAAATATCATTGTTATCAGGAACAAATTTCGAATGTCAACGGCAAGAACCAATAACGAATATTTGTTCAAGTGGTACAAATTAGTTACATTGACGACAATATTATTTAAAAGGTAATTATTTAATTTCATTCTAACCACTCGGCTCTACTACCTGTTTCGGACAAGATCTAGGAAATGTAAGTTAGTTTTTTTTATCTAATCCACACACTTATTGAAACTTGTTCTGCTTAAATATTTTCCTGTCCTTGGATCTCTTGACCTTAGTTAATTTTCAATAAAAAAATTATTTAATTATTTTCAGATGTTAACGCCCAACACGTTATTTTTATTGCTTCTGATGGCATATTCGCATGCTCAAGATGCCAACTGCGATTTTGAACAATCAGTAAGACATATTTTATTTTATAATTGACCAAATAGTGACGATGGCTACATGTCAGTAAAGACAAATGTCTTTAAAATTTAAAAAGTCCATGAACATTGGAAAAAATGGGTGTCTATTTCAACGTTAATTGCCTTCCATCAGGAGACCTCGTGACGTTAACACATGCGCACCCACGTACGCACGCACGTACGTACACACACACCCTGGCACAGACAAAATAGGGTAGTGTACTATTTTTTTTGTCTTAATAAACAATACTCTAAAAATGTTATAAGTTTGCAGAAGAAACAGTATATTAATAACCTAACCAAGAGTAAAATATTATCTTGACAAGTCCAAGGAGGGTTCCGTAACTATCAACGTGCAATAGCTTTTTTTTTCAAATTACTTAGTTGTTGTCCGATTTCGCTCAAAATAATTTTCTTAAAGAGTATTTAGCACGACCTAAGTTTCAAGTTTCTACCTCATAAACAAAGATTAGAATGCCAGCGGGGGCGGGGGAGAGTTTTACTATGAACTCTACCCTCCCACCACCACCTCGTGAAACCTCGCCTTAATTTAAAAATACCTATTCGACGATATTCCACACGGTGGTATAGAGTGAAAAAAAAATGTATAACCACGTGACATGTATGGAACTAAAAGATAATTACGGAAGTAAGAAGGGCGGACAGACGGACATGCGTGAGCGAAACTTTATAGGTCAATATTATTTTTGGATTTTTAGGATTCTGTAATACGTAAGTATTAATCAATATTTTCAAAGTACAGCGGTTTCCAAAAAATAATTATTTTAAATTTTTTGTAATTTTTACATAAAGTAATAGGTTAGCACAAAACTACACAAAGGATATTTTTTTACATTTGTCAAGTAGTAATACCTCATTATTTCCGAATATATTAGGTCCTTACATATTAAATTGGCGTTTTGTCGTACTGGCCACTTTGATCTCAAATATATCTTCTTTGGTTACGAATTTCAAATTCAAATTTATACCGCTATTTAATCATGCATTTATGTTTCGAAAACAGTAATTCATTTGTTTTTTCCTCTTTTGGTTTTTTCTTTGCGTCACTCTGTTTACAAAATGGAAAACTTGAAACATCGTATTATTTTCGAGTACGAGTGGCACCAGTTCCTCAGAAACGGCTCGAACGATTAATGATGTGTATGGCGGCGGTGTCGCAAAAGAAAACACAGTGCGTTTTTGGTTCCAACGTTTTCGTTCTGGAAATTTCGATACCGGCCGGAGACCAAAGTTGATAATGAAGAATTGAAGGGTATCGTGGAAGCGGATCCGTCGCAAACCACGTCCGAGGTAGCTGCAGGCTACGGTGTTAGTGATAAAAATGTTTTAATCCACTTGAAGCAAATTGGGAAGGTGAAAAAGCTTGAAAGGTGGTTACCCCATGAATTGAGTGCAGCAAACCGACAAACGCGCGTCGACTGCTGCGTTACATTACTCAATCGGCACAACAATGAAGGCATTTTAAATCGAATCATCGTCTGTGATGAAAAGTGGATCCTGTACGATAATCGGAAAGCGTTTCCGGATGGCAATGGCTGAACCCTGGCGAACATTGACTCAAAAAAGTTACTTGTGAGCATTTAGTGGAATAGTGCCGGTGTCGTTCACTACAGCTTTCTTAAATCTGGCCAGACGATTACGGCAGATGTCTATTGCCAGCAACTGCAAATCATGATGGAAAAGCTAGCTGCTAAACAACCGAGGTTGGTCATTCGCTCTAGGCCACTGCTGCTTCAGGACAACGCTAGACCAAATTAGAGGAGCATCAATTGGAATTGGAAAAGCGCCTTCAAATATTTTATTAATTCATGTCCGAATGGTTTTTTTAGTAAAGGAATCAATGAACTACCTATGAGATGGCAAAAGTGCATAGATAGCAATGGTATACTTTGATTAAATAAATATATTATGTTAAAAAAAAATCCACTTTATGTTCCTCCTTTACAAAACGCCAATTTCATATGTAATGACCTAATATAAATGAAACTAAATATTTTTCATGTAGTACACACTTAATTAATCTAAATGTGGGTATCTAGTACCTACTACCTTGCTACCTACTACATTTAGTTTTCCAAACTAAAATTTATCTTTACAGTGTGGCGGACCAATAAGCGCCACAATCCTGAATCGCGCTATCAAAGTTTTCTATGATCGGCACTATATATACAACATCTGAAATTCATACAAGTGGGCTTCGGCCTGACCGAGCATACCACCTCGCTCGGTCGGAGATCTCCCTTTGGGGCTTCCCAGCTTCCCACTTTGGTGACCCTCGACAGAACACGCTCCTTCTGGACATCATCATCATCATTCCCCCCACGCCTCCGCACCACGCTAGCCAGCTTAAGCCTCATCGGGTACCTCGACCACCAGCCTCAATGCACCGCGGCCTGGTCGAACCCTCATCGACTTCAACGGGCACATTCACTACAACGACCGGTCAGCAAGCAAGCAGAGCACATCTCTCCTGGTCAGCACCTACCATCGGCCCCGCACGGCAGCACTCCGACGCACTGGATCCCGTGCAGCAGCAGCAGCAAAGTTCCGACTCACTGGGACTCTCTGGCACTGGCGACTCAAGCAAGACTCAAAAGATTCGACCTCAGGTCTTCGGGGGGAGTGATGTGGCGGACCAATAAGCGCCACAATTCTGAATCGCTCTATCAAAGTTTTCTGAGATCGGCACTATATATACAACATCTGAAATTCATACAAGTGGGCTTCGGCCTGACCGAGCATACCACCTCGCTCGGTCGGAGATCTCCCTTTGGGGCATCCATCTATCCACAACAGCAACTTATCCTAATATTTCAGTCAAATAACTTGTATTAAACAGTAAACAAAAAAATCATAATAACTAATAAAGTAAATTTCTTAAACATCTAGGTAATAATTTCATGTAACTACTGTGACTAATGGCTATTATACTTCAATCATCTAATGATTAAAACATACTTTAAAATATGCAGCCTTAGTAAAGTCGGTCAATGAACAATTAAAAATGTCAGCTTGCTCGGCTACCTCCAAAGGTACCGCGTTAAACGTGCGCAGCGCGCGCGTCAGCGGCGCCTGCTGCAAGAGATTGGTGCGCGCTTCCAGCACCGCTAACAGCTGCGGTCGCCGCCGCTGCCTCATGAACCTAGATCCGGGACGAATAACCTCACTTCTTCTATTGGGATTTATGGAATGAATTGAGATTATGATTATGGACTGTCGCACACACTTGCGAGCTGTCGCAAGTGTGTGCGACAGTGTGTCGCTCGTCTGTAAGAGCCCTAAGGGCGCGTTTATATGACAACAAGAATCACAACGCGGCCGCCGCAAATTGAACTTTATCGACAGGTCACATCGTACAAGATTCTTAACAATTGCCTATACGCGCGGTTGGGTGATTGCCACTAGGTTGTACGTTGTAGCGCCGTAGTCGATAAAGCTTTATTTGCTATGAATTTACTTTATTAGTTATTATGATTTTTTTGTTTACTGTTTAATACAAGCTATTTGACTGAAATATTAGGATAAGTTGCTGTTGTGGATAGATGGATGCCCCAAAGGGAGATCTCCGACCGAGCGAGGTGGTATGCTCGGTCAGGCCGAAGCCCACTTGTATGAATTTCAGATGTTGTATATATAGTGCCGATCTCAGAAAACTTTGATAGAGCGATTCAGGATTGTGGCGCTTATTGGTCCGCCACATCACTCCCCCCGAAGACCTGAGGTCGAATCTTTTGAGTCTTGCTTGAGTCGCCAGTGCCAGAGAGTCCCAGTGAGTCGGAACTTTGCTGCTGCTGCTGCACGGGATCCAGTGCGTCGGAGTGCTGCCGTGCGGGGCCGATGCTACGTGCTGACCAGGAGAGATGTGCTCTGCTTGCTTGCTGACCGGTCGTTGTAGTGAATGTGCCCGTTGAAGTCGATGAGGGTTCGACCAGGCCGCGGTGCATTGAGGCTGGTGGTCGAGGTACCCGATGAGGCTGAAGCTGGCTAGCGTGGTGCGGAGGCGTGGGGGGAATGATGATGATGATGTCCAGAAGGAGCGTGTTCTGTCGAGGGTCACCAAAGTGGGAAGCTGGGAAGCCCCAAAGGGAGATCTCCGACCGAGCGAGGTGGTATGCTCGGTCAGGCCGAAGCCCACTTGTATGAATTTCAGATGTTGTATATATAGTGCCGATCATAGAAAACTTTGATAGCGCGATTCAGGATTGTGGCGCTTATTGGTCCGCCACACTGTAAAGATAAATTTTAGTTTGGAAAACTAAATGTAGTAGGTAGCAAGGTAGTAGGTACTAGATACCCACATTTAGATTAATTAAGTGTGTACTACATGAAAAATATTTAGTTTCATTTATATTAGGTCATTACATATGAAATTGGCGTTTTGTAAAGGAGGAACATAAAGTGGATTTTTTTTTAACATAATATATTTATTTAATCAAAGTATACCATTGCTATCTATGCACTTTTGCCATCTCATAGGTAGTTCATTGATTCCTTTACTAAAAAAACCATTCGGACATGAATTAATAAAATATTTGAAGGCGCTTTTCCAATTCCAATTGATGCTCCTCTAATTTGGTCTAGCGTTGTCCTGAAGCAGCAGTGGCCTAGAGCGAATGACCAACCTCGGTTGTTTAGCAGCTAGCTTTTCCATCATGATTTGCAGTTGCTGGCAATAGACATCTGCCGTAATCGTCTGGCCAGATTTAAGAAAGCTGTAGTGAACGACACCGGCACTATTCCACTAAATGCTCACAAGTAACTTTTTTGAGTCAATGTTCGCCAGGGTTCAGCCATTGCCATCCGGAAACGCTTTCCGATTATCGTACAGGATCCACTTTTCATCACAGACGATGATTCGATTTAAAATGCCTTCATTGTTGTGCCGATTGAGTAATGTAACGCAGCAGTCGACGCGCGTTTGTCGGTTTGCTGCACTCAATTCATGGGGTAACCACCTTTCAAGCTTTTTCACCTTCCCAATTTGCTTCAAGTGGATTAAAACATTTTTATCACTAACACCGTAGCCTGCAGCTACCTCGGACGTGGTTTGCGACGGATCCGCTTCCACGATACCCTTCAATTCTTCATTATCAACTTTGGTCTCCGGCCGGTATCGAAATTTCCAGAACGAAAACGTTGGAACCAAAAACGCACTGTGTTTTCTTTTGCGACACCGCCGCCATACACATCATTAATCGTTCGAGCCGTTTCTGAGGAACTGGTGCCACTCGTACTCGAAAATAATACGATGTTTCAAGTTTTCCATTTTGTAAACAGAGTGACGCAAAGAAAAAACCAAAAGAGGAAAAAACAAATGAATTACTGTTTTCGAAACATAAATGCATGATTAAATAGCGGTATAAATTTGAATTTGAAATTCGTAACCAAAGAAGATATATTTGAGATCAAAGTGGCCAGTACGACAAAACGCCAATTTAATATGTAAGGACCTAATATATTCGGAAATAATGAGGTATTACTACTTGACAAATGTAAAAAAATATCCTTTGTGTAGTTTTGTGCTAACCTATTACTTTATGTAAAAATTACAAAAAATTTAAAATAATTATTTTTTGGAAACCGCTGTACTTTGAAAATATTGATTAATACTTACGTATTACAGAATCCTAAAAATCCAAAAATAATATTGACCTATAAAGTTTCGCTCACGCATGTCCGTCTGTCCGCCCTTCTTACTTCCGTAATTATCTTTTAGTTCCATACATGTCACGTGGTTATACATTTTTTTTTCACTCTATTGGAACGCAGGTGAATATACACGTGGAACGCAGGTGAAAAGTTGCAGCAGATATCCGTATCCGACGTCCGAACTCCTCGGAGCACTCCACATTAGGTATATAACCGATAGAAGATGCAGAGCGAGGCTACATCTCGACGTAGTGCCAAGGAGTCGAATCGATTTAAAATAATTCGACAGTCGACAATTCGAGTCGCCCTTCATTTAATGTGATCATGACGAAAAAGTTGGTATATTGGTGCTCTTGCCCCTCTGGGCAGGTTCTACCTCTATAGAACAGTATTCATCGATCATCTTTCTGATTCGATCTTTTTAGAACACAAACCTTCTTGAATCGGAATTGGACCTCGCTCGTTAGTCAATAACATGTAGGTATTCCAATGCAGGCTGAGGCAGTTACGGTGCTTTCAAAACGAGGATATACGACCATCGGTAAATTTTTAGCGGTGAACGTGCAAATTTGTGTCTTGGTAGGGTTGAAGTTGACTAAATTAAGTGTACCCCATTCAGAGACATTCTCCAACGAGAGCTCAATTTTAGGCGCACATTTGTTTTCTCTCTGGATGACGTTTTCCATGGCGTTTTCCAGAGAGATATTCCAGTTATATTCAGAGAGAGATTCCAGTATAAAGGCATCATTTGTGCTGTCTTTGGTTTGCAACATATCATTTATGTGCAGAATGAAGGAAGGCGATAGCACTCACGCTTTGTAGGAGTCCAGAATCAATAGAAACAGTCTCAAAACATTGTCTGATAACTACAACCTTTATTATGTTATCTGCTAAGAAACTAGTGACCCAGTCGCATAATTTTTTAGGGAAGCCTTCGATCCCATAGAAAGCAAGCTTCGAAAGAAGTGTTTTGTACCACACCCGATTAAAAGCCTTCGCTATATCCAAACTATCAATAGCATACCAAAATAGTATACCAAAAGATCAATGACAGATTGACAAATTTCCTTTGTCAGTTTTTGTCTTTTTTTCGTAAAAAGAAACCATTTCTATGGTTAATGGTCATACTACGCATGCAGGAAAAATTCCACATAACTTTTTCAGGCCCACTCAACTTTTGGGTAACTGAGAGCTACACGCACTGAGCCCTGGTAGAACAGGATATCCGGAATTGAGCGAGTCGGCGTGATGAGCGTTAAAATGGATACTTCCATTTTAACGCTCATCACGCCGATTCGCTCAATGTACGAAGATTGTACCTATTAAAAGTAAGTCAAATTATAGAGTCACAACATAGGATAGTAATAATAGAAATTTCGTCGTGGTTAGCACTTTATTTTCTGCAGTAGTTGGCAGGAGCGTTGGCGACTATCCAATCCAAGAGAGTTGTAACTCGCGTGTTGACCCCGGGGTGTCCGGCGGTGGCGCAAAACGTGCCGAAGCTGATGATGCCCACGTTGAACAGCAGACCAGTAGCGGGGTCCGTGCGGAGCGCGGGGCTGCCTGAGTCATTCTAGAAAATAAATTTATTAGAGCCATCTCATTAATGTTGACGATGTTACACATCAATAGAGAGATAGAAAAAAATAATATTTATCTTAACTCACACAATAAAAAACACTAGAGGTCGTCCTGTGGTCAAAATTTGCCCATAATAATTCATATAACTTTGTAGTTTGAACTTTATAAGGGTTCTTTTGCCTGTTAGATAAACAAAAATGTAAATGTTGTTACAGATCGACAAACGTCAACGTTTAAAAAAATTGTATAAAACACACGGCAGTGTGAGTTAATAATCTGAGGTAGTGTTTGTTGTTATTATTTTTATGTATTTCTTAGCTTTATTTAAAAAATAAGTATTAGCTTTCTGCACACCTTCTTCCACATAAACTTTCAACTGTGCCAAATATAATAAAATTTACTTAGAGGAAACTGTACAAAGGGGTACAACAATTACCTGGCACGAGTCTTTCCCCAGCGTGTAGGTGCACAACTGCCGCGGCGTGAGCGTGGTCACGTTACGCTGACACGACGCCTGGCTTATCACGTCGACGTCCACTTTCCGCAGTACATTCGACGTTTCACCGCCAATCTGCTGTGTGCCCCAACCTTAATAACGAAAATATGCTTTTAGTTTAGGTATTTTGTAATAATACTGAAAATGCCGGAACTCTATGAGAGCGGTGTTGCCATTTTTTATCATTTTTTAGAAAAACGGCTAGGTATCTTAAAAACAATATTTTGATAATATATTATATCTGAAAATAGTTGGACTCTTGTTGAATGTTTTTACAAAACATTGATTTGGTTTAATGGGTTTCGAGAATTTTAATTTATGAGTACATACTGCGTAAATTGTGGAGACAAATCAATAATGAGACGACACAAGGCTTCTGGTATATTTGAAACATTAAAATATAGTGCGCACACACAAACTAGCCTAACAGCGTCGGCCGTTACGGCATTCGGGGCATTCTATTTGACTGCCAAAGAGCGCCAAATTTAGTTACGAATAGATTTACAGTAGGTATATGTAATATGACGTCGGCGGTAAATGTCAATGTGTCACTGTTGAACAATTCAAAACTGTTTTTCGATCGCTAGGCGACCAATCTATACAAGCATCAAAAATATTTTTTACATTCTCTCTTAAATTTATTCTAGGTGAAACGTCTGAGACGCAGGGTTTTCTAGTAAAGGCCATCACAATTCATCCACAATTTACGCAGTATGTACTCATAAATTAAAATTCTCGAAACCCATTAAACCAAATCAATGTTTTGTAAAAACATTCAACAAGAGTCCAACTATTTTCAGATCAACATACGATTACGACATTGCAATTTTGACCATCAACGGCCAAATGACCTTCAGCGACTCCGTGGGCCCAGTCTGTCTGCCCTTCAAGTATGTCAACACCGATTTGACAGGAACCAAAGTCACTTTATTGGGTAATTAAAATAATAATAAAGCTTTCTCTCTGTCTAAGGGCATGTTTCACGAATTTCTTTATTAGAAATCGGTAATAGTATCGGATAGCTTGTTTGTAAGTTTTGTCGTTACTTACTTTGTATCGAATGACAAAGACAAAACATGCAAATAAGCTATCTGGCACTTATCAGTAGATTGTGAAAGAGGCCATAGGTGAAAAATTAATGTTTCTAGTTAAATGACATCACAATGATCTATGAATTAATATAAAAATATATTATCAAAATATTGTTTTTAAGATACCTAGCCGTTTTTCTAAAAAATGATAAAAAATGGCAACACCGCTCTCATAGAGTTCCGGCATTTTCAGTATTATTACAAAATACCTAAACTAAAAGCATATTTTCGTTATTAAGGTTGGGGCACACAGCAGATTGGCGGTGAAACGTCGAATGTACTGCGGAAAGTGGACGTCGACGTGATAAGCCAGGCGTCGTGTCAGCGTAACGTGACCACGCTCACGCCGCGGCAGTTGTGCACCTACACGCTGGGGAAAGACTCGTGCCAGGTAATTGTTGTACCCCTTTGTACAGTTTCCTCTAAGTAAATTTTATTATATTTGGCACAGTTGAAAGTTTATGTGGAAGAAGGTGTGCAGAAAGCTAATACTTATTTTTTAAATAAAGCTAAGAAATACATAAAAATAATAACAACAAACACTACCTCAGATTATTAACTCACACTGCCGTGTGTTTTATACAATTTTTTTAAACGTTGACGTTTGTCGATCTGTAACAACATTTACATTTTTGTTTATCTAACAGGCAAAAGAACCCTTATAAAGTTCAAACTACAAAGTTATATGAATTATTATGGGCAAATTTTGACCACAGGACGACCTCTAGTGTTTTTTATTGTGTGAGTTAAGATAAATATTATTTTTTTCTATCTCTCTATTGATGTGTAACATCGTCAACATTAATGAGATGGCTCTAATAAATTTATTTTCTAGAATGACTCAGGCAGCCCCGCGCTCCGCACGGACCCCGCTACTGGTCTGCTGTTCAACGTGGGCATCATCAGCTTCGGCACGTTTTGCGCCACCGCCGGACACCCCGGGGTCAACACGCGAGTTACAACTCTCTTGGATTGGATAGTCGCCAACGCTCCTGCCAACTACTGCAGAAAATAAAGTGCTAACCACGACGAAATTTCTATTATTACTATCCTATGTTGTGACTCTATAATTTGACTTACTTTTAATAGGTACAATCTTCGTACATTGAGCGAATCGGCGTGATGAGCGTTAAAATGGAAGTATCCATTTTAACGCTCATCACGCCGACTCGCTCAATTCCGGATATCCTGTTCTACCAGGGCTCAGTGCGTGTAGCTCTCAGTTACCCAAAAGTTGAGTGGGCCTGAAAAAGTTATGTGGAATTTTTCCTGCATGCGTAGTATGACCATTAACCATAGAAATGGTTTCTTTTTACGAAAAAAAGACAAAAACTGACAAAGGAAATTTGTCAATCTGTCATTGATCTTTTGGTATACTATTTTGGTATGCTATTGATAGTTTGGATATAGCGAAGGCTTTTAATCGGGTGTGGTACAAAACACTTCTTTCGAAGCTTGCTTTCTATGGGATCGAAGGCTTCCCTAAAAAATTATGCGACTGGGTCACTAGTTTCTTAGCAGATAACATAATAAAGGTTGTAGTTATCAGACAATGTTTTGAGACTGTTTCTATTGATTCTGGACTCCTACAAAGCGTGAGTGCTATCGCCTTCCTTCATTCTGCACATAAATGATATGTTGCAAACCAAAGACAGCACAAATGATGCCTTTATACTGGAATCTCTCTCTGAATATAACTGGAATATCTCTCTGGAAAACGCCATGGAAAACGTCATCCAGAGAGAAAACAAATGTGCGCCTAAAATTGAGCTCTCGTTGGAGAATGTCTCTGAATGGGGTACACTTAATTTAGTCAACTTCAACCCTACCAAGACACAAATTTGCACGTTCACCGCTAAAAATTTACCGATGGTCGTATATCCTCGTTTTGAAAGCACCGTAACTGCCTCAGCCTGCATTGGAATACCTACATGTTATTGACTAACGAGCGAGGTCCAATTCCGATTCAAGAAGGTTTGTGTTCTAAAAAGATCGAATCAGAAAGATGATCGATGAATACTGTTCTATAGAGGTAGAACCTGCCCAGAGGGGCAAGAGCACCAATATACCAACTTTTTCGTCATGATCACATTAAATGAAGGGCGACTCGAATTGTCGACTGTCGAATTATTTTAAATCGATTCGACTCCTTGGCACTACGTCGAGATGTAGCCTCGCTCTGCATCTTCTATCGGTTATATACCTAATGTGGAGTGCTCCGAGGAGTTCGGACGTCGGATACGGATATCTGCTGCAACTTTTCACCTGCGTTCCACGCGACATCCTCATCATCTTGATCATTTCCAGTTGTCTACTGTGCGTATTTCCCGGAATTTTGATGCGCACAATAAAACTCTGAAATAAACTGTCACACAAAGACAGTGTACAAAAAGAAATCGGTTTCCATCAAAACAAAAATCTCATAAATTTCTATAAAATATATTTCAATTTATTAAAATACTAAGTTATCTTAAACAATGCGACAAATTTTCCAGACTTTGTTCCTTATAATCAACACTACCGAATGGTGTAATGAAACAGTGTGTGTATTTTATTTAATACTAGTCGGTTTTATCCCGCCGGTTTTCTATGAGGCCATATTGTTTTTTCGGTCTGGCCGGTCCATTCGAACCGAAGAATGGCTCTCCCACAATGAAAAAAAACTTTTCCATGCTCTTCTCTTTTATTTTTTGGTTTTTGGTGTCTACAAAAAAACATTAGTTACAATTTATTACCGTACAAAGAAATAAAGTATAAAACGATACTTTTTTTAATGATAAAGCTGTGTGTACTGAGTAGGTAGACCAGAATAAAAGTTCATGATCGCATCACGATACAAGCGACACGATTTTGGATTTTAAATTATGAATGAAGTTTCACTTCTGCCACGTGCGGAGTGTTTATTTACTTTCACCAGATTATACCAGACATTGACCAAATTAGGATAAACCTTGTATATTTAGGCGTCCTTGCCATTAAGAAGAGATACCGAATGATTTATGTCGTTGAATTTGAGCCTGCATGTCCTCGTGCGAGTTAACGGTCTCACGTATCTATTTCTACCGTAATTCTATGATATGGGTGATTTATCATACTGCTAAATTCCTAGAATAGATTTGCTTAGATGTTAATGCAGGTTCAGTAAATTTGTACTTCTTGTACTTACATAAGTAATTATAAATTATTTTTAATAAGTTACTTCTTGATATTATATTCAGTAACTTCCGGAAAAATTTTTGAAAACTTGTTCTTACACAAAAAAGTAGGTACATTTATACTACTACAACAGAATAGGCATATTGCCAAAAAATTTTTTTTCGCCTTTTTGATGTTAGACAACATGTTAATAAACAATTACTCGAATAATTTTTTTTTTACTTTAAAATTTTATTTCTGCCTAAACTTCTTTACATAGGCAGTCAATCCTGTGCCCAAGTTACAAATTGTGAAAAACGTTATATGACCGAAAGCCGTTAAATGCTTGTAAATTTATTAATTATAGTCACGATTATCTTGTAAAATTGACCGTTCATCAAGCCACCGACAGTGACACTTAATATTTAGTTCATGTTGTTATTACACCGACCTATATTTAACAAAATATTAATATGAAGTGTTTTATAATTGTAATTAATTAATTGACTTAGTTTCAACATTTATACCTAGCCATAATATTTAACCATTGTATAAAAAGTGGTGTATTTCGTGACTTAATGAAGCACAGTAAGGTTATGCCTCTTTTCAAAGCTGGAATTAAGTCTGACCCAGCAAATTATAGACCGATATCGATACTACCGACTTTCAGTAAAATATTTGATAAAAAGATCTTAACTTTAATACAAAAAATTTATTGCATACTGCACAATTCTGTTTTACTAAAGGTCGGTCTACTACAGATGCAGGTATCGAACTTCTTTGTAGTATATTCGAGGCTTGGGAGGAGGCGCAGGATGTATTATGTATGGGGTTTCTTGCGAACTTTCCAAAGCATTTGATTGTGTAGACCATGCTACACTAGTCAGAAAATTACACCACTATGGCATAAGGGACTCAGCTCTGAATCTTTTGAGTTCTTATCTTGAAAATAGGACTCAAAGGTTAGTGGTTAATAGTAAAAAGTTCATTGGGACTAAAATAGACATTAGGTGTCTCACAGGGATCTACTTTAGGTCCATTTCTTTTCCTCATCTACATAAATTATTTGCCTTAACTAGTTCAAGATAGGCATGACATAGTACTTTTTGCCGATGACACTTCACTAATATTTAAAGTGAAGCGACAACAATTAAATCACGATGATGTTAACAGTGCTTTCTCAACTATAGTAAACTGGTTTCGTGTTAATAATTTACTTTTAAATGCAAATAAAACAAAATGTTTAAAGTTTATCTTGCCAAATGTTAGGCAAGTAGGTACAAACCAATTTACTACTCAATGATGAGAGAATGAACATGGTAGACTCCACTGTATTCCTAGGTATTACACTAGATTGTAAATTACAGTGGGGTCCTCATATTGCTAACCTAGCAAATAGACTCAGTTCTGCGGCATATGCAGTTAGAAAAATTAGAGAAATATCAGTCAAACAAACTGCACGCCAGGTCTATTTCAGCTACTTTCATAGTAGAATGTCTTATGGCATACTTTTATGGGGAAATGCTGCCGATATAAATTCAATATTTGTGCTGCAGAAGCGAGCTATTCGTGCTATTTATAAAATGTCCTCTTTTGAATCTCTGAGAGAAAAGTTTAAAGAAATAGGTCTGACCGTCATATATACGATAGTACTGACCGTCGCTTCTCAGTATGTTTTAGATAATTTCTTATACGTTAGAAAAAACTTAAGCAATTTCAAGAAAAGTGAAAATCATTGTATAAACACAAGAAATAAGCATAAGCTACATGTACCCAGTGATAAGACTTAACAAAATTAAGACTTAGTAAATCTTTTCAGGTCCAATTTATACGCCTATACAATAGGATTCCAGAAAACATTCAAAACCTTTCCCCATTTTTCTGCTAAAATATGGCTATATATATATATAATTCTCAATCTTCCTAATTTTGAAGTGTACCGACTTTACCGACCGACAGCAAATTTGAACGTGAGTTCTATAAAATATTACAGGATATTGTTTGAGCTGGTACTGACTTCAAAATTAGGAAGATTGAGTAAAAATAATTTATCCGAATTTAAAAGGGGAATTATTTAGAAAATAAGTTTTATTTAATACTTTTTTGTGCATTTTTAATTTGGAAGTCGGTTTTAATTTTTTGTTTAATTAACATAGTAATAGAGTCTGTTTGGTCCGTGGAACCCGCCTGACGCCAATAATGTCAACATTTAAAAAAAAAAAAACAATTTTCGGATCAACGTTTATTTTCTTAAGTTTTTACACTTTTATAAAGACTACTTGTAACTCTTCAAATCACTCACGAGGGATACTTTTGTCCCTTACACCGAACCGAATTTTCACTTTCCTAGTAATCTAAGCTGAAAGCCAACCAGCAGGCAGAAACCAGGGCATTTAGTTAAGATGCATTCGATAATTTCGACGAAGAAGTTCGAAAACAAAATGTATGGGATTTGACATAAGGCCTCGCAAGCGACATGTCACTTAACGATGACCTGAGGTCCGTTGTTGGGCAGCTTTCGGAAATCGACTGATTGATTTGGAAAAGCATGGGTATTTATATTAAAAATAAGTGATGACTCTGTGTGAAATGTGAAGTGTTTCTTAATATGTGAACTACGGAGTCAGCACATATCGAGGGCTGTCAGCATAATCGAGGGCTATAACAAGTGAGGTACACCGGAAATGTCCTCGGCTGTACATATAGGAATATCTGCATCAGTATAATGCACTGTGCAATTATATGCATGCTGTTTATGAGTGAGAGTGTAAATCCCAACCGTGAAATCTCACATCAATACCTACCTTATTTCCATTGACGAATGTAGTATTATTGAAATGATTTCGTTATCTATGCTAAAGGCTTTTAAATAAAGATTAGTGCCGCCCGGCTCTCTTATCACCGTTCATGTGTTAATGAAGCATTTAAAACAATTAATTGTGCTCTTCTTCCCGCACTGTGCGTTGTGGCACGAAAGTGACATCGTTTACTCGAGTGTCTTAAAAAGAAACACTTTTTAATGAAAATTTTACAAGAATACACATAAATCATATGTGAATTAAATAAATAATAAACAAACAAGAGATAAGTAGAGCGATCTGTGTCACACAAACATCAACAGTTATCGTTAACTTTGTGTTCGGGAATGTAAGTAAATATTGTGATATTATTTTTTTATGGCAATACTGACACGGTTTTTTTTTATAATAATATTGATATTGTAGACTGATACCTATATTATTTAAATGTGGAAGAGTCATGCTTTGAAACGAATGGTTAGGCTTAGCCGGATAAATACCTCGATCTCAAAGAATACCAGCTCGAAATAACGCTTGCATTGTGATTTGCTGAGTGATTTTGAGAACTGGGCGATGGTAATCGCTTACCATCAGGCGATCCGTCTGCTCGTTTCGTAGTTCATTTCATTAAAAATATTTCATACAAACATAAGATATACCTTAAATACATAATATTTATGGCCGAAATTGGTCCGTTTCTGAGGTATTCGCTTACTATATAGTGTTATATAGTAAGCGACCTGACTTCTTTGGGTCATAATAAAACACTGAAATGCTTTCCATCATCAAGGTTTTAATTCCTAGTTATAACAGAAGTGTAATGAATGAATCTAAGCACTTTTATTTAATAACGCTTTACTTGCAAAACAACAGTACCTATCATCTTAAAGTTACCGCGACTTATGTAATGTAAAAAATTTGAGCTTAGAGTAAGTACCTATATAAAGGTACTTTAGTCCGAGCTTTTCATAGGTATAAGCAGAAAGAACGACTTCCCAAAGTAAAAATGCACAAAAAAGTATGAAATAAAACTTATTTTCTAAATAATTCCCCTTTTAAATTTGGCTGAAATTTTAACTATTTCTCTACTCAATCTTCAAAAATTTTAAGTCGGTGTCAGCCAACTTGAACGTGTTCTATTTTAAATATTGTTTTGTCTGGATGTTGTTTGGGTACCGAAATGCCCGCAGAATTTCGGTACCAGCCCGAGTAGAGAGAGACTTTCTGAGAAGTCACCTCACCTCACCGAATCGCAAGCCCATTTACACGGGTGACTAAAACAGCATGCGGCTTTAGGGTCAACTCACACTGGCGCAGAGTCGAAGCGACGTGCCACGTCATGATTTTCTCATAGAGCAAATGACTTCAAAACTAAGGATGGGCTATGACGTACATTTGACAGAAGAAACTTCATACAAGAAAAACTTACGCCATCTTGATTTCAGAAGATTTTGTCGATTACATTAAGCAGACCGAATATACTGCGGAAAGCAAATGTTAAAATGTCGAACCTCGACTGCCCCAAATAACCCCAAGTAAGTGTGTGGACAGTTTAAGTGTGGACACTTTGTTTCGACATGCCTCGTCTATAGTAATGTAATAAATATAAAAGATTTGTTACTTTGTATGTTGATTTGTATTGAAACTAGTGGATTGATTTTGATGAAATGATTTGCGCAGATATGAATTAGAACACGGGGCTACTTTTTATTGGGGGAAAATGTACCCCATGGGATTTCGATTGCGAGCACGAATGGCATAAAATGTATAGGTATGTAATGTAATAATGTCTATGCTTAAAGCATATTCAATTATATTATTCCATTATTAAGAAAAAATTTGTATTATGATAATACGGTAGCGCTCGACGTGCGGATACGCTCGCGTCGGCGTGCGTATCCGCACGTTTGCGTTTTTGTGGAGTAGTAGTCGACGCGCGTCGCCGCGACTTACTCGGGCGCAGTAACGCGTCTGACTTTGACTATACAGCGTGAAAAATGTTTCGGCAGAATAAATTTTTCAGAAGACGGTTTTGAAAACCTTGAAGCACATAAATAAAATCTATTTGTAAATAATCGTCAACCTATATATAAATAAAGCGCTACATAGTTAATTTGCGCGAGTACGATCGTGTTACCAGGTCTCAAAAAATATTTCCTAAAATTAATAAATAGTACGGTTCCCGCGAGATTTTGGGCGAGTGTGGCCGAACCTGAGTCACCTTTCTTCAAAAATGTCAAATTAAAAATTGTAAAAAAACTTTTGTCGTTTAAATTTGAATTTACTTAATGTCATGTTTTGAACGTTTAAATTTGTATGAGGTCTACGTAATTTCGGCTGCATCGCGCTATCAAAGCATCGAGGAATATTGTATAATGACAAAGAATGTATATTACGTAAATTTATAAAGGCAAGAATTACTTCGAAAGATTTGAATTGAAAACAAAATACGTCTACTAATGTAACTCTGTAGTTTCATTTAGTAGATATCTTTGGGGATTCTGTTTGGATATTATATAAATGAATGATGATATTATCATAATTATTGTCATTTTAATTTTTCGCCTGCAAGTGAGCGTTTGACCAGTGTGAACAGAATAAATTAAATCGACCATTCTGCAATTCACATGATATCCGAGTTCTGCTAAAATCTACCAAAAACGTTTAAATAGCGTTTTCGAGATTTAAAACATACCCCAGGGCAGGGCATGCCGAATATACATGAGTTTGTTTTAAAAACATTTATTTTTTTGTCTTCTAAATCTGGAGATTCTATATAAGATTCTCCTAAAAACTGAAAATTTTCAGATCTGCGATACAATCTACAAAACTCTAAAATTGTATTCTGATTCTGCTAAAATCGCAGGACTTTGCTAAACCTGGCCACACTGCCGGGCGCCGTGCTGCGAAAGTCGAATAATACCCAAGTTTGCGGCTTGCTGCTTTTAGTCACTCGCGGCCTTACCGAATTGGCATTTATACGGTGGATTTTCACGGTGCTGCGGAAATCGTGCGGCTAGTCACCCGTGTAAATGCTACAAAAAGTTGGGGCTTGCTGCTTTAGTCACTTGCGGCCTCGTCGAATTGGCATTTACACGGTCGATTTTTGCAGTGCGGCTGAAATCGTGCGGCTTTAGGCACCCGTGTAAATACTCCATTATTCTACTTCCTAAACAGCTGTAGACATTTTTTGAAATTTAGCATTCTTCATTCAACAAAATGTAGTTTGGTACTTACATAGATTTTTTCGATTAGAGTTAAAAAATAAATAACAATAATTATAAAATTATCCAAAGATAAATTTAGATACTATCTATGATAATAATCTATTCTGATAAAATTTTAATTCGGAAATGGGGAATTCAAAATTGATAACAATTCAAGTGTAGGTAAGTAACAATTACCTTCATGTTTGGAAACAGTTTTGAGGGATGATTTTCGTCAATCAAATTAATCTGTAAGATTTTTGAGCGTTTATTTGCAAATTAACTTTTTACTTTAGCACTTTCATTTCAGATGATCCGGCTGAGATTATTATTTATTTTAATATTAATATTCCTATTAGAATATTCGCATGGGCAAGATGCGAATTGTGATTTCTCACAAAATGTAAGTACAACATGGTAACCTATAAAGCTTAAAACTTAGGCATTCTATTAAGTAGAATTAATAATTCTATTCTATTATCTATTAAGTAGATAAACGTGGTAACTGGTAGGTCTCACAGGTCGTGTTTTTGTAATCTTGTGATGATAAGCTTTCAATTAAAATCAAATGTTAGATTATTAAAATTTAATTAACATTATCAATAGATGATTATCTGCTATTGTTTAATACCTCCTTTTACTACACAATATTTTTTGCTTGTAATTTTGTACCGAACTTCAACAAGTTTTCTCCTCAAAGGTAGCGGTTGGTCGCACGTACTACGTGTACAGTCCCGGGTACCCCAGGAACTACCCCGCGGGGGTACAGTGTCGGTGGATGGCGTACTGTCCCCAGGGGTACAACTGCAGAGTTGACTGCAATGACGTCGATCTACCAGCGGTAAGTTTAAAATTAACTAAGACCGAATCGGTATCAGGTAAGGGCAATTAGTTAAAATCAATTGTACAGTAATAGAATATTCATTTTATGTGGCTAACTAATAATAAAGCTTGCAACTAGTTATGACGTATGTCCTACGAAAGGTTTATTAATATTCATAACCTTACATACATACATAAGAGTCAGTTCACTCTGCGACGATACGCAACGCTACGTGGCGCTGCATTTTTAAGAGAGCTTTATTCAAAATTGATCTGTATTCACTACACAAAGGATACACGTTTACACAGCGCGGTGCAACCTGACATTTGAAATCTTACAATGAAACGTGTATCGTCTTGTGTAATTAATAAAGTTCAATTTTAAATAGTTATCTTAAAAATGCAGCGCTATGTCGCGTATCATTTCGTTTCGATGTGAATTGACTCTTAAGACCTAAGGTACAGCGATTTTCGCAAGTCTCGTGAAATCGATCCATTTTATAAGTCGTCCTAGATATGACGTGAATCGTGACGCCATGGGTCAATAATAATAAATAGAAAATCGGAATTTTCATTCTTTTTTATTTTCAATTTATATTAATATGTGACATCACACATCTTTTGAGCCCTCTTGTTACACAATGTCACATTCGGATGATACCCTCCCACCCCATTAACGTGTGATGTAATTTATGGATGACCCCTAAGTAAACTAATGATGTTCTTTAATAAAATTTGTTTTTTTTTTAATATTTCTGAATATAGGCATACATTACACTAAGTATTTTACATGTAGTCGTCTACACTATTATTAATTATAGTTAAAAAATTGTTTTGCAGTCTTCCTCCTGCTCTCAGGATCGTCTCCTTATATCCAAAACCGGCGATCCCCAACTGACTTCAGCTGATTACTACTGCGGGCGGGGCTCTGTCACCGCCGTGTCCACTGAGCAAAGATTGAGTATCGGTATGTAGGAAACTCGGACAAGTCTTGAAGGAGAGAGGGGACAGTCTATTGATACTGTGTTCAAATCCAATTTTATCTAAACCTAAACAAAAGTATTAAATTCCATTGAAAATAATGACCAAATAAATGTGTCATTGTAGGTACCTAGGTAAGTATAATTGTATTTCTTAATTGCACGGTTAATAAGTAACATTTAAATCGGTAGTATTATAGTATATATAATACTATTGTCTTTTGGTTGACGTCTAGAATTTAATTTGACGTGAACAGATTAAATTACTTCAATACTCCTTGAAAGACTTGAGTCAAAACGCTGTAGGTACACTACTTAAAGTTTTAGCCCTGAGCCGTCTAAAACAGACGACAAGGCTAATTATCTTTATCTTAGAGACGAGAATCACGGATGTTGGCTTATAGAGATTATGTATTTTCAGGTCTAATATCTTCACGGTCGTCTCCCGGAGGGCGGTTCATGTGTACTCTCACAGCGCAGCCTGATAACACAGCCACTCAGTGTTCCTGTGGATACAAGAAAAGGGTGATTGTCACTACCATTGACTTACATAGATTTATTACTAGCGTAACGGCACGCCCTATCTAAGCGTTAAACGTCTTCAATATGAGTGACCCATCGACACATCATAGTAATATTGACAGTTTAGTTGTATGAAAAAGGTTTATGGAAAATATTCGTATATTTCCTTCCTTTCCTTCGTTATCCTTAGTTTCGAAATCATTGGTCCCTGCTTGGTCTCTACCTATATTATTATTGTTCAAAGGCCGTGTACAAAACAATAATATTACCTTCAACCCAATGAGCTAAGTGGTCTTCGGCAAAGGCTAAAAAAACTTTTCCTAATCATACATAACTTTTCTACAGAACCGAATAGTCGGCGGTAATGAAACGTACCCCAACGAGTATCCCATGATGGCGGGCCTGGTCTACGTGTCTCAGCGGCAGATCCGCTGCGGCGCGGTCATCATTGACCGGCGATACGTTCTAACTGCGGCGCACTGCGTCGTTGACAAAACAGTGAACGACTTAGCCGTTATTGTGGGGGAGCATAACGTATCCACTGGCGGTGAGTTACTCATATCCATCCTCTATTGTATTCACCCTTAGGCTGAGACTATATTACCGGAATCTCTCCGTCCGGAGAAAAATCAGGGCATTGAAAATATAACTCTAGAGCTGAAAATCGGACACACAATTTAACAACTGTCACATTTGACATTGACATTTGACTCAACAATCGTGTGTACGATTTTCAAGTCTATTGTATGAGTCCAGAGTTCTATTTTAAATGCTCTGAATTTTCTCCGGTCGGAAAGATTCCGGTAAAAGTATATTCCCAGCCTTAAGCTCGGACTACATCATCTGGAAGTTTCTCCGGCAGAAAAAACCTCGATGCTCGTGTGTCCGATTTTCAGCTCTATTGTATTTTCGGCACAGAGTTATATTTTCAGCGCTGTTTTTTTCCGGCCTTTACTGTCGGCGGCTGGCGGATTCAGGATAATGTAGTCCGAGCCTTAATCTACAACCATCAGTAGAGGAAAGGATAGACTACAAAATTTGAACGTGAATGTAGTACATCGCGTGAGGGACAAGTGCCGCCATTTTGAGGTCAAAACATTTATTTAAACGTAGGTATTCACGTACAAATCGCCCGTACCCATAACACATTCCTACCTTCTTTTCGTTTCTTTGGTTGGATATTTAAAATGAATTGTTGTTTTTGATGATATATTTATTTATCAATCAACTTTCAGGTGACTCACCTGCAACTCAAGGTTTCAGAGTTTCGTCTTATATTGTTCATCAGCAGTTTAATCCGTAAGTACCTAAACTTAATAGTTTCGATTTGTTTTCATGAAATTCTAGATGTTACTTGCGGCACCGAGCGCGTAAATACAGTATCCCGCGGGAACACTGTACTTTTCAGGATAAAAAGTAGCCTATGTTCATCTCCGTGATCAACTCTATATATCTGTGTACTTCATCAAAATCAGCCCGGTAGTTTCGAAGCCGATTCAATGTAAACAAACAAATCTTTCCTTTTCATAATATCTTGTAATCTATACTAATAATATAATAATAATAGTTGTTTCTCAGATCAACATTCGACTACGATATCGCGATCGTAAACTTGATCGGTATGATCAACTTCAGTGAATACGTGGGACCTGTCTGCTTGCCCTTCAAGTTCGCCAACAGAGACTTCGCCGGCAGTAGAGTCACGTTGTTAGGTAAATGCCCAGTAGTTAGTACTCTAGACGCTATCCATTATATTATATATAAGGTTTGGTAAAATCAACTACGAATATTTTGGGCATAAAATAATTTAAAATTTTCGAATAAAATATATTTAAATATATAAAATTTCATTTAACTCTTTAAGGCACTGAGATCATCAACCTCACAGAAACAGCTGACCTTAAAGCGAAAGAAAAGTCTTTGTATAAATAGTATAGATTCAATCAGCTGTGCGAGGTCAATGACGTCCGTAGCGCCGCAACGAATGTAACGTAATTTTATTTAGTTTTTTTTTTCGAAAAAATGTAATTATTTTTCTGCCTAAATGTCTTTATACAAGCAGTAGATCATAATATGCCCAAAATATCCGTAATTGATTTTACCAAACATTATATAGTCTAACCGCCTTACTAATAAAATATTTACACAATGGATAATCTATACAATGTTTTGTCTGATACATCGGAAAAGCTTTTCGACGAACAAGTACAAAACACTGTATAGCTTATACGCAGTATAAATATTTTTATTAGTAGGTACGGGGGTAATCGTTTAACGTACTACGCCGTAGCCCGTAGCATATCTACGGCGAAGATCTTGTGTTTTTATAAACATTTATTAAGAAAAAATCATGCGTACGTCATAGGACCTCTGTGGCTCAGTGGTTGAGCGCGTTGATGCTTAAGCTGGGGGTCGCAGGTTTGAATCCCGCCGACGGAACAAAAAATGTTTTTTCCCGTCGGAACTGTAAATTTTCGAGGATAAAAAGAAGCCTTTTTTATGCCATTTTCCAAGAAATTTGGCGACGGATTTCACCTCTTCACTCATTAGGCTTAAGCCTAATAAATTATAGTTGTTATAAAAGCTGATCGTCTTGGCGTTAGCAATTCAGTGTGGCTTAACTCGATGACCCGCCACGTACCGTCGCATTAGACGATTCACAGATTTATTTTACAAATCAGGCTGGGGAACACAATCCATCGCCGGCGAGACTTCGGACGTGCTGCGGAAGGTAGACGTTGACGTCATCAGCCAGACGGCCTGCCAGCGCGCCGTCACCACGCTCACGCCGCGACAGATGTGCACCTACACCCCGGGGAACGACGCGTGCCAGGTAATACTCGCCAATGGACAATGATCGCTGGTGACGAAAAATAGTGCAGAACAAACGTGGACGTCACAACACACTACGGCGACCAGTCCTGAAGGTGAACATTGCTTTCAACGGTACGTGACTACGCTAAATAGATATGCATCTAATACGCTAGGTTATCGATGCTTGCCAGGTAGGTATACTCATAGTGTGTCCACTACTGACGAAACGACATAGTCATGAAAGAAAAGGACATTAACATGATGTGTAATTGCACTCATAATAAGTAATAACAAAATAAAAGGCAATGAGCAAAATGTTGATTTTAAAAGTACATAATATTATATAATGTACGTTTAAAATGTTATAAGTATGGATTAACGTTGTATGTTAATCCATACTATGGAAAGAAAACAATATTTGTTTCGTTGTAGAATGATTCCGGTGGCCCCGCTCTGTACACGGACCCTAAAACCGGATTACTGTTCAACGGCGGCATCTCCAGCTCCGGCAGACTGTGCGCCGCCGGCGACCCCGGAGTCAACACACGAGTTACCGCACTACTCGACTGGATAGTAATGAACGCCCCCGCTAATTATTGCAGAAAATAAATATTGCGAGCACATTATATTTTTTATTCTCAAATCTCATGAATTAGCATCAAAGTTGTCAAGTTACCAGATAAGTATTCGTCGCTGGCGACTTCAATCTAACATTACGAAAAAATTTACTTCAGAGTTTATTATATAGGAACTAGAAAAACCTAAAAAACATAATGTTAATTAGAGCTGTTGCTATATTTAGAATTATACATAACCCTTAATCATTATTTCATCATCATCATCTCTCATAATATTAAATTATTTCTCTATGGTTTGAACTTTACGTACAGTGTTTTGAGCACTCTACTAGATGTCGCTATTTGCCAGTGGTATTGATTTTCCCGCGCCGGCTAATAACCGTGCGAACTTCACTCACCCTCGGTCCTCCACTATTTTTTCGGAACAGAATTATTTATTCAATAAATATTTTAGTTATATAGACGTATCGAAGCCAAGAAATGTAGTCGGTTCATTATGTGCGGCTTATACTTTAGTAACTTCGATTATTTTACTCATGTCGTTATTATTGTTTGACCGAGAAAAGTACATAAAGTAGCTATGAGTTTCATAAAAATATATAAAGTATGCAGATAGTAAGGTCTCAATAATGCCGAAAAGAATACCCTTCCACGTAGTCTACGCAACAAGTAAGTACGACATAATATTCTAAAATAAAATAAAATTAGCTAAATTTACCCTACAGCTACGTTAAAGTTTAACTAATACCTTGTTTATTACAGTATTTATTTTCAAACTGAAATTACTAGAAGATAGAAAATGACAATAATTTCAAAACTAATTTTAATTTTAAACGTAGGTTATATACTTACTGAGTACCTATAGTTTTTTTTTAAATAATGAAGCAAAAGTTGACGAGACACCGCGTGGTACGATTACGAAAGTCTCAATACAATTTACCCATCTATTAAAGCAAAAAAGTCTAGGACAAATCACTGCAGAATATTATGCTAGCAAAGAGAAAATGATTTTACTATCCGACTTTTAATAGTGAATCGATATTTTAAGGAAAATTTAGAAAAAAATGTAGAGTTCTTTTATTATAAAGTCTCTTTATCTTGTCGATAAATATTACTGTATTAATAAATATATTTTTAAAAATTTTCGTCTATCTAATCGAAAAGGCGAAATATTATTCGGATTTTTTTTTTTTAAACAATTTTATTATTAAAAGCCCTATTACAAATCTGCACTCTGCGAGATTAGGTATTTGAAGCGTACCCGACATTTCGCATTTTGTAGTAATTTTGCAGTTGTATTTATCGTTTTTATTGAAATAGGTTAATAAATTAATATTTTAAAATTATAAAATCTTTATTCCTCATGAAGTAACAATTGTTCTGGTATAAAATTAGCTTAATAATATTCGTCGTATCGTAGATAGGAGTAACTCACAGTTAAAGCGATTTTCGAAGTTTTTTTGGCTTAGAATAAGATTTTGTTCTATAATAAATCAAAGATATTTCAAAATTCTAAGGCCGCTACGAACTATGCGACTATGTAGGAGATAAACATTCTCGTTTTATTATTTAATTTGCTTAGAACAGTAGTTCAATCCAGGAGCTCAAAAAAGCTCCTTCGCGCATTTTATGAAAATCTTTCTCTGCAATTTTGGCTTTAATTAAAAAGTTAAGCAAAATTTACAAAAAGCGAGGCCGCTATGAACTAGGCCAATAGTTATTCTGCACTATTCAATATGTCAAAATTGTTAATGTATCTTTATTTCTGAGATCAAGAACGCCATAATTGGCCATTTTACGCAAAAATCACAGTTGAGATGTAATATGCCTCTTAAGTGATTCAGACGAAATTAAAATAGGTAACATATTTCAATATTATGTATCTATTCTAATTTTCAATAATGTAGGAATCATAAAGTGAAATTACTATGTTAGATCGATTAACTTTTATGTGTGAAGAATCCTATTGCATCGTGTTCAGAACTTCGAAAAGCTTAATAATATGATTTAATTAAATACTAAATAGTATTTATTCTATATGCTCTCATTTGAAAACCTACTTTTAAATTACATACTAGCCTATTAAAGAAATAGGAAAATATTTTTAGCTGCTTAACCGCATTTTTATTAAATGGGTAAAATACCTTTCGAAAAGTATTGAGGCCGTCACTGGAGGAATGTGTGTACATACATAGCTAGCAATTACTTCATATTCAAACACTAACTTCCAGAAGATAATCAATAATAATATGTAACCACTAAATTAACCACTTTAAGACTAACTAAGATTAATTACTTTGTCAACTTACATATTTATCGTGGTTATAGGTATAAGGGATTTTTTTTTCGAGTATGACAATTATTTTTCTGCCTAAACGTCTCTAAATAAGTAGTAGATCATATGCCCAAAATATCCGTAGTTGATTTTACCGAACCCATATATAATATATATCTTTATATTTGTATATTTTTATTTTTGATAATTTCCTTGCGGTTATACATAATAATGGAGCATTGGAGCAATGGCACATTGGATTAAACTTCAGAAAATATTATGTAAACCTACATATATATATATATATATATATATATATATATATATATAATATTATTTTCTGAAGTTTAATCCAATGAGTTACTTCCGTTATTATCTACAACCGCAAGGAAATGATTTATCAAAAATAAAAATAGAAGTATATAATTGCTTGCTTTACTTAAAAAACTACATACAGTAAGTATCATCTTAATTACACTTAAGGAAGATTTTTGTTAGATTTCATAGAAATCAGATTTAGGTATTATGCATTATTTAAAATAGCAATAAATGTACCAGCCTTTAAGCAAATTGACTTTTTTTGGTAAATATTTTTTATTGTATGGTCGCGGTAACTTCAAAGTTGATAATACTTCTATTATTATGAGAAAATTAAAACCTTGATGATTGTAACAAGATTTACACTATTTTCAGTTTTAAATTATGACCCAAACAGGTCAGCCAGGTTACCCACTTACGACTACGTTCGTTAACGTTAACAGATTGACTACGTTCTACCAAACGCCCTGTATAATTATGATGAAGATTTAACGCGGGCCAATCTGCAAATTATTTACAAAAAGCTCCATTTAGGTGAGGACAGCTCGTACCCGGCATGCGAGTTGAACGCGCAGAGCCCGGCGGCGCGGGGTTGGCGCAGCGCGGGCGCGCCGCCGCACGAGCTGCTGCTGCGCCTGGCCTGCGTCACCAACATACACAAGCTGCAGCTGCTGGCGCACCACCAGCTCATACGTGAGTGTCTCACCTGCAGGACATAACATACCACAGAAACCACAGAACAGTCATTGATGTATAACACCTCGCCCCTCGGGGACTACTAACGCTAATAGGCTGTGGCCTCAAGAAATAAGTAGATTGATTAAACCGAGTCCATTTTGAATAAAGCCCGAGGCCCAATCTAAAAGTCGGAAAAATAAATTCAAAAATACATTGCGACAAACCTTTTCATTTCCAGCCGCGTCAGTGGAGGTGCTAGTATCGGGAGGCCTGGTGTCGGAGGGCGCGGCCACGCCCTGCGGCGCGACATACACGAGCGTCGGGAAAGTCTCCCTCGCCAAGCCCACGCCGCAGGCCAGAACTAGGGAGCTAAGGTAGTTAAATATACGCAATGCTTTGATTCACTTGGATTTTTGATGTAAAGTTTTCATGTCAATGTACCACAATGTTTTGTAATACAGTAACTTAATGCTACACATTACTATTTTTAATAACATGTTCTTTCATATCAAAAACATGTTGTGCCTACTATTATGTAACTTTATCGTAAACGATTGTTCGTCGTGTTTGCAGATCTGCAGCTCTACCAGAACCGACGACTGCTAGATTTGTCAAACTCAAGCTGTCCGGCCCTCACCCACCTACCGCTGAAGATGATCAGGTAAAAACAATATCTGCCTGAAATCTTGTGATTCCGCTGGCTATTATTTATTCGGAAGAAAAAATTGTACTCAATATCGACGAATCGAAGTTTCTAAACATTTTCCTTTCCACTAGGAGTTAGGACGCCCCAGAGTATTTGAACACAAAGGAAGCAACCGCAACAACTGCAGACGTGGTTGAACTACGTTTATTTTTATTTTTATGAAATGAACCAGGAAACGAATAGACGGATCGCCTGAGGGTAAGCGATTACCGCCGCCCATAGACACTCGCAACACTTGTAACTCCTCTGGTGTTGCGACTTACGTTCCCCTTCATTAAAATCCCCAACCCACTTGGGCCTCCGGTAACCTCACTCACTCGACGAAACACAACGCAAGCGTTATTTCACGCCAGTTTTCTGTGAGGCCGTGGTATTTACCCGGTCGAGCCGGCCTATTCATGCCAAAGCGTGGCTCTCCAACAAACGTATTACTCATGAGTATGTTTGCGTGCGTATGATTCAACGGCGCTGTTATGCGATTTTCAACTTTTGCGAGCGGCAACATACTGTACTATACTCGTTAGTACCTAGCAGTAAAATGGATCCATGTTTGAAAGAAAAAAATATAAATATTTTAGGTCGCCCTAATGGCAGTGAACGTGTTGGGTGATGAGCTGATAGACGTAAACAATTCGCCGAGCCCGTCCAAATCCGCCGTGTGCTTCTCCCCTTACGACGACCTGGCGTTTGTTATGTACGTGGACAACGATATTGCTGATCTGGTGCGAGTTCTGGACAAGAAGAAAAGGGCAGCTGTTGCAGGCAAGTAAAATATATACTTTAAGCCTGCCTTTATATGCCTGTTTTACAATATTTTTAATAAATGTTGGATAGCTTATTCGGAAGTTTTGGCGCTGCTTTTTATATCGACAGATAACAGCTAGAGACATAGCACATCAACTCATCAGTACATTGTGATATTTCACAATCTACTGATGAGTTGATATGCTATGAGTAATGAGGGTAAGGGCCTATTGGCTCTCATTACTCTAATATGCTAGGATGCTTTGACTATTTGGGTCTAAGGACTATTTGATGGACCGCTAGAAGATTTTTATGTATGTAGAGCATGTTTTAATAGTAACCTAACTACCAAGCTTATGTTCCTCTATTTCTTATTCCTCAGATGAACGTTTTGAATACGCCCGACGCCTTAAATCTGCTGGCTCAGCTCTGGCTGCCGCTGGGATAAGGATTGGCAGGTGGCGACTGCGCAAAAGAACGGCAGCAGCTCGAGATGACTTCGAGTTAGCGAGGAGAATGAGAGACAGGATCACAGATGCACTAATCGGAGTCAAGGAAGATACGGAACTTTGCAGGCTCCTTGAATTAAATGGGGTAAGAATAATTTAACACTTGATAATATACCTACATATTACTTACTACTGGGAGATATTAATTATATAAATTACTACTGGGACTTCTATGTGCCAGGTTATAGATATAACTTAAATGATTAGAGAACTTTATCATTATAATAAGATTAGGTCATTAGATATGAAATTGGCGTTTTGTAAAGGAGTAACATAAAGTCGTTTTTTGGAACGAAGTTCCTTATCGCGCGTTGCGAAAGGGGGCTAGACGGAAAAAAATTAAGACTGTAACGACACTTTTTGCTATGCGTGCGCGTGTTTCTCTGTATGTCTCTCTCTCTCTCTCTCTTAATTATTACTGAAATTGAGCCTACTGATTAAGTTTATATTACATTATATTTGTTAATAATAAAAAAAATATTATTATAACTTAAAAAAAAAAAAATTTTATTACAATTCCTTCACTGATTAATCGAAAGGAACTTCGATACATCCGGGTGTCCCATGACACCTCTCAAGTTTTTTGCATTACTATCTATGCACTTTTGCTATATCTCTTAGGTAGTTCATTGATTTCTTTACTAAAAAAACCATTCGAACAGGAATCAATAAAATCTTTGAAGGCGCTTTGGACTGCCCCATCGGAGTTGAATTTTTTCCCTTGCAAGAAGTTATTCAAATTATGAAAAAATAGTAATCTGTTGGAGTCCGGGGGAAAGTACGGTGGATGTCTTAGACATTCCAATTGAAGCTCCTCTAATTTGGTAGCCGTCTGTTGTGCAGTGTGTGGTCTATCTAGCGTTGTCCTGAACCAGCAGTGGCCTAGAACGAATGACCAACCTCGGTTGTTTAGCAGCTAGCTTTTCCATCATGATTTGCAGTTGCTGGCAATAGATATCTGCCGTAATCGTCTGGCCAGATTTAAGACACCGGCACTAGTCCACTAAACTAGCTAGCCAAACCAGGCTTTGGCTGGTTCGCCAGGGTTCAGCCATTGCGATGAGCGTTTCCGATTATCGTACAGGATCCACTTTTCATTACAGGTAATGATTCGATTTAAAATCCCTTCATTATTGTGCCGGTTGAGTAATGTAACGCAGCAGTCGACGGGCGTTTGTCGGTTTGCTGTACTCAATTCATGAGGCACCCACGTTTCAAGCTTTTTCACCTTCCTAATTTGCTTCCAGTGGATTAAAACAGTTTTATCACTAACACCGCAGCCTGTAGCTAACTCGGACGTGGTTTGCGATGTATCCACTTCCACAATAGCCTTCAATTCTTCATTATCATCTTTGGTCTCAGACAGACCGCCACCATACACATCATTAATCCTTCGAGCCGTTTCTGCAGCACTGGTGCCACGGTGGAACTCGTACTCGAAAATAATACGATATTTCAAGTTTTCCGATTTGTAAACAGAGTGACGCAAAGAAAAAACCAAAAGAGGAAAAAACCAATGAATTACGGTTTTCGAAACACAAATTTATGAGTAAATAGCGGTATAAATTTGAAATTGGAATTCCTAACCAAAGAAGATATATTTGAGATCAAAGTGGAAAGTAAGGACCTAATATATATAATCTATTCACGTTAAGAAGACAGTGAAATGTCAAAAAAATAAACAATATTGACCAATGATGCACAGTGTTTATATTAATTATAGTAGGCCAATTTGACATATATGCACGCGAGATTGTTTGACGTTTACTGGCTTCAATAGAGTATAAGTAATTCATATGATATTTCAGCCTGATCCTCGCAATGATTCTTCAATGCCTCAAGCCTACGACTTCTCGCACCACCTGTCGCCGTCAGTCACCGCTGGTGCCCTCAGTGTTGACATCCCCTCGCCAGTCCCTCCGATAGAGCATGTCCTTGATGCTCAGGAAGAATGCAATGGCATTGATGAAGCCGATCACAATGAACTCAATGTATCCACTGTAAGTAATTTTCTGGCATTTAAGAGTAAATAAAACAATTAAACAAGTCAATCAATGAGCGAGCTGATGATGATGAATTAAAGCTCACTCTCGATCATGTCAGCTTTCAAACAAAAAAACTAGATCAGAATCCGTTCATCCGTTTGGGAGCTACGATGCGGGATGCCACGGACAGAGACACAGACAAACCCCACAAAATAACAAAATAACAATAACAGAAAAGTAAAATTGATTGATTGATTGAGAATTCGACGTGCATTGTTATCAAAATAAGCCACATTCTGATTACAACATTGTTCTTGGTTTCAGTCACCCGTCCAATTACAAGCAGAAATCCCAGAAGTACTACCACAGCCCGCCCAACCTGTAGAACAGGTCATAGAAGATAAAATAGAAGTAATCAAGAAAGACGAAGAAGATATAAGACGAGAAGTTGATAGTCCTAGAAGAAGTATCACACCCAATGCTGCTAATGGTGAGCAAACAAAAGAAAAATAATTTAGGTAAAAAGTAAGTAATACTATATGTATACGAGATATGTAGGTACGAGCATAACCACTGGAGCAATATTGTATTATACTCTTAAGGATTTTGTTTTTATGGTTCCGTACTGTCTGTCTGTCCATCCGTCTGTCTGTCACCAGTTGAAATTTTCGCAGCTGATTATTACTGTTGCCGCCATAACAAACACCAAAAGCAAAATAAAATAAATACTTATTTAAGGAGCTCCGATATAACTAACGTGTTTTCTTTACCGTTTTTGTTCGATATTAATAACGGCAACAGGTACACGCTTGAAACAGAATACCTATTTAGTCGTACGCACATTTTCATTTTAATAATAAAAAATTAAAATAAAATAAGGGCGTTACCATACAACAAAGTACAAACGTTTTTTTTGCTGTTTTTTGCTCGATATTAATACTTATTATAAGTACCAATAGTTGTATAGATAACAGCCTCCGTGGTCTAGTGGTTTAGAGCTTGGCTCTCGACTTGGAGGTCGTGGGTTCGATTCCCGCATTGGAACAACAAAAATTGTTTCCAAGTTTGGTTAGGACAATGCAGGCTGATCACCTGATTGTCTGACAAGAAAGATGATCCATGCGTCGGATGGGCATGTAAAAAGTCGGACCTGCGCCTGATCTCTCGCCAGTCGTGTCGGTTATCCGTCCCACTGGGTTACGAGAGTAAAGGAAGGGAGAGTGTTCTTGTGTACTGCGCACATACTTGGGCACTATAAAATAACTCTTACGTAGCTGGCCTGGTTTCAATGAAACTGGCCACCGTCACCGAAATCGGTGTGGGGAGCTATTGCTATTGCTATTGCTATTGTATAGATAATGGTACGGGGCCCTTCGTGCGTGAGTCTGACTCGCCCTGTTTTTTGCAGGTACACTAGTAAGACGAAGAAACAAAAGCGCTGGACCAAGATCAACATTCGAGGCATATGAGGAAAGATTGCTACCAGCCCTCAGACAGTAAGAACCTTTTCCTAGTTGTCTTTATACAGGGTGACCTGAAATTCGATACATTCCTTTGAAAGACAGAAAGTAGACCTCATTTACAGTAATATTTTTCATGGCATACCCTATCCGAAAGATGATATTTACAAAGTTATTGAAGTTTCAAAAATTTTTTCTTTATTTTCGACTTTTTGACTTTGACATGACGTATTTTTAAATTTTTTTGTCTTTTTAGTGATTTTTTTATGTATTTTAACCGTCAATGAGTCAAATATTATTTTTAAGGAATAAATAGGGACAAACTAAGCGAGAATTTTTCATTATGAGACATGAAACAGAATTTTCTTTTAAGAAAAATGCACATTTTTCTTAAAAACAGGTGATTTTCTTAAAAAAATGTATGATACAATGCGTACAAATACCTTAAATAACTTTCTTACCTCATAAGCTTCCAAAAAAGGTACAAATATGTACATAAAAATATGAACATGTAATAAACAAAGACAAAACAATCATCAGGTAACGTTATCTCAAGAATTACTCTACCTGAGGCGACCTTTTTTTTCAATTGTTTCCTGTGTTCAAACTTCGAGATGTTTCGGCTACTGTCGTCGCGGCCCTTTGTCAATGAGTTACCGACTGGCTTAGAGAGCAAATTTAGTAGCTAATATTAGTTTTAAGTCAATTATTGCCGTGTACGGACGTATTGTTGCTTTAAACTACACCCTTACTTCTACTTGTGATTTTTTTGTATCGCGATGGCTGCTTTTGAGTACGATGAATACGCTGACATCTTGTTTTGTTACGGACTTTGTAATGGTAATGCTGCTGCTACACGAAGAACATACGTTGAACGTTTTCCGAATCGACGAGTGCCAAACGTTAGAGTGTTTTCAACAACATTTCGACGAATTCGGTAAAGCGGCCGTGTTGATAGAAGACGTGGCGATTCAGGCAGACCTCGTTTTGTATGCTCCAGAAGAAGAGAAGAAATTTTAACACTTTTTCAAAATTATCCTTCTATTTCTACAAGAGCGGCAGCTAGAAGACTTGGATTGAGTCAATGGAAGGTGTGGTTTACAGTACATACAGCGCGTCTACATCCATTTCACTACACACCTGTCCAAGCGTTGGAAGAGGGAGACCCGGTTAGAAGAATGGAATTCTGCCGTTTTATGATAAATGCAGACATGGAGGATCGCAATTTCTTCTCAAGAATATTGTGGACGGATGAATCGAAATTTGACCGTGACGGGATAAACAATTTCCACAACACACATTACTGGGCACCAAAAGGAGAAAACCCCAGGATGAAAAAAGAAAGGGCCCATCAAACCAGATTCAGTCTAAATGTCTGGATGGGTATAATTAATAATAATTTAGTTGGACCTCATTTTTTGACTCAAAATTTAAATGGTGAAATGTACGAACATTTCCTAAGAGAGGAGATTACTGGTTTAATGGAAGATGTGCCAATAGCAACTCGTCGTAATATGATTTTTCAGCATGATGGTTGCCCGGCCCACTTCCGCCTCGGCGTACGCCAGTGGCCAGACCAAACTTACCCACATCGCTGGATAGGTCGAGGCGGGCCAATTCCTTGGCCAGCACGGTGTCCCGATTTGACCCCGTGTGATTTTTATCTTTGAGGTCATATGAAGGCTTTGGTGTATACTACACCCATAACTACTGTAGAGGAGCTCAGAAGCCGCATAAGAAATGCAGTAGAAGAAATCAAAACTAGTCTTACTACCAGAATAATCAAAACAGAGGTACGGAGAAGACTACGGGCCTGTATCAGAAACAGAGGTTCACATTTTGAACAAGACCTAAAGTAGAATATTTATTATTAAATTTAATTAAACATTGATGTTTTTTAAACACAATAAACGTAATTAAATTCAAGTTTTTCCTTTTATTTTAACCTTATCGCAAATAAATCGATTTAGACATTATTTCATTTTACTTCTAATATGTTTACTACAACGTCATATTTTTATGTAGACATTTGCACCTTTTTGGAAAGCTAATGAGATAAGGAAGTTATTTAGAATATTTGTACGCATTGTATCATACATTTTTTAAGAAAATCACCTGTTTTTAAGAAAAATGTGCATTTTTCTTAAAAGAAAATTCTGTTTCATGTCTCATAATGAAAAATTCTCGCTTAGTTTGTCCCTATTTATTCCTTAAAAATAATATTTGACTCATTGACGGTTAAAATACATAAAAAAAATCACTAAAAAGACAAACATTTTTAAAAATACGTCATGTCAAAGTCAAAAAGTCGAAAATAAAGAAAAAAATTTTGAAATTTCAATAACTTTGTAAATATCAACTTTCGGATAGGGGATGCCATGAACAATATTACTGTAAATGAGGTCTACTTTCTGTCTTTCAAAGGAATGTATCGAATTTCAGGTCACCCTGTATGTTTTGTTTTTATGATTAAAAGTATAGTGGTAATATCTTTACATAGTTTGCAATTCATGATTAGATATTTTCAAAAACTCAATGGATTTTAATGCAGTTTTCAGAAATATACTCGTATAAGGAAGATTTATAATATGAATAATAAATCATAAATATTAATATAAACGATACTAATTACTATCTATTGTATATATCATTGTTTATAAAATATAATACTATCGAATTAGATTAAGGTCCTGTTAAGATAGATTTACGTTTTGCATAGTACTTAAATGAATAAACATTTTTTTTTATTCCAAAATATTAATTTTCTATTATTATTATTTTAGTTCGCACACCAACGAGTACCTTCGCGATGCAAGAGAGGAGGAGTGTAGTGCGGGGAGTGCGTCGTCTCACCCGCGCACCGTGCACAAACTGAACGAACGAGAAAGGAAACAGGCTGCATTACCTATTCTTATTTTTGGATATCCATTAGTAAGTACAAACATTGCAATAGGATGTCAATGGATTTCGGGGACAATCATAGTTTTTAATTTACGAAACATATTATATCAACAGTCTCCGTGGTCCAGTTTAGTCCAGTCCAGTTTAGAGCCAAGCTCTAATCGACTACTCGGAGGTCGTGAGATCGATTCCCGCGTTGGTACAAAAAAATATGATGTTTCCTAGTTTGGTTAGGACAATGCAGGCTGATCACCTGATTGTCTGACAAGAAAGATGATCCATGCGTCGGACATGTAAAAAGTCGGACCTGCGCCTGATACCTCGCTAGTCGTGTCGGTTATCCGTCCTACTAGGTTTCGAAACAAGAACACTAGTACACAAGTACTGCGCACACACTTGGGCACTATAAAAAATAACTTCTGCGTAGCTAGTCTGGTTTCAATGAAACGGCCACCGTCACCGAAATCGGTGTGGGGAGCTATTATTATTATTAGGTACATATTATAATATGTTTTCATTTATTTCACAGGTTGAAAAATTCTTCTCCAAGAACTATTTAGAAAAAGAAGAGGGTCTAGCGAGGCTTAGAGCGGAACTTACAACGCCTTCCAATGGGAGCACCAAAACGTCGCCCAATAAGACTGCGAGAGCCGCCGCTACGTTGCTACAGAGAGCTTTGAGAGATAAAGTGTTTTCTGTGTACAGCCAAGCAAATGAGGTCATAAGAGTCCTTTTTAAAGAATTCGTGCCAAATAGGTATGTAATAACTACAAATTATATAGCGTATGTTTCCTCGGCTATTGTTACGAATCTATTGACACGTCATATTTATTAAAATCGGACCAGTAGTTTAGGCGCAACGGTGGAACAAACAAACACACTTGAAACTTGAAAGGACATGTGCTACTTTTCATCGAGGCAAAATGTTCCCGCGGGATTTCCTCTCGCGCGCACGAAGTCGCGGCCAACATCTAGTTAGGATAAGACTTTTGTTGAAACATTTTATGAAGCTAATAAAATTGTACGATAATGTTAATACTTATTATATACGTTTATTTCAGAGTTTGTGCCGCAGAGGTCGGGCGTTGCTTAGAGAAGCTCTTGCCAGAATTATTGCGAGCCTGTGGAGACCCTGCCCCGCGAGTGCACTCCACAGCACAACACACCGTTCTCACGGTAGCTGACTGTCCTCAAGTCAGGTCGGTATTTTTTATTTGCTTAAAACCCATACAAATTAATCAAATTATTTATTATATGTGCAGCGGAAAACTGCCTATCATAAAATGAATGCTGAACAAATTGTGTTTATTTACAGGAGCACCCACATAATTCCGCAGCAATTGGTACGACCGGTGACGGCGTCTATGCATCCAAGACTAGCTCTCTCCCGATTGCAAATGTTGGAGCAACTCATTCTTAGCCATGGTATAGCAACTGATAAGAACAGGTAATGACCACAAAATTTGCATCAATTGACTTGCCTCTACTGTCTATCCAATGTCCATGCCTTATATAATATAATCATGTTGTTTTTCTCTAAATTACAAAAAAAAAATTACTTACGTAATATTATAGCCTAATGTTGGATAAAATATATATTTCAACACCCTGTATGCCACCTTTACAGTGGATTGACAGTTCGTCGTCTCGCGGAGTGTGGTGCGGCGGGAGCTCAACACGCAGCCGGCTCGGTGCGGGCTGCGGCAGAGCGCATTCTCCTGGCCGCGTATGCACGTTCACCGAGAGTGGTGCGAGCGCAGCTCCCACCGGACGACGCCGTTACCCGCCGAAACCTCATCTATAGGCACCTGTTCCAGCAGTTTGATAGGATTGACATGCAGGTTCGTCTTCACTAAAATACAATGGAAGTTACCTGCTATAAGGCTTGATATTGCATGAAAACAATGTAAATATTGTTTTATTCCATTATCGGCATGCGTACCTAATGATAAGATGCCCTAGGATCAGAGAGTCAAATTGCTCTGTTACAGAAAATGTTAAACCAAGCTCCAACAGAAGAGCAAATTTTGAATGGAGAGCACCAGTCAACAGCTGAAATCGAGACATTAGAATTGAGTACCACACAGTCTACGCGAAGCGGAATTACAGTTAGTGGAATGACGTCATCTTACGGCATGACGTCATCGATGGACGCTACGTCATCATACAGTCTAAAATCCAGCGCCAGCAGTGCAACGTTAGCTCCGTCCAGTATGAGCGGAAGTCTCACTACATCCAGAACAAAGAGTAGTCTGAAGAAGTCGCCTACTAAGAAGTATATTCCAACGCCACGAACACCTAAGGATATCCTAGGATATAATAAATTAAGGCTAGACAGTGCTGTGAGCCCAAAACACTCGCCGAAAATGTCCATAGCTGGAAACGAAAAGGTAATCATTTGGCTTATAATTTATGTCGCTATTGTATAAAGATATGCGAAGTAAAGATAGCGTTAACGATAAGCAGTATCAGTGGCGTGCACAGGATTATGACACTGGGTATGCGGCAAGTACTCGGTTACAAAAACATTTTCGTTTATAGATTTTTAGCATAGCTACAGCCAAGCGACGGATCTCTAAGTCGAAACCATGCCAACAGAGCAAGTCTTAGATGTACTATTCATGTACATCTTCTACGGCAACGCAGACAAAACTGCGATCGATCGTCGCGGCGGAAGAAATTATAATAAGTAAAATAATAAGCATATTATAAAATATTATAACTACTCACCAGTCAGTCAGCTTCAATTTTCACATATTCAAGGTTCCGGTTACTTGAGATTACTATATCCCGATGTAAATTACTAAATAATATGCAAGGAAAACAATATAATTTAATCTTGTGTACACAACCACACAGCCAGTTATACGTTTCATAACTTTTAACATGAAATTTTCGTGTTACATTATTTTTTTGCTGGTTTAATTGTTGTAGCTCGGGTACTACCTTTAGATAGAATTTGAATCTTTTCACTGAATGACAATTGTAAGAACTTGTTATTTTTAATTTTTAATAAACACACATTTTCAAAACCTCACAGTCAAATAACATTTAAAAAAAATCGACTAACTCACTAGTAAAAGCAAATCACTACAATTATTATAGAAACTCAGTAATAAACTAATAAATGTGCACACTTTCAAATGTTAAAATGAAAAATCTTTTAAGAAAACTATAAATAAACTGGAGCGATTAAATGATATATATGTAAACAATGCTTATCACATGAAATATGCAACATGGCCCCCGCGAAACACAAAACGTTTCTTCTATTTAAACAAATAAAACCTTACTAAACAAAAATGCTTAATGTGCATACGTGATTTATTAGATTTCCGACTATTCTTTTTACTCGGATTATAGGCAACGAATAATTTCCGACAAGCCAGTTCGGCGGTTTTTGGAAGCGATCGGATAGCCGAACGCTGTCGCTTTAAAATCATGTCGATATTCATGGGTGTGTGCGTTTGCGAAGTATGAAAATTACACATGCATGCGATGATTTGTCCTGCACAAAGCAACCGCATGAGTTGCTATTTATAAAATATTAGGCGTTTTTAAGTTATTATATTTTTTTAATTTATTTATTTACTATTAATTAATTATTCAAGTCATCTAAAACGTACGAACGTTTTATTAAAATATCTGTGAATGACAAGTAAAGCACTGCATTTCTGCCTATATGGAGCGCACGCCCCTGAGCAGTATAATAATTAAATCTCTTATTATAGCATTTAAAATATTTTTAGGTACATTTTGAAGAAAGCCAGTCTGAAGATGTCATATACCGTCGATCAAGCCGCAACACAGAAAACCGTCACTCGATGATCCACTACGACCACGACGCGCCAAAAGCTGAACTGAAAGAACGCCCTGTTACAGTTTACGAACCCTTACATATCGACTATAGAGACTCCCCGACTATAGGGTCACCGAAAACATCCAGAAATGACATGAGAAGCATAGACTCTTTACCGATGGACTCTCCACAATTGTCGAGATATGACCTAAGAGATTCTGACTCTAGAAGTCTGGACTCACCCAAATTGAAGGCTGATTACTTCAGGGATGTCGGCTTGGAATCTCCCAAACTTGTGCTAGGAGTAAGAAATTTGCATTTGGATGAGCATAGTCAAATGGACGAAAGTGGATATTACAGTCCAGGTAAAGTGTTTCTTGTAAACCAAACTTTTCACTAATATCTCGCCAAGAATTTTTAAGCATAACTTGTGACTTATACATGTACAGGAAGAAGACAGCAGCCATCCAACCATGAACAATTTGACAACTACGACGCTCCCGGAGCCGACGCCAGCAATGAAACCACGCCCGAACCAGTGCTCAAGTAGGTCTTGAACGACGCTCTTACAGCGCAAGTACACAGTGTTCGGACAGCTAGGTTGTTGTTGTTCTTCTACCAACCTACGTATAACGTACTATGATAATATTAATAGTAATTAGTAACATAATATTATAATGAACAAAAATTTATGCTACATTTCCAAGTATTTTGCTCTTCTTGAGCAAAGACACTACGTCCTAGTCAGAGATGGATATGTAGGTACGTAAAAAATTGAGAGCAAACCCTTACAAAGTATTGCACGCAGCACTTCGTGCACGTGGTGCGGACGGCGTGTGCGTGCGTCCGCGCTGGAGGCACATTACTGGCGGCGCTGTGTGCTGCTGGCGCGCTGCCCGCACTGCCACCTGGCGCTCGAGGCACGTGCGCTTCACGCACATTTATTAGGTAAATATTGTGTACTACATCTTAGTAATTGTGGTTAGTTAACAAGCATTGGTTTATCATCAATCAATTCGTAAGCTACAAACTCGTTCATCATGGTTTTTTTTTTCAGAGGAATGTTCAATGAGCGAAGGCTTATGGAGGGCGTGTCACAAGTGTGGTGCGGCTCTGCGGGCTGACGAGAGCGAGCACCATCCTAACTGCATACGTGAGTCGATATTTTCCTTATTATTCATTTAATTCAGATAGCCTTACATAATGTTGTTAATCATAGATTTACAAAATGTTGTTAAAATTTTCTCTTTTTCTTCTTGGAGACTTCAGATATGTTAAAGAGCGTGTAAAACTTTTGTGTCGATAAAGAATTTATTATCATAACTTACTTATATTAGGTCCTTATATGAAATTGGCGTTTTGTCGTACTGGCCACTTTGATCTCAAATATATCTTCTTTGGTTAGGAATTCCAATTTCAAATTAATACCGCTATTTACTCATGCATTTGTGTTTCGAAAACCGTAATTCATTTGTTTTTTTCTTTTTTGGTTTTTTCTTTGCGTCACTGTTTACAAAATGGAAAACTTTGAAATATCTTATTATTTTCGAGTACGAGTTCCACCGTGGCACCAGTGCTGCAGAAACGACTCGAAGGATTAATGATGTGTTTGGCGGCGGTGTCGAAAAAAAAACAGCTCGTTTTTGGTTCCAACGTTTTAATTCTGGAAATTTCGACCTGCAGAACAAGCCCCGTGTACGGTCTGAGGCCAAAGATGATAATAAAGAATTGAAGGATATTGTGGAAGCGGATCCATCGCAAACCACGTCCGAGTTAGCTGCATGCTGCAGTGTTAGTGATAAAACTGTTTTAATCCACTTGAAGCAAATTGGGAAGGTGAAAAAGCTTCAAAGGTAGGTACCTCATGAATTGAGTGCAGCAAACCGACAAACGTGCGTCGACTGCTGCGTTACATTATTCAACCGGCACAATAATGAAGGGATTTTAAATAGAATCATTACCTGTAATGAAAAGTGTACGATAATCGGAAACGCTCATCGCAATGGCTGAACCCTGGTGAACCAGCCACAGCCTGCCCCAAGCGAAATTGACTCAAAAAAAATTACTTGTGAGCGTTTGGTGGACCAGTGCCGGTGTCGTTCACTACAGCATTCTTAAATCTGGCCAGACGATTACGGCATGCCTATTGCCAGCTACTGCAATCATGATGGAAAAGCTAGCTGCTAAACAACCGAGGTTGGTCATTCGCTCTAGGTCACTGCTGCTTCAGGACAACGCTTGACCACACACTGCACAACAGACGGCTACCAATTTAAGGAGCTTCAATTGGAATTTCTAAGACATCCACCGTACTCCCCGGACCTTGCTCCAACAGATTACCATTTTTTTCGAAATTAGGATAACTTCTTGCAAGGGAAAAAATTCAACTCCGATGGGGCAGTCCAAAGCGCCTTTAAATATTTTATTGATTCCTGTCCGAATGGTTTTTTTAGTAAGGGAATCAATGAACTACCTATGAGATGGCAAAAGTGCAAAGATAGCAATGGTACTATGAATACTTTGGTTAAATAAATATATTATGTTTAAAAAAAACGACTGTTCCTCCTTTACAAAATACCAATTTCATATGTAATGACCTAATATAATAATCTAAAATATTTCATGAAAGTTTAACGTCTGATGGAACTGTGAAGGTTGTGTTGTTTGAAGCGTACCAAAGTACAAACTCCGCTCTCTCTACTACTTAAAAATATTTAACGCTGTAGATATTTTTATGTACGCTCTTTCGACTGTTAGAGTTCAACTTTTTGTTGCTTTTGCAGCCCTTGGTCTTGAAGAATGGAAGTGTCCTTATTGCCTTACCAACGTACTAGCACGAGACTTGCCATGGCAACGACATTTGATGCAGTGCCCCCGGAATCCAAGAATCACGCCTCAGAATTAGACCAACAATTGAAATACTTTATGAAATGTCCCAATTTAATTTATAGATAGCAAATAGCTATTACACTGGTCGTAAAGTTGAATAAAAATAATTAATAACAGTCTGAACTTCGAACAAAGCCTTAAGGTAACTCATTGATTAAGATGGTTCAGAACCACAAAAGTGGCTAAAAATATTTATTTGGGTTCGACCTATATCCAATTATTTTTGAAGTTATTAAAAGTCTCACTTAAATCTTTTTTATTGAACTATTAATTAATAAGCTCAACATGTATCTATTTTATTGAATATTTCAAGCCGTATATATAAGACTGTTGAAATTATTGACAAGATTGATAAAATCAAAAATATTTGCTGTGTTATTGTCAAGCAAATAATAATAGCAATTTTGTTTTGGTTTCATGTAACATTTTCTCGTGGTATTTTAATAATGTTATTATTTCTTATGCGATGAATTGAGTTTTTGTCTTTTTGTATAAAAAGACAAACATAGGGATGTGACAGTTAGACATTTGCCACTTCAAAAACTTTAAACGCGTAGTAGATAGATAGTGTTTGAAAAATAAATGTTGACGATTTGAAGAGTGGTAGCTGTAGAATAAGAAATGTAAACTGCTTATTCCCTAGGTTCATAATTAATTTGAAATTAAATCAATTTGTTATTTTTTTTCGTAACCATGTAATTTGATATTTAAAAAATATTTAAAGAACATATTTCAGAAAAGCAGCGCAACAGTGGCCTAACGATTTTGTTATTGGGATTATATATTCTCTTAGGGATCATATGTTCTCTTTAGTTGATAAATTATTATTAATTAACCGTTGAAATATTGTTTTTTTTTATATATATTTTAGTGTAAATAGTGCTGTTGATTTTGTTGTAGGTACTTAGACGCAATAGAAAACTAGCCTTACTAAAAAACTAAAATTCTTATTATTGCTTATAAATAATAATAATAGACGGTTTGCAGTAGACATTTACAAATACTTTGTTTTTTCATAATTACTACAAAGTTATTTTTATGTAATTTCCAAATCTACAATATCACTCACCAAGAAATGCTTTTTCTAATGTTTTATATATTTCACTCTACTTATTTTTCAAATTATCTACAAGAAACATTTCGTCCAATTACCGTTTACTTAGTCAATTAATTTTTTACCTCCTCTTGTGGCACAAAACCGAATACTTTTTTGTCCATTTTACTACCGTCCAACTCTATGTATTCCGTCTTAGAATACAAATTTATTCTAAGTTATGTTAATGCACCAATGATATTACTTTCTAAGATAAATGTATTTTTACATCATAAGCTATGCCATTGGTTTACCATACTTCTGTTTAGTATTAATTAATTGGCTTTGAGTATTTTTGTAGCATTATGTACTTAATATGTGCTTATATGATAATGAATATTATTATTTATGATTGCACAATTACACTATACTTTTAGGTGAATGCTTTTTTATGTAAAAATTAATATTTTGTTTGTTTTGCATGGACCTTAACTAATCAAATGGATTTCAACTTCAGTAGATTTTTTTTGATAGACGGCAGAATTTGTCGCATTGAATACAAAAATAACAGTACATAATACATATTATTACTCTATTAGTATTAACACTTTGTAATTAATATAGATAGTAGGTACATACTATTTGTAGATTAAAGTAGAAAATAATTCGACTAGGTATTTAATAGAAAAGCTAATACCACATGAAAAGGGGTACTTAATAGTAAATATAATGGTTGTCAATTTGTCATTGTTTAATGCTAGTCACTTTTCAAGTTTCAATGGTGATTTTTTTTTACATCTTCTGCATTTTTTCTGTCTCTCTCTCTTCCTCTATCTCTTTATCTCTATCACACGCGCATCTGTCTCTATAGTATAAAGCTAATGTGGTTCAGTAGTTGGTTCCTGGTTCCCATTAATTTTACTTGCTTAGTTGAAATTGGTAAATTTTACATACATACTAGATACATACTCACATTTTTACTCTCTATATTTTTTCTACTTTTTGTTTTGGGGGCAAAAAGACCTACGGTCCTACAATGACTTGTTGTGTGCCCAAGTGAATCTCATTAAAAATAACGGATCCAGCTACTGAAACAACATAGGAAACCGTAAAATAAATACTAAGCATAGAATAACATATTATTAATATGCCACATCACCCACTGTGATATTGGGTTGAGAAAAATAAAGTATCAGGATTTAAAGCGTGGAAGTCAGCCGTTGGATAGCTTAAGACTAGTTTATTGGAGAATAATCCAAGATCCTATAACTATTAAATGTAAGATTATTATAAAATGTTTAACAAAATGCTTCACATTTTCCATCTAACTAATTTTGTATTTTTGCAGAAAAATTACTTTTTACATTATATCACGGTCTATTATGCTCTGGTAGATCCCATGAAAGTCTCTCTAATAATATTAATAACAATAATAATCAAATTTCCCATAAAAACCTGCCACTTAAAGCTAATCTTCTTAGCATTTTTTAAGAATTCTATTTTCATTCAAATTTTTATTAATTTTATGACAGGATAATTCTATTTTAATAAGAAAAAGACCTTTAAGAAGTTCTGGAAAATGCTACGTCGCAATTTGCCACTAGTTATAAAGTTATAACGTGACTATGAACCTTAGTGTCATAATAACATTAAGTAATTAAAACATAACATAAACTTAATCGACAAGAATATATAAGAAAACCGACCTATTTTTTGCTAAACTAATCATTTTTCAATCTTTTTTTTCTTTATATTATTCGTAATATAAGGTATGTAAATATATATATATATATATATATATGTGTGCATTAACGATACTGCTATAAAACAATATTTTTTAGATAATAACTTACAAATGAGGACAAATCTTAGCAATAGGGAAAAAATATTTAATACATATACTAATTAATAAATCCATTTGACTGATTTGTGGGTCCGTGTGTCACTAAAAGTTTAATAATATTATTTTTTTACGTCTCGCTTTTAAGCTTTACAGCCAATATACTTATTTATTACAGTGTAATCATAAATAGAAATGTGTCACCGTTAATTACCTTATATTTACAAAACTTGTAATATGGTTGTAACACATACTCTATGTAAACTGTATAATTTACAACTACCTACTATCAACTTATTCCTTGTGCGAAAATGTGAGGGCAACACTTAATTTTGTACAACGTTTACGCAAACTTGCACGTTAAACTTTTTTTTCCCTTGTGTCCTTTGAAACGAGGTCAATATATTTAAATTCACTTTTACGTAAAGTAAGTTTCCGTTGTATACATAATTTGTTAATTTTATGTCCTACTTAACTACATCTAGCGACTTATTTTAATATCTGTAGAGCTCAAATTTATTACTTCCTTCGTCAGTAATAATTATTCTCTATCTTTTTTTACAGACTGCTAAAACAGTCTTAACTTCACATTTGCATATTTCGTATTTATTTCCGTACATGAATGAAAGCTTTGAATTACAATACTTGTAATAAACTTCAGAAAAGTTTTGTTTCGAGTTTAAAACCAAAGAGTATATAATGTAAGCTAGTGAAGTATCTTTTGAAGTTTTCAATTATTTACGACACTATGTCCTTTCAGCGAGCTTGTAATTATGGGACCCATTATACTTACAATCGATCGTTAATCCATTTGCGATATTGTCTTTGTTGTAGTAAATCGTTAACGATCTTGACTTTCGCTATCGATTCATCAAACGAGGAGTCGGTAACGGTCGGTCGGACGCCGTGACGTGTAAGGGTTCCATAACCCTTAAATCTAATGAATCTCTTAATTAATCTAAAACGGCAAAGAGTGTGCGTTGTTAGGGATTGTTATCGCTCTTGCGAGTGAACTTGGAACGTGGAGTAAAGTGTTACCTGTCATCATTTGTTTTATTTATCGAACCTATATTTATTACCCGTAAAGTGCTGAACGAAAAGTAGTTTTCTTCTTGCGTACCTACAGTTTCAGCTTCAAATATTCTGTAGCATTGGTGTATATTTCAGCACAATGCACGATTTCCGTGGCAGTTTTTAGTAGATAGTTTTTAATTTACTTAGTATAATAAAATTGGTTGTTTAAAAAACTTTGACTTCCGTCTATGCCCATAATTTAAACAAAATATCGACATAATATAAAATTTATATTAAATATACATAATTTAACATATCTATTACTTAATATTATGTACTAACTGAATCTTTACTTTCGTAAGCTTTACTCGACTCGTTTTTCCCATTCTCGTCGACGACGTCGCTCGTCTCCATTTCGCTTGGAGTTTCTTTTCCTTCGGCTGCCTCTTTTTCTTCTGCTCTCTTGTTAAACTTGTTTACGTCTGAAATTATTTACAACGCACTATTAATTTGTAAGTCAAAATTGTTTTGACCTTTAGGTACTACTTATTTTAAATATAGCTTATGTTCACATTAAAATTACTGTCCACGATGTTTTGGCTCGAATAGCCAGACCGCCAGAAACCAGAGTAAAACAGCGCTTACATGCTCTTACGCTAAGCCAGTGAAAGTGATTTATAGACCGTAAACGTGACTCATCTGTGGGCCTAGCAGGAACATTTGACAGCAGCGTAAACGTAACACTATCGAATAAAATTTGTATGGGCGCTGTCATGATTTTGACGGATTCTCATTCGATAACGTTACGTTTACACCGCTGTCAAGAAACAGGAACCTCGTACACCCCGAGTCCACTCACCGTACTTGCTGTAGTCGGCGCCCAGCAGGCGCAGGTAGTGCACGGTGTCCTGCGTGGTGGTGTACGCGCGCAGCGAGTGCACGCCTCGCCACCCCACTAGCGTCAGCTCTAGGTCACTGTCCGTGTCCTTGAATTCGAGCACGCAGCTGCCCGTAGCTGGAATAAATTACACATACAACTTTTTATTGTGCTATAAATGGCGAATGCATAACACACAGCATAATATATCACTGACTAGTGGCGCTGGTATTAGGTACGCGCATTGTTAGATGACATACCAGCTTAAGCCCGCGGCTCGCCCAACGGGAAAAATGTATTTTTCCGGGAAAAAAGTAGCCTACGTGTTAATCCAACACCTAATCTGCTAACATACCAAATTCGATCAGACTCAGTTCAGTAATTAATGCGTGAAAAAGTCACAAACATCCATTCATCCATTCTCACAAACTTCACATTTATATTGCGCTTAATATGACACATTTGGAAAAAAATTAAAAAATTCACAGGGAAATTAAAAAATTCACAAGGAGATGAAACAAGGAGAGGACGATGAATGTATTAATATTTAAGTAATGTGTATTTTGCAACCAAATGCAAAAATAATAATACATACCCAAATCCTTAACTTGCTTTTGCGTGTGTTCAGAGAACACTTTAATGTCTGGGGGATTGCTGGGGTCGTCATTATGGAGCACTAACACTAGGTCTTCCTTCAATATGCTGATTCTACGCTTCGGTCCTATGGAGTGGGATATACTTTGCAGACCTTCCTGTGATAACCTGTAAAAAAGTTACCAACATGATAATGTTTGAATTTAAAACTCAAACTCTTATTTCCATGTAGGTTAATATAGAACACTTATAGAATTGTCCTACATGATGCCTACCATCGGTTCGGAAACTAACCCGGCGAGAAGAACCGGCGTAAGAAACTCGCACGGGACCACCTTTTAGCAAAAAGATGGGAAAATTGTTCTCTTTTCAAAAAAATATTTTTACGTAGTAACTTAATCTATATAACAAAAGTCATAAGTACAGACTTATGTAGAGACAGTTACATAGAAGCAAACTCCTAAGGTGTGCAATCGCTAATGAAATCATTGACCTTATAATAAGCTTTAGCACACAAACGTACTTTAACAGCTTTTTAAGATTTATTATTGGTAAGATTTTGAACGTTTTCTGGGATTCTATATATACATAGATTTTTACAAGATTTACTTACTTTGATAAGTCTGATCACTGGTATTTCGAACTTGTTCTTATTTCTAGTATTCCTACAATGGATGTAGCTTTTCTTTTTCAAATTATTTAGATTCTTTCTGACATACAACACATTGTCCAAAATATTTATAATACTTATTTCTTTAAACTTTTCTCTCAGAGATTCAAAATATGACATCTTATAAATAGAACGTATAGCTCGCTTCTGCAGCGCAAATATTGCGTTAATGTTCGCAGCGTTTCCCCATAGAAGGATGCCGTATGACATTATACTATGAAAATAAGTAAAATAAACTAGTCAACTTGTTTATTTTACTGTTTTACAATGGCGTAGCTACTAAGGGGCAAGGTGGGGCAGGGCCCCGGGGCCCCTCGGGAAATACAAACAAACTATAAATTGAAGTAGTCAAAATTTCTCCCACATTCGGATTATAAATAAATAATATTGGCAACATGACTGCATGTGCATTTATCGCGACTCGCGCTGTGTCCTCATCGGAAATTTCTCTATTTTTTTGACTACATATGGTGCAGAACTGAGCTTATCTGCCAGATATGCAATATTTGTTTATATAATTTTATATTTGACCCTACTGCAATTTAGAATCTAGTGTTATTCCTAGAAACACAGAGGTGTCCACTAAGTTCATTTTCTCATTGTTTAATAGTACATTGGTTTGTGCCTGCCTAACATTTGGCAGGCTAAACCTTAAACATTTTGTTTTATTTGAATTTAAAAGTAATTATTAACATTAAATCAATGTTCCATTTTCCAGAGAGCACTATTTACCTCGTCGTAATTTGTCTGTCGTCTCTTCTCATTGAAAGTTTGTGAAGTGTCTTCGGAAAAAAGTACTATCTCATGCTATCTTTAACTAGATAAGGAAGGTCATTTATATAGACGAGCAAAAGAAACGGGCCTAAAATGGACCCTTGTGGCACACCTAGTTCTATTTTGGTCCCAGTAGAGCTTGTAGAATTTACTTCTACTCTCTGCGATATAAGGGGCACTTCAACTTAAAAGTTCATAATCGTATAATTTTCTGACCAACGTAGCATTCTCGACACAGTCGAAAGCCTTGGATAGATCACAAAAGAAACCAAGTGCATGCGATCCCTCCCAGGTCTCAAATATGCTGCATAGAAGATGCCTGCATCTGTTGTGGACCTTTTACTGTACTTTTGCGGAAAATTTTACTGAAAGTCGGTAGTGTAGATATTGGTCTATAATTGGCTGGGTCAGATTTATTCCCAGCCTTGAAAAGAGGCATCACCTTGCTATGCTTCATTAGGTCAGGGAAAACACCATTCTTAATACAATTATTAAAAACTAAGGCTAGGCAGGGGGCAATGATGTACAATTATTGTTTTTATAATTTTTATAGGCATACCCTGTGGGGTACCGATCTCTGGATCGGTAGTACTTTTAATATTCAGTAATTTAAAGGTGTTAATAATATCTGGGGTCAATTTCTTTAAAATAAAAATTGACATCACATTCCTTGACATATTCTCTGAGTATTTTTTCAGCAACTGCAGGTGAAGAATTTAAATATATTGTAGTTGAAACCGGAATGTCAGCAAAAAACTTTTCGAAGTTCGTCGCAACCTCTAGGTCAGAATTGACTTTTTTATCATTAACACAAAGTTCAAATTTAGTGTTACGACAGCCTCTGCCTCTTCCAGTTTCATCTACAATTATCTTCCAAATGGTTTTCACTTTATTTTTCGCCGTCGCTGTTTGACAGAAAGCTGAAATACCTTTTGGAAACTTATAAGCGACTTTAAAGGCAGATTACTCGAAAATGGTTGACTTTGTAAATAAGTCATGTATGAAATCTTGCCTTTATTTTAAAAGACCTATTCAACGATACCTCACACGATGTGGTAGAATGAAAAAATACTTGATTACTACTACAATTACTCGGTAATAAAAAGTTATGAATCTCCGAATATCAGAGAATTGATGTACAAAATACGTACTTATCTGTGGTAATCGTTGTCATCATATCTATATAGTCTCCATCTCTCGTCAGCTCCATCTAGTGGCTCAGTAGATAGATTTATTTCAATTAAAGTATAAAGTTATTTTCTTTTTCTTATAGCTCAGCAGTTTCGTACTAAAATACGTCGCTATTCCGCAACCCGCCACTAGAGCAATATATTGAACAATAACTTAGGTTATATTTAATCAATTATCTTTTATCCGCTGAGTTTGATGTATAATATTATTGCTTTTTTTGTTCCTATGTTCATAAACAACTTATGATACAACTTACAATAAATACTTTTTGTAGCCTCATATTTTAATTACCAGGCAGTAAATGTATGGCGATTTGCCGATCTCCTTTACAAGAATTGTGCAACCGAAGAAGTATGTAATAGTAAATTAAAGTTTATGTGGAGGAAGGTGTGCAGAATCCTAATATTTAAAAAAATGCTTAGAAATACATAAAAGTAACAACACACACTACCTCATATTATTAACACACACTACCGTGCGTTTTATATATATTTTTTAAATTTTATATATGGCGTCGGCTTATCTTAAAACCATTTGCCAGTGTCAAGTAAAAAAGGCGGGAAATAGAACTTTCGTTTCAATTTTCAACACTGTATTCCTTTAACGTCAAGTCTAAAGTCTAGTCAAAGTCCAAATAAATAGTCAGTACAGTCAATGAGTCATGTCAGTCGATTCAGTAAAGTGGTAGACGCTTTACTGAAAATTCCTAGGGAGTTTTGGCGGGAAACACAAAATAGCACGTTTTTAGAAGTTGTACCACTTGCCCACACTTGTGCACGTTAACGAATATTTAATGGTTAATATTCCACCAATATTACACATTAAGAACCGAAATAACACACATTTATGAAAAAAATGCAAAATCCTAACGTCACCCATTGAATTCCCCGGCAAAACTCGCGTTTTATACGAGGGCTGCACTAAAAGTATCGGGAATGGAATATTTCCACTGTTCCTGTCATATTAAAATCTTTTTAATTTAAAACTCCTTGGTTTTAAAAATCGAATACCGTTTATTTATTTAAAAAAAGATTCTCGGTCTTGTCACAAGGTCTTGTCAAACTTGTTTAGTCGTTGAGAAAATGGAATTGACTCGAGAAAATTCTAGAGCGATGATTTATTATGACTTTCGAAGTGGTTTAACACAAAAACAGTGTGTTCACCGGATGATTTCTGCATTTGGTGATGAAGCCCCATCCAAAACCACAATTTATCGCTGGTTTGCTGAATTTCAACGTGGACGTGTCAAGCTCAGTGATGATCCCCGTCAAGGTCGTCCAAAAACTGCTGTCACCCAAGAAAACGTTGATGTTGTGCGTAAGCTGATTGAGGAAGATTGACATGTGACATACCGCGAAATTCAGGCAACTTTAGACATTGGCATGAGTCAAATACAAATAATCTTGCATGAACAATTAGGTGTAAGAAAGTTGTTTTCCCGATGGATAGCGGTATCCATCGGGAAAACAACTCTGCTCTGTGAAGAGCAAAAAGCGGCTCGCGTTACTTGGTGCGTCAGAACTCTCGAAAGATTCCACGCAGGATCCTCAAATGCTGTATACAACATCGTATCTGGTGACGAATCCTGGATATACGCGTACGAACCCGAAACAAAAACCCAGTCACGAGTTTGGGTGTTCGAAAATGAGTTAAAGCCAACAAAAATTGTTCGTTCACGGAGTGTTGCAAAAAAAATGGTGTCCACGTTTGTCTCCAAAACCGGCCATGTTGCTACTATTCCTCTTGAGGGACAAAGAACGGTTAATGCAGAATGGTATGCTAACATTTGTTTGCCACAGGTCGTTCTTGAACTTCGTAAAGAGAACTGCAACCGCCGCATCATCCTCCATCACGACAATGCGAGTTCTCACACCGCGCACAGAACAAAAGAGTTTTTAGAGCAAGAAATCATAGAATTATTAGACCATCCGCCGTACAGCCCCGACCTAAGCCCTAATGATTTCTATACTTTCCCTAAAATAAAGAATAAATTGCGTGGTCAGAGATTTTCATCACCTGAAGAAGCTGTGGACGCCTACAAAACGGTCATTTTGGAGACCCCAACTTCCGAATGGAATGGTTGCTTCAATGATTGGTTCCATCGTATGAAAAAATGTGTCAAATTTCGCGGAGAATACTTCGAAAAGCAATAAATACATTTTTAAATAGTAATGTTGTGTCACTTCCTTGATTCCCGAAATTTTCAGTGCCGCCCTCGTATAATACATTGACATTTGTGAATTTGTCACAACATTTACTTTTTTTTTGTATCTAAGAAGCAAAATAACTCTTATAAAGTTAAACTTAAAAATTATATGAATTACTATCTGTACCGTGCCTACTTCGTTGGGCGTAAAAAATACTTTTTACTTATAAAAAATCACCCAGTGGACCAAATAAATCTAAAACATTCTCGAATACACACGCCAAAAATTGCATCAAATCGGTCCAGCCGTTTAGAAGCAGTTCAATTACAAACACACGCACTGAATATTTATATACATAATATTATGGATGAATTTCGACCACAGTGCGACCTCTAGTGTATATTAATGAAGTGTACTGTACTAACTTATTACTACAGAACTCATCAATACCAACCTGAAAGCGCATGTCATGTTCTTATTGTCACATCGCACGAATGCTTTCACACCTGTGTTAATTATTTTAATGTTGGCTTCATTGCTCTTAACCACATCTTTGACACTTGGCGACACCAAGTATATGTTCTTCTTTTTGCCAACATAACACCTGGTTAACAGACATGTGGAATCGAAAGAAGGATTCAAGTCGTAAAACTCTTTGATAGAAGGAAACACATCTTCAGAATCGCCCGAGAAGAAAACAAACGGATCCTCTCGGTATCCCCCCATTCTTCTACGCTTTTTAGGCGGTTCTTTCTTCTCTTCTTTTTCTGTGCTTGTTTCCGACTCCTTTTCAACCTGCTCCTTCTCCCACGGCAGTGGTGCTGTTTTTTCTAACACAGCTACAAAGAAACCGCCTGTGTCTTGATGGTGCGGCAAAATTCTAATACTGAAAAAATATATACATAATACATTGACCAGAGACGTTGCATAATGATTCAATTTCTTACCATTCTAATACTTATCAATGTTTTATAAGGTTTGTTTAATATATTTTTTTAGTTTAAATACATTAGAAATTAAGAACTTACCACTTGTCTAAGTTGTATTTGTCAAGATCTTCTGGTTTCGGTGGGAACATTTGCGGCCTCACTACCGTCTGCCACTTTTCTGGCACATCCTCATATTTGTCGTAGAATACCATGTCCTTAGAGGCCGTTCGCCAATAGGTCATACCTGGTAAATATAATATAAAAATTCTAGTCCTCTAGTTTTTTATTATCTACATTTCACTTGAGCAAGTTTTGAACATTACTTGATTTATTTTTGGGAACACTAAACATTTCATGTCTCACGAAAAATACCTGAGGCTCAGAAGGCAAGAGCTGGCAACACATTAACATTTAACTTATCACTTACGGCCGCACTCAGAGACATTTAGCCTAAGCGCGCATTGGCGGCCAGCCGCAGCGGTCACCGAAATGTATGCAAGCGGCCGCTGGCCGCTTGCGGCCAAGTGCGCGCACTGATTATACAATTTCGGTGGCCGCCAGTGCGCGCTTAGGCTTAATACTCACATTAGGAGCTACTTAGTACCGACTTTGACATAAAGTCCATACAGTTTCTGTCAAAATCTCTACTAACTCCTTATGTAAGCATTAAATGTCTCAGAATGCGGCTGTAAGATTATAAGACTACTAATCTAAAGTAATCACATAGATTATAAGATCACTATCTTATATTCATACCCTTTTTAAACTTCAGTCCGGGCAGTAAGTTATCGGCGTCCACCAGTTTCATAGACCCATTGGCCTCCTGTAGCAAGCGGTGCACGACAGACTCGTTCTCTATGGGGTTGAACGAGCAAGTGGAGTAGACAAGTCGACCGCCGACCGCCAGCAGCTCGCTACCGCGACGTAACACCCGGTATTGGATACTGGGGATTCATAAAGACTTCACAATATACATAATATTATATACAAATGATAATTCATATTATGTATTTAGATTTTTTAAATATGTTATCGATTGTTATTCTTGGAAGTTCTTGGTGGAAATTCATGATTCACAGTAATACTACACAATTAAAGTGGAAATTTAACAGCCTCCGTGGTCTAGTGGTTTAGAGCTTGGCTCTCGATTCGGAGGTCGTGGGTTCGATTCCCGCATTGGAAGAACAAAAAATCTTGTTTCCAAGTTTGGTTAGGACAATGCAGGCTGATCACCTGATTGTCTGACAAGAAAGATGATCCATGCGTCGGATGGGCATGTAAAAAGTCGGACCTGCGCCTGATATCTCACCAGTCGTGTCGGTTATTCGTCCCACTGGGTTACGAGAGTAAAGGAAGAGAGAGTGCTCTTGTGTACTGCGCACACACTTGGGCACTATAAAAAAACTCCTGCGTAGCTGGCCTGTTTTCAATTAAACCGGCCACCGTCACTGAAATCAGTGTGGGGAGCTATTATTATAAAGTGAAAAAAAAGTTCCGTGTATTATTTTAGTATTAAATATATTATTAGAAAAAAAAATAGTCATGGTCTTAAATTCACATCATATTGAATGAAAATCTATATTTAATCACATTTTATATGAGTAATTTAACAGGGGCACTGTTTACACAAAATTAATGCTTGTCTATTGCACTTAGTAAATAATATACAATGTATTTCTTAAGACTTCCTTTTTTTTAGTATTAATTTATCCAGATAATTACCTAACTACTAAAAATATTACTTAAAATATTTACAAACTATAAAAGTACTAAAAAGAAAATGAATGTTAGAAAAACTTAAAAAGCTACAAAAAATAAATCTCCCAGGTCGTCCCCACCAGGCAGAGTACTTAGAAGACTAAAAGAGTTTCCTCGCTGGATGGTAGCTCTTTGAGCCAGATAGGTGCCGGCTCTGGGGTCTCGGCTAGCCTCTATGAGTTTATTCGAAATTTTTCTGAATAGTTTGTGCCCACCCGGACCCCATGTGCCAAACGGTTCAAATATTAGATCCCCACTAAGACGCCGCTTGAGGTTCTCCGCCTGATTAGCGGCCGCACCAGCGGTACTTGAGGTGCCCTGGATATGGGACGGAGCAAGTGTATCGACGCAAATTATAGCGTCCCACACAAGAGCCTGTCCCAGTCTCCAAGGGACCAAGGAGGATGGGACCATGGGAGGATCATTCCGCCTGGTCTCTTGCCATCGTCGTGCACCAGTTTCTTACAGCTGGCACTCCGGCGGCGAGCCGAGGCAGGCAAGAGCCCGACGATCTCATTCGTTGAGGCAGTGATGTCGGGAGATGCGGCCGGTGCTTCGTTGACAGGATAGACCGTAGTGTCTGAGTCTGTCCACGTTTGCGCCACAAACGCAACGGTGGGGAACGACGTGGGGAACGCCAAGACGCAAAGAAGTGATCGAAAAGTTGCCCGTATTGGGTGACGGTAGCGCTTGTAGCCAAAGGCCCGACTCCCATTTCTCCCCAGCTAAGAGGCGAGCCTGCTCCGTAGGACTGGACGACGTGTTAAGAAGATTATTCCGTACCAGTCTACAGAGAGGCTCGTCCCAGAGCCTTTGGGAAAAGGTATTAGCGGGCAATTCGCTACAAGCACTAGCTGTGCTCCAGGCGTCTTTGGCCTCGTCCAGAAAGGGACTTATATTGGGGTAGGATGGGTGCTCTAATATTAGGCAGATAAGTTTATGGTTTACCTGGATTGAGGACAAGAAGGCCGGAAGCGATATATCTCAGGGTTTTCGGACACCCAGGCCACCGGACCTTACTGGAAGCGTTGCCCGAGTCCATGAGCGGTCATCGAAATTTAAGATTTTCTTACCCGTGTAAGTTGTTGCCATTCCCTGTGGACCACTTGAGCCATATGTCTGGGTTTTTCCTCAGCGTCGCGTCACCGGAACAGGGCACATCGCACAGAATCCGATCGAACTTTAGAGGCTTTGTGCTTTTCGGGTTCTACATAAAATATTCTAATAAGATACTTAATATTACTTCCATATATATTGTTGTAAGAAACTATGCAAAATTAAGTTAGGATCCTATAATAATAATCTATCTTCTTCTATACATATAATGAAACAGACAACAGTAGATTTTGAATGTCAGTACATAGAAAAAAGTTTGCTAAAAACCGAGTCAGGAGTAGTGTAAGAGAAATAGAACAAATTCAGATTTTTTCGAAATTTTTTGTTTCTAATTCTGTTTGTCTGTTTGTACGGGGTAATCTCCGAAACTGTTGGACCGATTTAAATGAAATTTTGCATGGTGGTAACTTTTATTCCCATCAAGATTTAAGAGACCGGAAAATAAGTAACTTATACAGCTTAGTACACAACAACTTCAGCGTCTAATTTAGTAAAATTTGGCATGCTTATAAAGGTATAATAAAAGGATATTATATAGGTAATAGATAAAGGTAAATAAATATTCATAAAGGTACAAAATATAAGGATATTATATAGGTAATAAACATAGATAAAGGTAAATAAATATACATAAAGGTATAAAAATATAAGGATATTGACGGTCAAACAATGTGTATTATAAAATAACATAAAAGTGACAGGTCAGTGAAAATGAAAAATTTAATTTTCACATGGAACTTATCTATATATTAGTTTTTTTCGGAATGTCAACAGTAAAATCGACCACCTTTTGGCCTGGTGCCACCTTTTAGCAAAATGACGGGAAAATTGTTATTTTAAAAGAAAAAAGTGTCTAGCAGAGCGTCTTTCAGCTAAGGTATACATATCTATAGATACTAATATTATTTTTGATTTGTGAGGCTGTCGGGGGCAATCTCTGGATCTACTGAACCGAACTTGAAAATTCATTTGCCAATAAAAAGCCGTAATATTTGTGAGTGCTATAAACTTGAAATTAACTTGAAGACTTTTCCGTGGTAGTGAGAATTGCAAAATATGTCGAAAAAAGAAAAAATGTTTCTAACAAAGGCTGCCTTAACTATTATTCCAATTTTAGATTTTGGTATCGAAGAATGATATCAAAAAATTTAGAAAAACTCCTCTGGACAATTTAGTCAGCCACAATTTGAGCCTAAGACAAAGACGATCGGGTTAAGGGTTTGCCCTGTAGTTAGGCCTTTTTGAAAAAAGTCAAGTTTTATCGAATTCCGTAGAATCATTTCCAATGGCCAATTAATAGTGAGGCACGAAATTTGTGATTTTTTTTTGTTAATAAACATTACAATACGCGTGACCTAAGTAGTGTATTATTGCAATCACTCGCTACGCTCGGGCGCTAAGTTCACACCGGGGTGAAATTATTAGTTTTAAAGTTGAACACAGGGACGAAATTATTAGTTTTAAAGTTGTGTTAAAATATTATGTAATCTCAGGGAAACATGCGTCTTAATGATCTTCCACACGTCATCACACGTGTTAATGATCCTCCACACTTAAAAAAAGGGCTACTTCAAAGTCACAGAAAAGCGTACATAAAGTGCAGGTTTAGGTCAGACAGTGCTATAAAAAAATTATTGAAATCGTTAAGTTAAGCGTTAATTCGCTAAGTATGTCAAGAACTTGCATTTGCTTGAAATCAGCAAAAGTCGTATATTTTCCGGGAAGGCAGCTCCTTATGCAACGCACATTGACGAAATTGATATTTTCGAAATGCATACTTTCAGCTTTTTATTTGATTATATATATTTAATAATATAGCGAAATTGGCATGCTACATATAACTTTCCTTTTGGCGGGAAAATCACAACACAAGTTTATGCATGTTTTTTGCTCAAGGAATGGGCACAGGACATCTACTAATACATAATAATATATACTTACATATGGCGGATGACATTAGAAATTTAGGCAGGTATAAAATTGATTCACCTTTTCATCTGGCACAACTAATGAGGGCATGCCCGCACCATCATGGTTGGTGATGACTATACAAGGAGAGTTGAGTCTTTTGGCTTGATGTACCAACATGTAGCACCGGCTGTTGTCCACATCATTGGCCATCACAAAACCTGAAATAGTTCTTATTATTAATCAGGGCCTTTATTGGATTTTGGCTTGCCCTTAATTTTACTTCTGCTTATTTCACTGTTCATTATAGTGTTTTTTAAAAAGTGTGCAAGTAATATCATTTTGTGACACAGTAATAATTAATTATTAATAATTCACCTGTAGGCATTTTGTTTTCCTCAGCATGAAGAAATTCTATAAGTTGTGCTGTTTTTGAGCCAGGAGCTGCACACATGTCTAACACCTACAAATAAATATAATATTTTAGAAAACCATTATGGTTTAACAAATATCTAATATTTGAGTACTAATATTTGTATACGAATTAATTAAAATCATATTTTTATTTCTATGGAATAGAGCAGGGGTCTCCAAAATTTCCAGCCTTAGGGCCATACTGAATACTCCAGTAAGTTCCGAGGGCCAAATCCATATTATCATTATTGCCGGTGGTAAAAAGTGAAATAGTCCACTGATGAAAAAAAAAGTCCGAAAAAGTACGCAACGTTTAAAAAAGGCTGCAAATCGGACTAAAGTCCGCAAAACGGCAACACTGCATATTATTAATTTTCCTGTCATTATCTGTAATTTCTAGATTAGTCGTAGAGTACGAGCCATGAGGAGTAACGTGACACGACATCTCGTGGACACAAGCGGAAATAGGTAGTACCTTCTATCGCTAACAGATGGCGCTAATATCACGTACAGAATAACCTCGTTGGTTCGAGAAAGTTCTGGTGTCTTCCACTCACTTCTAGATGGCAGTAATTGGAATATATAAGAAGGCTAGGGGCGCAACCACAAGTCAGTTCCTATGACACTGTTGTGAAATAAAATAGTGCGTACCTCCTTAAAACGTGTTTGTGCGTGTTTAAGTTTAAGACATCTTTGTAACAGTATTTTGATTTGAATTGTTGCTATTGTGTGTGATTTAATAGTATGGAAAAGTAGCGAAAAATTGATAGTGAATGCAGAAAATTCAAAGATCAGTGGAACATTCAGTATTTCGTAATTGAGTCCAGTAACAAGGCGCTATGTTTGATTTGCAATGAAAGCATAGCCGTTCTCAAGGAATATAACATTAAACGTCATTATGAAACAAAACATTTTCAAAATTACTCAAAATATACAGGAAGTTTGCGGACAGAAAAATTCGAAGCTATGAAGCGCGGATTGAAATCGCAGCAATCTTCATTTACAAAACTCAAAACTGAACAAGAGGCTGTAACTCATGCCAGCTTTCGTGTGGCTCTTGAAATTGCAAAACGTGGAAAACCATTCGCCAATTGAGAAATGATTAAAGAATGCATAATTGCAGTAGCCGAAGAAATGGTTTTCTTTGGCCTTGGATGAGTCAACGGATGTGTCAGATACTGCTCAGGTGTTGATTTATATTCGAGGAGTAGATAAAAGCTATGAAGTGCATGAAGAACTTCTTGATATGTATAGTATTTATGGCACAACTACTGGTACAGATATTTTTAAAGGAGTTGAAATGGCCATTAATCAAAAGAACCTTCGATGGAAAAACTTAAATGTATTACAACTGATGGAGGCAAAAACATGAGTGGGAAAGATAAAGGAGTGGTCGCTCTTGTGTCAAAGGCTGTAGAAAATGACGGTGGTTCAAAACCATTAGTATTACATTGTATAATTCATCAACAGTCTTTGTGCGGAAAATGTTTGGATATGTCTGAAGTTCTGAAACCAGTCATATCAACTGTTAAATTTATCAGATCTTTTGGGCTGAATCACCGACAATTCCGACAATTTATTGAAGAGATTGGAGAAAATGACTTACCTTATCATACTGCCATACGTTGGCTTAGTTGTGGGAAAGTCCTTCAGTGCTTTTTTGAACTTTGAGCAGTGATCGAAATTTTTTTGAATGAAAAGCGTCGCCCTCTTACTCAATTACAAAACAACGCATGGCTGTGGAAGTTAGCATTCTATGTTGATTTGACAAAACATGTGAACGAACTGAATTTGAGATTGCAAGGAGAAAACCAGCATCTTCCTGATTTATACACTAATATCAAATTATTCCGGAAGAAATTGATACTGTTTCAATCACAACTACAAAGTAAATGTTTTTCACATTTTAAAACATGTAAAATATTCAGCCACACCACTGAGACTGAGTTTCCTATCGATTTTGCAATCGAAACTTTGAGTACTTTGAAAATAAATTTTGATACTCGTTTCTCGGACTTAGATGCCATTGCGAATCAAATTAAGATTTTTCAGAATCCTTTTGATACTGACATTGAAACCCTAGCCCCGGAACTTCAAATGGAAATGATTGATCTACAGTGCAGTGATATAATTAAGAACAAATATCAAAACTCATCTTTGTTGGAATTTTATAAGGGTCTTCCACTGACACAATTTGATAATTTGCATAAATTTGCTCGTGGGCTGTTTCCTGTTTTTGGTACTACTTATTTGTGTGAGAAGACCTTCTCCAAAATGAAGTACACAAAAAATGTTTACAGATCTAAATTAACTGATGAGCATCTTAAATCTCTTTTAATAATTGGTACAAGTAAAATTAGTCCACAACTACAAACTATTGTCAGTGGAAAATCTCAATTACATAAATCTCATTAGTATTTCATATGTCATTATGCTTGTTATAAGTTGTTTTTATTTAAAATGTATAAAATGTTAGTTGGATTCATTTCAATAATTTGTTAGTTATTACAATTCTGTGTTTCTTTATCCAACTTATCAGAAAAACAATAACAATAAGCCTACAACAATCTTATGAGTAGTTAGCCCATGACCATATCAATGTAGATGTCATATTAATAATTATTCAACATAAAATTAGAATACTTCAGTAAACTAAATTTAATTTGCTATAAAAAATATGTTCTCTAAAAGGAGTTTTCAAGTATGCTAGCTCTCCACGGGCCGGACAAAATCTGTCCGCGGGCCGGATGTGGCCCTCGGGCCATAGTTTGGAGACCCCTGGAATAAAGTATAGACTATAGATAACAAATATAGGAACCTTATGATGTGGCTCCACTTGTAACACAACAGGCGGGATCATAGATACCGCCTCCTGTCTAGACACACCGCCAGCTGCAGTCTCAGCAATGAGGAAGTTGTGCAGCTTGTACAGAGGTTCATTGCGACGGATGTCTGTACGTGATAAATGCAACTGCCATGCTAGACCTCCGGGGTACCTGACAGTCAAAACAAATTTAAAAGATATTAATAATGAGGATACTTAACTATAACAAAAAACATCTATGTTCTACTGATTAAAATAAAATAAAAAACTTTTTAATACCTACAAGTTGTATTAAATAAGTTTTTTTATTACTCAATTAGTTGTACTTTAGTCTTCATTACATTATTTTCAATAATTTATTTTAAAAAACTACATAGTAAAAATTTACCAGGGCAGATTTATGGGCTTTATTTCTTCTTGTTCCTCCGTTCCTTCCAGTTTAAGTTTCATGTTCAGTATCTGCGAGAAGTATTCACTTTTGACAAGATTCAATAGGGCATTGGCCTCCCTTTTTGTGCCAGATATACGGAAAGCTGTAGGTAGATTTTCCTTTATACTCTTCATGAATTCGGGCCATTCTTCTTCAGGGCAAATTTTTTGTATCTTAAAAATATTAATAGAATGTATTAATCATGTTAACATCATCTATAATATAGTAAGTGGATTATGTTAAAAAAAACTTAGTATGAAAAACTATTAGTACCTTATAGTATTCTTCAAAAGAGGCATTCTCGCGCACTATGTCTTCATAATGCTTTCTTTCATCACTTGCTGGCTTTGCCTGTCCGGTATTTTCCTGAAAGCAGAAAAACACTTTCAAAATTTGTAACTAAATACAAAAATGTAGTTTCAAGCCTGGTGATAGTACCTGTTCCTTACGGTCCCTTTTTCTCTGAGCAAACTTATTAACGTTACGGTTTCTTCGAGCCATTTTCGAAATAGGGTTTAGAGCTTTATATACCGTAATAAAAATTTGCGTTTTATTTATAATAAATTGAGTAGTTAGTACATAAATTATTAGGTACCTATCCGAATTCCGTAACCACAGTTTATTGGTTTAGGATTGACACATTTGTCATGTGAAATGTGGTAAACAAACGCACAACAAACGCATAGGTTAGGAATCTCCTTCTTCTTGTGAAATGGTAAAAAATTGACTTTACAGTTGAGACCATAGATAATACAGGTTTTAGCAAGATGAGTGCCTCGTTGTTTTTGTATATCCTCCATAAATTTGTGTTATGATTCTTCCCCCTTACTAATAAAAATATTTACACAACGGATAACTTAAACAACGTTGCTATCTTTTTTTTTATCATTTGGCAATTCCAACGTATCGGACAAAGACAGCAACGTTGTTTACGTTCGTTATCCGCTGTGTAAATAGTTTTATTAGTAAGGGAGATAGTATGTGATATTGGTAGAACAATTACCATAAAATTTTCATAAACGTGCACAAATATGGGCAAGTGGTAGCTTGAAAAGTGTTTGTGTTCTCTCAAACGGGCAAAGCTCAATAGGAAATTTTAGTACCTACTTACAGCTTCTACCACTTTACTGAATCGATTAATTTGGACTTTAACTAGACTTTAAAGTTTGGACTTGGACGATTTAGAAAAAGGTGTTGAAAACTTACACGAAAATTCTATTCCTTTTTAACTTGAAACTGGCAATAGTTTAAAAGAACTTTTTAAGTCGGACTTTTGGCGGGAAGTCGAAAAGAGCGGGTGTTTAAATTTTTCACTGTTTTGTAAAATATAATTTTCTAGTTTATATTACTGTAACATTGTTGTAAATAGTAGTTTTTAATTGAATTTAATATAATAAAATAAAAATGAGTGAAGATAGCGACGGGGGTCCGCCCCCTGGAGATACTTCCAAAAAAAGAAAATTGGAGGAAAGTACGGTGGACTTCAGAATGTTCACAAAAACTAATTACAAAAGACAATTCCCAGAAAATTATAGTGGAGATTGTGTCGTATATGTGGAATCGATGAATAATGAAAAATTGGGAAACAAAAATCCCATTACTTTAACAAAATTATTTACAGAAAATGTAAAGGGTATAGTAGGAGTACATCGAGTGAATGCATATAAAGTTGGTGTAACTTTTAAGAAGCCTGCGCCAGCTAATTGTTTTTTGAAAATGGACCATTTCCTTATTAGAAATAAACTAAAAGCTTTTGTACCGGCCCACCAGTCGGAGATTACAGGAGTTATTAAATATGTACCGAAAGATCTCTCAAATGAAGTTATATACAAAAATATTACATGTGACACAGAAGTTATTTCAATTAAAAGATTTTTTAAGAAAGTTGAAGGAAAACTTACACCGTTGGGTACAATAGCAGTTACTTTTGCTGGTACAATTTTGCCTCAACATGCCTATATACAAATGTTTAGGTATCCTGTACATTTATACATACCACCATTACTACAATGTTTCAAATGCCTTAAATTCAACCATTCTGCAAAAGTTTGTCGTGGAGAGCAAATGTGCTCCTCATGCGCTGGACGCCATTCCTACAAAGAATGTGACGTAGAAGAAATTGTATGCATTAATTGTAGCGGTAATCACTTGGCCATCTCGAGGGACTGTCCAGTGAAGCAGAAGAAAATGCAAGAAAAGAGGAAAAAATATGAGAATTTTAACCATAGTTATGCCACTGTGGTGAGTAGTGTCCCATTGCTCACTGACCCCAAATCTTTTCCAACTATTTCACGACCAGTTAATGTACCACCTGTTAGTAATACCAAAACAACTTTTAATGTAGAACAAATCATAAACAATGATATTATATTGAATGCTTTAGTAAAGTCTCTTGTAACCCTCGGAAATGACAATAGCAATAGTCCAGTAACAAATAAAAGAATTAAAGATATATTATTAGCCAATTTAATCAATTAATGGATACATATCTTAATATAACACAGTTTAATATACAAAGCTTGCAGAATAAGAGAGCCTTATTAAAAACATTTCTTTGTGAACATAATATAGACATATGTTTGTTGAATGAGACATGGCTTAGGAGCTCAAGTTTAATTCCTGATTTTACACCATACAATTTTATATGTAAGGATTCAGTTAATTCACATAACGGTGTAGGTATATTAATTAAACAAAACTTGAAATATAACATTATAAATACAAGTTTTTATGAAACAATTCAAAATCTTTGTATATCCATAGAAACTTCGATGGGAACAATATACATTCTTTGTGTATATTGTCCACCTAATAACAGGTTTGATACAAATAAATTAAAAAAGGTATTACTTGAAACACCTAAACCATGCCTCATCATGGGAGATTTTAACGCACATCACTTATTATTTGGTTGTCACTCGAATAATAATAGAGGTAACAGTTTGTTCAAAATTATAGATGAATTTGACATGTGTATATTAAACGATGGGAGTGCCACCACTATTCAGGTTCCAAATAGAAATCCCTCTGCAATTGATATAGCTCTTGTTAGCCCCACATTGGCTCCATTCTGCGAATGGCGTGTCCATGATGATCCAATGGGCAGTTACCACTATCCAACTCAGGTAACCCTTAATGTGAAGCCGTCAATATATGAAGTACGTCCTGTGGAAGAAAAATATATTTATAGTAAAACAGATTGGACTAAATATAGTAAGTTATCAGAAACTTATTTTTCACAATTAAATATAGATTGTAATAATTTGAAACCACTCGAATTATATGATAATTTTATCAGTATTTTAAATAATCTAAGAACAGTAACAGTCCCCAAACAAAATCCGAAAACAGTTTCAAAACCAATGAGGAAACCAGCTCCTTGGTGGAACCGAATATGTGATGATGCAGTTCGAAAGTCCAAGGAAGCTTTAGTTAATTATCGAACTACACCCAGCATTAATAACTTTATTCATTATAAAAAGATAGACGCTCAAAAGAAAAGAATATTAAAAGAGGAAAGGGTCAACTCATGGCATGATTTGTGTAGTAGTTTTAATAGAATGACACCTGTTTCTAGAATATGGGGATATATTAAAAGATTTAAAAGAATAGGTACTTCTCATAATAGATTTTTAAATGATGAATGGGTACCACGTTTTTTGGATAAGATATCAGATTCATCTCAGATCAATGAAAGCAATTTAAATAATATATTGAGCCATGCCATTGAAAATGATAGTAACTCCTTTATAAATAGACCATTTACACTGAGCGAATTGTACATATCTCTAAAAAGTAGGAAAGATACAACACCAGGTTTGGATAATATACCGTACATTTTAATTAAGAAACTACACCCTTATGTTTTAGAAATACTTTTAAATATTTATAATAGGTTATGGAATAGTTTAGTTATACCAGAGTCATGGAAAACTCAATGTGTCATTCCCATCTTAAAACCAAATAAATCTGCTAATAACCCATCCTCATATAGACCTATTTCCCTATCATCATGTTTGGGTAAACTTTTCGAGAATATGCTAAAACTGCGGTTAGATTATTTTGCTGAATCACAACAAAAGTTACCAGATATTCAATTCGGATTCAGAAGAGGCAAAAGTTGTTCTGGAAGCTTTGTATCCTTTATACACGATTTAAAAAAGGCAAAACTTAGTCACTGTAATGTTATAAGTGTATTTTTAGATGTAAAAGGTGCCTTTGATAATGTAATACATTGAACCATTAATTAAGGTTTTACAAGAAATGGGATTTCCGATGAAAACTTTAAAATGGATTTTTGAATTTTTAAATAATAGAACAGTTTGTTAGATATAATAATAAATTATATGGGCCCAAACAGGCCAATAAAGGCACAATGCAAGGTGCTACACTCTCGCCGTCATTGTACAACTTTTATACATCTCAAATCCATAATTTTGTAAATATACCTGGAGTAAAGATTTTGCAATTTGCCGATGACTTGCTTTTGTATAGTGTAAATCAAAACTTAAATATGGCAGTCAATCATATAAACAGTGCATTACATCAATTACAACATTATTATAATAATATTTTAAAATTAGAAATCAGTACAGAGAAAAGTTCAGTGTTAATATTTAGTAAAGATCAATCCATAGAGCCTGTTAACATAACTTATAATAACAACATAATTCCTATTGTGAATCATCACAAATTTTTAGGGGTTATAATAGACCATAAACTTAAATTTGATAAACACATAAATTACATATGTCAATGCCATGAAGAGCATAAATATAATGAGAAGTTTAGCAGGAACATTTTGGGGCTCTGACCCAAAAACTCTTAACATGTTATACAAAAGCATAGTCAGAAGTCATTTTGATTATAGTTCGTTAGCTTACATGAATGCAAACACAACATTACTAAGAAAATTGGATGTTATACAGAATATGGGTTTGAGAATTATAAGTGGAGCCATGCGCACCACTCCTATTGTGTCCATGGAAGTTGAAAATTGCATACCTCCACTGTCCTTGCGCCGCCTACAACTGGCTGAGAGATTTTGTCATAAGGAATTGTCTTGTGATGATAATTTTATTGTTGATAAAATTTTACATTCTACAGAAATTGTACAGTCAGCTGCAACATCCAACATCACACCTAATAACCTCATTTCGGCTTCCTTACCTGAAATATCAATATTAATGTTATCAACAAAAAATCTTACCAAAAATATGTATACTAGTAAAAAGTGGCCAATTTACCAATACCCATATGAAACTATTCTTAACTATATTGATGTTAAGTGTCATTTAAATTCTGTTACAAATAAGTTTGACTTTTTACAATTTTTACAACATAAAAGGGATTTTTACACATTATATACTGATGGTTCCAAAAGCGCATGTTAAAGCTGCCTACTATGACCCACAAATGAAAGTAAGTAAATGTTTTAAAATCCCGCATAATTGCAGTATTTTTACAGCAGAGGCTTGGGCAGTATTAGCTGCTTTAACTTATATACATACCAGTGTAAATAATGTAAATATTTTAATTATAAGTGATTCTAAAAGTGTTCTATGTTCTATATGTAATAATACTTTTTCCTATAAACAAAATTATATTGTGTTTAGAATAAGATATATGTTATCAAAGCTGATAGAAAAGAAAATAGAATTTGTATGGGTTCCCTCCCACAGTGGCATACTGGGAAATGAAGTAGTAGACCAGGTCACCCGTAGAGACCATGATGTGGATCTTCTAGACAGTTTTAAAGTGCCTTTTACCGACTTCTATCAACAATTTAAATCTTCAAAAAAAATGTTATGGACAGAATATTGGAAGACTGTCGCAGCTGAAAAGGGAAGATGGTACGCGGATATTCAAAGGGACTTACCAACAACACCATGGTACTATAGATTTGAGTACGTTAACAGGAAGTTCATAGTTTGCATCAACCGCTTGCGATCAGGCCATTGCCTAGTTGCGGCGCATCTCCACAGAATGAATATTTTGGACGATAGTAGATGTAGACATTGTTTTGGAGATGACGAGAACATTAATCATCTGATGTTTGAGTGTCCAACGTTTGCCATACAAAGGTTGTTGTTAGACAATGCGATTAGTGGCATAGCAGAAGAAAACTCACTAAGTGTCCCCCGCCACATTGAAGGATTATTAAAAAATTCTGTTTATTTTGTTCCCATTTTTAAATATATTGTCAATACTGTTGGAAAGGTTTAGATAAACACATTGTGTAATTTATAGGTTATATTTAATGTCATTTTGTAAAATGTTATACTTCTCCTACTTCAGTTAATAATGTCTTATATGTCAAAACTCAAAATGTATCCGACTGAAGGACTTTGTATCCATGGTCATGAATAAATTAAAAAAGAAAAAAAAAAAACTTTTTAAGTCAAAGAGCCATAACGCCTTAACTATTTAATTAGATAAAATAAAAAAAAATATTCTTGACAGTTGATCATTGACATTTTTGTTGATTTTTGTAAACAGCTGATAAATAATTGAGGATCAGATAGAAATAGATCACAAATTTTTGCATTCATCTGTGTTTCTTATTTAATTATTAAAATATTTGATAAGGTAGGAACTAGGATAAGAACTTTTGAAATATACAAGCTTATACATGTAACAACATAAATATTTAACCTCTCAAGCTTCATTTTATAAAATTGTTTTTGTTGCCGTTTTGTGGTAATAAAATTCATATTATATTATGGACTGAGATTCCAGGCCCGCCTGACTACCCTTATATTTTTAATCATAAAATTTATATTAAATTGTGGTACCTATTAGTACAATGAACATAGGTATACTCGCTAGTTTGAGCCGTGGTGGGCCGATTCTCAGGTACAGGGCACCAAAAAAGAAAAATGTATTAACTTTTCTTACAGCCTTTGAAATGGTCCTTACGTATGTTATAGTAGAATAATGACATTTAAATATCTCATAAAGTGTAATTTACACTGATTATTTATATATAAAAATAAAATATGGAAAATCATTTATGTAGAATTTTTTTTCATTTTTTCCCCATTCAGCAACCAGCAAAATAGCTATAATCTAATGAGATCGCTATTGGTAAATTGTGGTTGTTGTTTCCTTGATCATTCCTTGGTCATTCCATATCTAAAATCTGCTTCTTATTCGTATCTGCATCATATTGCAGATGAGATTTTTCACAAGTAGCTATATTTTTATGTTCCTTGAGTCTATGCTTGTATTTGTCACTACTAGAATTAACAGTTTCTCTGATTGTTTCTATATGCATGTGTTCGTGGATTTGAGTTCCGTATGAATCAAGGTCATGGTTCTGAGAGCAATATTTTAGAACCTCTGCAGTATTTCTATATTACAGTTACTTGCAGAGCCCCAGAAATCTATGCCATAGGTCCATATTGGCTTTGTTATGGTCTTGTACACAAGCAGTTTATTGGTCAAAGATAGCGGAGAGATGCGACCCATCAGCCACGATAGGCTTTTGAACTTTAGATTTGCTTCAGTCTTTTTGGCTTTTATGTAGTTAGCTCATGATAATCATTTATCTAGGTGCATGCCAAGATACTTCACACAGTCGCTTTTAGCCAGTACTTTAACTCCTAGATGTACTAGCGAGTATTTGATCTTTCCCAATGTGAATGTTATATGTATCGATATGGTGGTAGTGGATCTTATTCTCTATTTTTTTAGCCTTTGATTAATTTTGTTAAGTTGGACTTGTAGTGTTTCTAATGCTTTTTCAGGGTCAGTGTCGCTAGCAAGGCATGCCGTGTCAACTGCAAAAGTTGCTATTTCTACTTCTTCAGACTGAGGGAGATATGCTGTGTATATTGAGTAGAGCATTGTTCTTATCACTGAGCCCTGTGACACTGACGCTCGAATGGCATATAGCTCAGATGTTTCTTCTACATATTTTACTTGAAACTTTCGGTTGTTCGGGTATTATGTAGAAATGATTTTTATCTATGTAGAAATAAAATCATTAAATTCTAACCTATACCTAATACACTGGCGGCCACATAAACTGCATCATAGTGCAAGAATACATTAAATCAAATTTAATTACGAAATATGCAAACTTTTTACATTTATTGGTATTGGAAAGTAAATTCTGGTTTATAAACACAAAAACAAAATCAAATTTATATATGGTACTATCACAAAAGAAAGAGAATATTATATAGAAGAAATTTTGTCAATTTACTAAAGAATAACTCGTTGTTATGTTAATGTTGTGATTGATTGTTATTTTTTTTTTGTTTTGTTACATGTTGAATTATCGTTACTAATTGTTTAATTGCTAGTATGTTTTCATTTTAAACACGTTTTCCTCTCACGAATATGGACGTATCGTCCGAAAAAGCTGCACAAATTGTTGCTCTAGTGCAGCAAGGCCTAGACCAAGGAACAATTGCTGCAGATTTAAATGTAAACCAGTCTACGGTTTCCCTAGTTTACAGAAGGTTTATGGAGACAGGTTCATTCAAAAGAAGTCGTGGAACCGGGAGAACTCGGATGACAACGTCTCGTGACGACAGGTTTATTGTGACAACTTCCTTGCGAAATCGGTTTTTAACGTCTACAAGCATTAAAAATGAGCTCCACCAGGTACGTGGCGTAGCAGTTAGTTCACGAACCATAAGAAGAAGGCTAAAAGAGCGTGATATCACGCCTTTCAGACCCGCAAATGTACCAAAATTGTCTGCAGCTCACAGGCAAGCTCGACTAAGATTTGCTCGTGAACACTTAAAATGGACTGAAGAGCAATGGGCTTCCGTATTATTCACTGATGAGTGTAGGACTTGTTTGTACGGTGCTGATGGTCGCAGACTAGTCTAACGTAGACGAAGAGAGCGATATGCTCAAAATTGCATTGAGGAGAGGGTTCCATTTGATGGCGGGTCTTGTATGGCTTGGGGCGGAATATCGATAGATGCTCGAACTGAACTTGTGTTTATTGACGCAGACATACATAGCCATGGTAACCGTGGTTTAACATCATATCGCTATATAACGGAGATATTGGACCCTCATGTGGTACCTTTTAGCGGATTTATAGGCGAAAACTTCATTCTGATGCAGGATAATGCTCGTACGCACGCAGCGAGACAAGTTGAGCAATACTTTACGCAGGTTGAGATTCGTTCCATGGATTGGCCAGCACGTAGCCCGGTCCTCAATCCGATAGAACACGTGTGGGACGACCTAAAAAGATCTGTATTTACAAGAAATCCGGTCCCGGCAACGGTTGCTGCGCTCGGAGTTGCATTGTCACAAGAATGGGACAATACTCCGCAAGATTTTTTAAACACTGATCAGGTCGATGCGAAACCGACTTCAATCAATTATTAGGGCAAGAGGAGGTAATACACCTTATTAAAAACAAAAAAAAACTTTTTCTTTTCTTAGTATTGTAAAATTTTCATAAAATGAAAGCCATTTTTGTTCTATTCACTGTTTCATTCCAAATAGCTGCAAAAGGAGTAATTTGATTCTTTTAGTGAGAAAAGTTGACCTATACACACATGAATTGATTTTTTTTATCAGATTATGATCCAGTCTTAGCATTAACATTGAAATAAATCAAAATAGTTTGCACTTTCACTAATTATATTTGATTGAAAGTTATCTTGCACTATGATGCAGCTTATGTGTCCGCTAGTGTATCTCTGTTCTAAAAAATGTCTAGAATAGTTTTGTTCCTTACCTACGTTATTCTAAAACCACAAATAAAATTGATACTATATCAGAATGTTAGTACTTATAGAGAGTGCAATTTGCATTCAATGCAAATTACTTTGTACATTACTAATTAAAATATGTTTATACTTTTTAAATTACACGGAAAAAACTGTTTTGTCGCAAATTCGATTTCTTCGATTTCGATTCCGTTTCTTTGGAAAAATAATGCATGCCCATTGTACCCTTCATAACAAACCTCTCTGGCCACACCATCAGTGCGTCGTCTTAAGATAGACCATAATATTATAACAAGAAATTCAATCTTTCTGTGTAAAATTGAGCAATTTTATATTTAGATAAAAGAAATGTATTCAAACATCTATTTGCTACCTTCAATAGTTTTGTCATGTCATGGCAAGTAATTATCTTGAATAAACAAAAGTTTGATAATATTAATAGGTATCATATTTAATATGTAATACTTAGTACTATATTCTTATCATACCTGTGTGGCATGTTACTTAGCCAACATAAACTTTATTAAAGTATTTTTTTTAATTATTTATTTCATCTGATTTTTTTTGTATAATAAAATTAAAAAAATGAGATAAAGGTAATAAACTGTTTACATTAATAAATCATAGTTTTGTATATATTTTACAAAAATAATAAGTAACTATATATATATATATATATATATATTTAAATTTTACCATGTTTAATTTATAGTATTACACTTACATTCAATGGTTTAACATGATATTATCCTAATCTTCTATGCAAACATTGTATATACCTTGTGTTGAAAACTATTACAATTTAAACGAGTCGAATATAGGTACCTATGCAAGACATGTATAAGATATTAGATTGTGACATTATTGTTGAAGATACTTTACAGATGGGTCCACCAAAAGGTTTCCAGTTTGCAATTGATAGAGGAGGTACCTTTACTGACGTGTTTGCCCGTTGTCCAAATGGGAAGGTGCGTGTTATGAAGCTGCTTTCTGTGGACCCTCGGAACTATAATGATGCACCTAGAGAAGCCATAAGAAGAATCTTACAAGAGGTAAGTGATTAATTGATTTATTTATTTAATTATATATTATCATTAAATATACCTGCTTCAGTGCTGGTTTTCAAGATTCTTTTGTTCGTAATTTATTTTTATTATTAACAAGTGTAGTAATATTATATTAAACACAAAGTTAATTTTAGGAAACAGGCAATGCTTTGGACAAAGATGGAAAAGTGGATTCATCACTTATAGAGTCTATAAGAATGGGGACTACAGTTGCAACTAATGCCCTCTTAGAGCGAAAAGGAGCTAAAATGGCATTGGTTATCAATGAGGGACTTAAAGATCTTCTGCTTATTGGAAATCAAGCTAGACCAAATATATTTGATTTGGTAAGTGTGCTAAAATTTAGTTTTATATAATTTAAGATGTTATTTTATAATACAACATTATGCAAACTGTATACATAATATATACTTAACTGGAAATATTATATAGCGAAGGCATTACAAAATTTATATTTTATCTTTTATTCACAGAATATCAAGCGTCCCGAAGTCTTATATGTGGATGTGGTAGAAGTAGACTGTAGAGTGATACCAGCTCTAGAAGACCGTTGCCAGATAGACAAGTCTAGACATGAATGGAAAGAAGTATATGGCACAACAGGTCAGAAGATGATTATCACTAAAGATATAGACGAGGAAGCCGTAAAGAAAGACCTAATGGAATTAAAAAAGAAAGGGATAGACAGTATTGCTATTGTGCTCGCACACAGTTACACTTATGCAGAGCATGAGAAGAAGATTGGAAAAATTGCGGTTGAATTAGGTATGTTATTAAAAGATCAATATGTTAAATGAAAATGCTTTCTAAATCAGTTGTCAATAATAACATTTACTGTGTTTCTTCTTTAGGTTTCGATCAAGTATCGCTATCTCACTCTGTGACGTCGATGGTGCGTCTGGTCCCGCGCGGATTCACGGCGTGCGCGGACGCATATCTCACGCCGCACATACGCGAGTACGTGAAGGGCTTCGCTGAGGGATTCTCCGAGGGATTGCGGAACTCGAACGTGCTGTTCATGCAGTCTGACGGTGGATTGACACCTATGAATATGTATGGGTTTATATATATATATATATATATATATATATATATATTTATCTATAGATTAAAAAGAGATAAAATAGTATTTTTTTTGTAAATAAAGAGTCTTCATTAGTGTTACATTAATATGCCTTATTAATGAATCATTAATTATTATTATTATATTTTTAGGTTCAATGGTTCTCGAGCCATACTGTCTGGTCCTGCTGGCGGCGTGGTAGGCTATGCGCTGACTTCATATCAGAAGGAAACCGACTTGCCCGTAATTGGTGAGAATTTCGCTACAATGTATGCATGTTTTTCTTGTTGTACTTGACATAAATATTATTTATACCTTTACATACCTGTTACATATCGTGAAAACTCTTAATATAACGTATGCGTACGCGCAGGTTTCGATATGGGCGGCACGTCGACGGACGTGTCGCGGTACGCGGGCGCGCTGGACCACGTGCACGAGGCCACCACCGCCGGTGTCACAATACAGGCGCCGCAACTCGGTATGTATCGGATACATAAATATACTTACCAATGTACCTATATTTATGTTGTTTGTTCTAAGTTGTTGTATAGGTCTGCACCGTCCCCAATTCGTATTAATATGCTGAGCAGTGAGCAGATCCTTTGTCGTAATCTTTGAATTGATTTCTGACTGTAGTTCCTACTATTTCAGACATAAACACGGTGGCGGCGGGCGGCGGGTCGATGCTGTTCTTCCGGTCTGGTCTGTTCGTGGCGGGCCCGGAATCGGCGGGCGCGCAACCCGGACCCACCTGCTACAGGAAGGGCGGCCCGCTCACTGTCACCGATGCCAACCTTGTTTTAGGTAAGTTAGCAATGTAGAAAATAATCAAGTCTTTATTTATAATTACTTTGACCTAAGTATTATTTTTTATTATGGCGGCTTATCAACCTCAAGTAGATCTTTAGCTCCAAATCGAGATAACGCTGTGACGTCCCTATTATAAGCCATTTCTTACGATTCGTATTTACTCGTTAAATTATATTAAATATCTTCGATTAGTTAAAGATTGTATCATAATAATTTAATTTTCAGGGCGTTTATTACCAGAATATTTTCCAAAAATATTTGGTCCCAAAGAAAACGAACCGTTAGATAAAGAAGCCACAGTGAAGGCTTTCACAAAATTGACGGAAGAAATCAACAGTTTTATTTCAAAAGAAGGCGGTAAAAAGGTAAGGTTTTTTATAATTTTATAACCTAGCTCCTTGACCTTTTTGAAACGATGAACTGATTAAAAGAAATATATTTTTTTATTTAATTATTTCATTGTATTTACAGATGACCATGGAAGAAGTAGCTATGGGCTTTATAAATGTCGCGAACGAGGCGATGTGTAGACCAATTAGGTAAAATTAGACATAATTGAATAAAAAAATCATTTTTGTGTAGATCTTTTACTTTTAATTTATTTTATGCTTTTTTGTATGTAGGTCTCTGACGACAGCGCGCGGTCACGACGCCCGCGCGCACGCTCTGGCGTGCTTCGGTGGCGCGGGCGGGCAGCACGCATGCGCCGTGGCCAAGAGACTCGGGATTACTACGGTCTTGCTACACAAATACGCGGGTTGGTTTGTCATATAGTCAATTATAATAAAATATATTATTGATTATTGAAAATATTTTTGTATGAGGAACATCATAAGCTAGATGCGAGTCTTGTTTCTAAAATAACATGCTAGAATTATATTTATATAATTTTATAAATATAAAAATAACTCCAGGTATCTTATCGGCGTACGGCATGGCGCTGGCGGACGTGGTAGAGGAGGCGCAACGGCCGAGTGCGGCGCGCTACTGCCCGGACCAGTTCGGCGAGCTCGACAGGCAGCTCGACGTGTTGGCCGCGGTTTGCCGGGACAAGTTGCGCGCGCAGGTGACATACAGCGCAGAATTATCTATTAACTTAGCGCATGGACACTGGCAACGACAAAAGAATAAGGATTTTCAAGGTCGTGCTGCCTGACAGCTGTTTGTCCCGAAAAGGACAAGCGCCGCCGGGTGGCAGAAAAGGTATTGAAAACATTCATTGACAGTATTCGATACCCCTTCCGCTCCCAGACGGAGCTTTGTGAAGGTCGGGTCTGCCTTCTGGCGGCAGAAAAAATATCGAAAACCTTCAACGTTGCAGGTCATTTAATTAATTAAGTACTTGTGACATAGTGAATAATGTCACAAAAATTGGACGTTTTAATGTTTCAGGGCTTCACGGACGCTCAGATAGTGACGGAGCCTTACCTGCACCTGCGGTACGCGGGCACGGATTGCGCGCTGATGGTGGCGCCGCTGCCCGCGACCGGCGCGACACGACACGGCGACTTCTACACCGCCTTTATTAAGCGGTCAGTTGGTTCATAAAGCGGCGTTTGTTGTTGTAAGTGATGATGTTTTAATTAAATTATTATCAATAATCTTGATAGGTACGAGAGCGAGTTCGGCTTCACACTGTCCGGTAGAGACGTGCTGGTGGACGATATCAGGGTTCGCGGCATCGGCCGCAGCTCCGTGCCGGAGGAGGCAGCGCCACCTAGCGGGAAGGACACACAGCCCACTGTAGAGAAGGTTCGTTCTACTTAATTACCTTAATTTTGATATCTCTTTTATTTTTATTTTTTCTTTTAATTTGCCTTTTTGCTAGTTTAGGACTGAATAAAATTATTAGCACAACAAATATTATTCATACTTTAATAATAATTTGTAATCACAAAAGCAAATTATAACGAGATACTCTCGAAATGTAGACCACAGTTATAATATTACTTTCGAATTTTTGGGCTACATTTTTTACCACATCAATAAAATATATTATCAAAGGCCAACGCTCTTATTGAAAAACATTTATGTAGGTGGTGCAAGTGTACTTCGACGGGCGCTACCGCGACACGGCGATATACTCGCTAGACAAGCTGCGGCCCGACCAGCAGGTGCCCGGCCCCGCCATCATAATGGACAGCTTGTCCACCATACTCGTGGAACCAGGTACGTTTGGTGAAAACACCAAGATTGACGATTTTCTTAAACTATTATTTTTCAACTTAGACCGCAGCGCAAATTTATTTGGAATAGTGGAAGCCCGAAAGGGAGATTTTCGACCGAGCGGGTGGTATGCTCGGTCAGGCCGTACCCCTCCACTGGAGCCCGTGCAGCAGCTTTATAGCTCCGACTCACTAGGTGTCCCTGGCACTGGCGACTCAGAGAAGACTCAATATTCGAACTCCAGTCTTCGGGGGGAAGTGATGTGGAGGACCATTTAGCGCCACAATCTGAATCGCGATATCCAAGTTTTCACAGCTCGGCGCTCTATTATATGTTGAAATTGTCAACAGTCAACAGTTGAAATTACTACACTGGGCGAAACCTGCATACATGAAAGCATCTCTCTCGGCTGGAAATCTTACCCTTGGGGCTTCCACTATTCCAACAAATATCAATAACCATAGGTACATTAAACATACATAAATGTTTCATCAAGACCAGTCGATATGAGCCTATATATCCTATAAATTATTAATTATCAGATTGTCGTGCCGACATCACGAAGTACGGCGATATCCGTATAACAGTGGGCGCGGCCGAGACGCAAAAGATCGGCGCCAACCTCGACTCTGTGCAGCTCAGCATATTCTCGCACCGGTTTATGTCCATCGCCGAGCAGATGGGACGGTTCGTATTTTTATTATTATTATCTGCAATGCGCTGCAACTTCATTCTGGCCTTGTTCATACAAAAAAGGATTAGTAGTTTCCCTGAGCTGATTACTAATATTGATAACATTGACTATTTTTTGGAAAAGACTTTCACTCTACATAAATAATTGCCAATTACCTTTTCTATAGCTCTTTTTATATGCAATAACAAATAATTGCAAAAACAGTTATATTTGTACGTTGTTCAGGGTGCTGCAGCGCACATCGATCTCGGTGAACATCAAGGAGCGGCTGGACTTCTCGTGTGCGCTGTTCGGGCCGGACGGCGGGCTGGTGTCCAACGCTCCACACATCCCAGTGCATCTGGGTGCCATGCAGGCTACGGTGCAGTACCAGGTATGAAGGGGCGTGCGCTCCATATAGGCAGAAATGCATTGCTTTACTTGTCATTCACAGATATTTTAATAAAACGTTCGTACGTTTTAGATGACTTTAATAATTAATTAATAGTAAATAAATTAATTAAAAAAATATAATAACTTAAAAACGCCTAATATTTTATAAATAGCAACTCATCTCATGCCGGTGCGTGCTGCAGGACAATTCGCATCGCATGTATGTGTAATTTTCATACTTCGCAAACTCCAGCGGCAGGCGATGGCTCTCGGCTTCGGTTCGGCTATCCGATCGCTTCCGAAAACCGCCGAACTGGCTTGTCGGAAATTATTCGTTGCCTATAATCCGAGTAAAAAGAATAGTCGGAAATCTAATAAATCACGTATGCACATTATGCATTTTTGTTTAGTAAGGTTTTATTTGTTTAAATAGAAGAAACGTTTTGTGTTTCGCGGGGGCCATATTGCATATTTCATGCGATAAGCATTGTTTACAATTTAATCGCTCCAGTTTATTTATAGTTTTCTTAAAAGATTTTTCATTTTAACATTTGAAAGTGTGTACATTTAACAGTTTATTACTGAGTTTCTATAATAATTGTAGTGATTTGCTTTTACTAGTGAGTTAGTCGATTTTTTTTCAAATGTTATTTGACTGTGAGGTTTTGAAAATGTGTGTTTATTAAAAATTAAAAATAACAAGTTCTCACAATTGTAATTCAGTGAAAAGATTCAAATTCTGTCTAAAGGTAGGTGTGTACTCGAGTTACAACAATTAAACCAGCAAAAAAATAATGTAACTCAAAAATTTCATGTTAAAAGTTATGAAACGTATAACTGGCTGTGTGGTTGTGTACACACGATTAAATTATATTGTTTTCCTTGCATATTATTTAGTAATTTACATCGGGATATAGTAATCTCAAGTAACCGGAACCTTAAATATGTGAAAATTGAAGCTGACTGACTGGTGAGTAGTTATAATATTTTAAAATATGCTTATTATTTTACTTATTAGAATTTCTTTCGCCGCGACGATCGATCGCTGTTTTGTCTGCGTTGCCGTAGAAGATGTACATGAATAGTAGTACATCTAAGACTTGCTCTGTTTGCATGGTTTCGACTTAGAGATCCGTCGCTTGGCTGTAGCTATGCTAAAAATCTATAACCGAAAAAGTTTTTGTGACCGAGTACTTCGCCGCATACCCAGTGTCATAATCCTGTGCACGCCACTGAGGTATGTTATGTTGGCGTTTAATCGTGCATGGATATTTTTAAAGACAAACTTGCATTTTATAACAATAATTTTCATCGTTTACATCCTGGAATATGTTCGATGATACGAATATTTTCTAAAATCTCGCTTGTCGTAGATGGAAGTCCGCGGCGACAGTCTCAAGCCCGGCGACGTAATTTTGGCCAACCACCCCAAAGCCGGCGGCTCCCACTTGCCCGACTTCACCGTCATCACGCCCGTATTCCACAAGTTAGTGCCACTATCTTTTTATCTCAGCTCAACTATAAAATATTACTCACAAAATGATTGACCAAACAAAAAAGAGGATGACGTGTACAGAGTAAGTATACGTGACAAAAGTGAAATTAACCAACCATATCCGTGTTGTTCGTATGACGAGACCTTGAAGTTTCACATTCAATGCGCCTAAAGCAGAAATATTTGACACAATTTTTTACATAGGTTAGGTACCTAGTAGATTCGAATACACAAATACTTCCCAGAACACATATTGCAGCAGTTATAATCTTATGTGTAGTTCCAAGAAGCCAATATTCTTCGTGGCGTCGCGCGGTCACCACGCGGACATCGGCGGGCTGACGCCGGGCTCGATGCCGCCGCACTCCACCGCGCTGCCGCAGGAGGGCGCCGCCTTCCGCTCCTTCCTGCTGGTGGACGCCGGCCGCTTCAACGAGGAGGAGCTCGTTAGAGGTTCGTACCTACATAATACAAATATTTATTATCCAAAAAGTCTTTTACAGAAAATGATACTGGATCCCCACACTAGGCAATGCCTGGCCTGTGGGGACATCGAGGATACAATTTTTGGTGGTCAAAGAATAGACAATCGGACAATTTAGTTTAAAATAAAGAGAACAGAATATTATACTTATTTACTAGAGAATATTTACTGTGAGTGTGTTTGTGTGTGTGAGTGTATTAGTGTGTGAGAGAGTGTGACTTTAGACAGTAACCCTTATCAGAGTAATGTATACAGGATGTTTGATAGAATGAAGACAATTCGTTAAATGGATGGGAGGGAGGAGAGTGAAGACAAATCGTTTGAGCCCCCATACTATGTATTGCCAATAGACCGCTTGTGAGATGTTCGCCATTTTGTATTTTGCTCAAAAGTGAACCGTTTTCACTCAAAAGTGAAAAAAGTGAACCGTGACTGGTATGGGTCACCCACTTTTAAAAATTGTGTAATTTCACTTTTATAATTTCTATTTAATAATTCCTAGTCGGTCGGTAAAAAAGTGTAGTTTGTTCGACAGTTACTTAGAATACTTTCTCCCAGAAAATGAATAGCTTCCGTGGTGTCTTTTTAATTAAAGTATTTTTTTTCTGTTGTTAGAACTGATGAAGCCTGGCGAGGTGGCCGGATGCTCCGGTACGAGGAACTTGGCGGATAACCTCTCGGACTTAAAGGCGCAAGTCGCGGCCAATCAGAGGGTATGTAACCTATAAACCATACTATAAAACTCTAGAATAGTTTAAAAATATAACAAAAGTATTTTCATACTATAATAATAATATGTAAAACAACTGACAGTCATATTTTAATCTTCTTGTGTACGTTTCCAGGGTATCCAGCTAGTAGGCGAGCTGATAGACCAGTACGGGTTGGACGTGGTGCAGGCGTACATGGCGTACATACAGCGCAACGCCGAGCTCGCCGTGCGGGACATGCTCAAAGTGCGGTTACACTTATACAGCATGTTTCTAAAAATATAAGTGTTACATAATGTTTTGAAAATACAAGTCAGAATTTTGATATAAAACTTAAGGAAATATAGTTATTTACTGTATCATATGAGAGATAGAATACACTTCACAACACTTAATTAAAAAGCTATATTTTTTTTTGTGTATTACAGCAAACTTAAATACGGTTTAACACCTTTACCTATTTTAATTTAGGAAATAGCCAAGAATTGTATTGTGCGAACAGGATCGGCTGTATTGGAAGCCACTGACTACATGGACAACGGCACACCGATACATCTCAAGATAACTCTTGACAAGGACGAGGGCAGCGCAGTATGCGATTTTACGTAAGTGCTATATTGTTTAATAATCTTTTGCCGTATGTTACTAAAACTTAAAAGTAAGCTGCTTAAAACAATTTTTGATGTTTAGGTTTTTTCTGACTTTTATTCATGACTTTATCATATTATTTTTAATACGTAGTGGCACTGGAGTTGAAGTGTGGGGTAATCTGAACGCGCCAAAAGCCATCACTCTGTCCGCTCTGATCTACTGCCTGCGGTGTATGGTCGGACATGACATTCCACTCAATCAGGTAAATTGACTCGTACCTATTGGATGTTATGACTATTACTCGAAGCGTGATTGAAAAGTCTCTCTTTCATGATACCCTTTTTTTGAAGGGTTGCTTGAACCCAATAACGGTGATAGTCCCCGTGGGTTCTATCCTGGACCCGTCGGACGACGCGGCGGTGGTTGGCGGCAACGTGCTCACGTCGCAGCGCGTCGTCGATGTCGTGCTCAAGGCATTCCAAGTCAGTACCTACTACTTACGTCAGTACTTACGATGCATACGTTATTCTACATAAGTTATAAGAAGAAAAATACGAGGGAACAAACTACTCTATTATTTAATATCAGTCAGTAAAATGGTAGAAAAAAATATTCTGTTTCTTCCTACTGACAAAGAGAGAAGAGAAGAAAGAGATAATATTATAAATCAGAGTATGCAATATATTTGTTGTTTTGTAGGTTTGTGCCGCTTCTCAAGGCTGCATGAACAATTTGACGCTGGGCGAGTCCAGCTGGGGCTACTACGAAACTGTGGCAGGCGGTAGCGGAGCGGTGAGTAAACTTAGAACCAGCATAGCGTATTTAAAAGCGGAATAAAAGAAACGCAATATGAATTGATGTGTTATTCTTAACAATTTCAAGTGCTCAACAATTTTATGACACATTTGGAGAATTATACGGTTCTCGCTTTAGTATAGAGAGCCGATGCGAATATTATTGTATTATTATTACAGGGTCCAGGCTGGGCAGGCGCGGGCGGCGTGCACACGCACATGACCAACACGCGCATCACGGACCCCGAGATCGTGGAGACGCGCTACCCCATACTGGTGCACCGCTTCTCGCTGCGCCCGCGTTCCGGCGGCAGAGGTTCTATAGATTCACATTTTGAGTGAATTCAAAATAAAAATCAAACGCGAATATAGCTACTAAAGGATCTTGGCATAGTTACTGGCGCCAATTTGAAAAATCTTGACTTTGCGACCATCAATCAAACATGGCGTACTTTATAGGTAAATTAATGAAGTTGTCATGTTCACCCTCGCACTCACGAGATTTGACAACTCTACACGATTTTCAGCTCTATTGCATTAAGCAGAGCTCTATTTAAATACAGCGCAGTTTTTTCTGTCTTGACCACTAAAAACGCTAGTGGGAACGTACTGTCATGCAATGGACAATGGAACCAATTTTCTCTCTCTGAACTCTAAGCTGAGCAAAAACTAAATTAATATTTGTCTCCTTCATACTCAAAAGCTTATACGCGCGCGATAGTGTGACAGAGTGAGTGTGTGACTATGTGTAGACGTGCCAACAAAACTATATTTACCTATAATTCAAACCAAGACACATCTCACAAGACCTCTCCCAGATAAGTTAATAATCGAAGTCAAAGTATAAAAATTCATACATTGCTGAAAGAAGCATTTTGTTATAAAAAGCTGTTTCCTTAAGTTTGCCATATACGTTTACTTTCCAGAATTTGTTCTTTCGACTGGCTCATGTTTGATGCATGGCTGCAAAATCGAGTTTTTATTAAAATAGCGGACAGTATACTATGCCAGGCTCCATAAAAATTCCCATATCCCTTTTCCAGTGTCTCCAAATGTAAAATATAGCTCTTATGTGATGTGAAATGTGTTGTAGTACACAATATGATGGCGTCATTCGGTAACCATGTGCGTGTTCGCAGGCGAGTGGGCGGGCGGCGACGGCGTGCGGCGCGAGCTGGTGTTCCGGCGCAGCGTGCAGCTGTCCGTGCTCACCGAGCGCCGTGCCTTCCAGCCTTACGGGATGAACGGTATTTTAATTTCTTTATACAATATGACCGCCAAATGAACAGCGCGTGGTAAGTAATTACCACCGCCTATGGGCACCAGAGAAGTTGCTAATGCTTTTACCATTGTAGTTATAAAATATGGTATGGTAATTTTAAATCAACTTAGTAACAAAATCTGATCTACTGTATTACTGGACTGAATACTGTATATTTTCAGGCGGCGAACCAGGCGAGAGAGGTCTCAACCTGTTACAGCGCACGGACGGTAGACTCATCAACCTCGGGGGAAAGGCGTCAGTCGAAGCTTATCCTGGGGTATGCATAGTAATACGAACTTAAATGGCGCAACTTACATAACCGTTACCAAAGTGTAAATAATATAATATTTGATCTGTTTTCTATATTGATATGACAGTAATATCTCGGAAGTTTGAATAAAATGGCATAATATTTGCAGGACAAATACATAATGTGCTCCCCCGGTGGCGGCGGATACGGAAAACCACGTCAACAGTAGAAAAGGGCAAGAAATTTTTATTTCTTAAGAAAAATATTTTTGATTCAAGATAATAAAAATCTAACGTGTTATGAAGTAAGTATTAAATGTAAGTTACCATTCATAAGAGTAGTGATAATGCAGTGCCATTATTTAGTACAACAAAGGCATTATATTATGTAAGCATTTTACTTTTACAAGTTACATAATATATACAACAGATACATGATATTGTGATTAAAGTTATACAAATTGTAAATAAACGTGTTAAGCGTATAGCGGTAAAATATTCGCACCGAGACGCGATACGTCATTTTTAAAATAGAGGTTCAAAATTGAACTTAACTCTCTACACAAGCATCATACGATCTAATTTCCAGCTGCACCACGCAGCGCAGCGCCGCTCTTGCAATGAAACATCTATCTTTTTATGTAGTAAATAAAGTTCAACTTTGAATCGCTCTCTGAAAAATGCCGCGCCGCGTAGCGCTTCCTTGTAAGCTGTCCCTTAGGCAGCTTGAACATACTAAGCACAAATGATTGCAAAATGCACAACTCCTTATAACTTTTTGTTGTTAACTTTGTTATGTTATTTAGTTGTAGAGATACAAACGATCCAACGAATAACTGCATTTATTTACCTTTGAAATATATTTTATTACTCATGAAATGCCTAAAATATAAAAATGAAATAAAATTTGATTTCCTCTATACCAATAGTTTCTTTAAAAATATTATGAGAAAGTACAAAACATAAGATGGATTCATCATAGCTTTTTATATTAACTTTTCTAGTTATTATTATCATAGCTTTTTACTTTACTTACTTTTTTACTTTACTTTTTACTTATAAAGTATTGAATATTAGTATTATTATGATTTTTTTTTCTGTTATTGTTAAAATAAATGCAAATTCTATAAATATTTTCATATAAAATTTTTTTATTTAACTTTATCTGCAATTCATCAGAACTGTGAATAACACTACTAGTCTCCATTTCCCTAGCTATGGTCCCAAAGTGCCTAAGTGAAAAGAATCACAGCTATTGCCCGACTAGAGAAAACTTTTGCTTGCATCTTGTCAAGGTACTTTTAACATCCAGCATCTTCGTGCTAGTCACTTTCCGTCAGGCACGTGTCAGGGCCCATGGTCACCGGCTGCAGCTAGAGCCTCTCTATTTTCATACGCCCAGAATCCATGGAGCTCCAGCAGTATAGATACTGCAGTATGTCCATGCCCAGATCGCACTAAGTCCTGTAGGGTTATCCGCGCAGGGTGCTCTGGTCTGATCATGTCGAATATCTCGTCTTTTACGTCCTCAAAGTTAACTGGCTCCGCGCCATGGGCTATCATCTGTTCCTGGATCGCCTGTGAATAAATTTTATAACTGAATGAAAGCTTACTGACAAATATTAATTAAAGATCAATTGATATAATCAGAATAGTAATTTGGAATAGTAAAATATTAAGAAGAATGACGTGATTATATACTATAGTTTCACTCAGTTCATATAATATAGTTATAACATTTTTAGTCCCAATTTCAGTAACACCTGTTAGTGTTAATTGTTGTTAACTTTAACAGGCGTTGGTGAAATTGGAACTTAGTCAAACAAACTTGTATACAAGAACAAAAAAATATATTCTAATTATTATAATTTACTTACGGCCACAATCAGATACATTTAATGCTTATTCAAGGACTCACATTGTACAGATTTTGACAGAAACTGTATGGAATTTATGTCAAAGTCTTTCTATAAGGAATCAGGAATTTATGTCTAAGTAGCTCTATAAGTAAGCGTTAAATGTCTCTGAATGCGGCCGTTAGAGTTAATCTTACCTTAAAGAAATAATTAAGAGTAAATGCGTCCAAATACCCTTGCGAGTTGATGTCTAGAACTCTAAATAGGTAAGCAAGTGCAGCAGGTTGGCGACGGTTCTCCAGAGCGAGAACCAGGTCTAGATATGTCTTGTAGTCCATTTCCCCATCATAGGTCAGACACTGTTGGAACACACGCTGCAGGAATGCCCGCGTCAATGTTCCCGATCCATAGCTAAAATTGAAAATATGACATGCTTTTCTAACAAAACTATTTTGACCCTAAAATACCGGCTTAGTTTATGTATTGAAAAAAAAAAGTTTTTTTGTGCGCTGTGTTACTAAAGAATGATTCCTACCCAGCTAACTCATTAATGCTTAACATTCCATTGTGATCCCTATCTAGATTAAGGTATTGTCCGTAGACCCTGAGAGCAGATGCCGCACTAAACCAGTTCTGTTCCTGCAAGTCCATCGGCAAGTCTTCTTCACGTAACTGAAACAAACAAATATTTTAAGAACCACTGGACATTATTTTCTAAATATTTTGACATAATTTATAAGTTTTTTAACTCTCTTACCTCCAACAAATCATCCAAGAAGGAGCAAGACAAAACATCTCTTATCCTCACCCTTCCTACACGAAGTGGATCAAGGAAGAATAAAAACTTCCGAGCAGCAGTGCAGACATAAAATGATGTGAATGAAGAATCTAAGCCGTCTAAAGCTGCAAGTGATGGGACCAACTCAGCAATGTAGCTCTCTAAGTCCTAAAAATATATTAAAATACCTTACATAATATTTTTTCCTCGACAATCATAGTATTTCTATGGCAGATACAGTTGATGTATGAAAACATTAAATATATAGGTGTGCTGTATTTGCTGGTAATGACAAATTGGTTATATATAAAATTCTTAGTTCCAAGTTCTATCATGTAATAACTACAAAATAACAAAGAACATACATGTTCAGTAAGATAGCCCTGCCCTGTGACATCATACAAAGACAGTCCAATCCTAGTCTGCTGCAGCCAAACTCTTCTCATCACATAGTTGAACAGAGACACACCTCTTACACGGCCAACGCCTCCTTCAGCTGCTTGTAGACGGCCAAACACTTCTGCGGTAAAATAAGGCCTGTAAATAATATTTAATAAGTGAAATTAGTATAGAAATTATGCTGCACTTTAGCTTGAAGTATGTAAGATATTAATATATATATATATATATATATATACAAAATTTATTAATTAGATGACTAACTTGTATTTAGGGCCTGCTTCATTTCTTATCTTTTTAAATTGAATATAATCAATAGTTAGCTCATCACTATTGGCCATACTAAAACTGCCATTAGACTTTTCAAGGAGACTCCATAAGTGCTTCAGCTCACTATTATCCAGCAGTTCCTTGCTTTTTTTCTGTAGAAATTGAGCTCTTGTTTCCTCTCTCAATTTTTGTGCTAAAGTATCATCATGTCTTGGCAGTTTGAAATAGAACTTTGGTATCTTCTTGTAAGATTCTGGATCACCTTCTAGTTTGGGTTTGTAAAGTTGTTTAAATGTTTCAACTTCAACTTTTTCACTTTCTTCTTTTGTAGTGGCTGTGTTTTTTTCTGAAAAATGTAAATATCATTTTACATAATTTTTCATTCCAAAACCCCTAAAAAGTGAAGGTAAAAGTTACAATAGTGTTTAGAAGTGTTTTACGTACCATCAAATTTTTTAATATATTTTCGCAAACGATTTTTCAAACTTTCATTCGCTTTTCTTTCTTTTTCTTCAAGTTCAGGATTGATAATGCAGCTAGTGCCAACAGTTTCGATACTTTTGTTTTCTTTACCTACGTTACTCATTTCAATTATTTTGAATTGATGGCAAAAATTATATTATTGTGTCTTACTATTTCTTTAATTTAAATATTTAATTTGAACACGAATAATGTAAAAAAAAAACAATTCCAAAAGATTCAGAGCTAATTTTTTTTTTTACTCGAGTCGACATTTGAGTTTTGACAGCAATTTGACTGTTTAACATATATCTATACTTCGTGCATGGAGAATAGAGGTAAGGTGTACCATCTCCATACATGAAAAGTGTCCGTAAAATACCGTTAAATAGGGGGCGCTACAGACGCAAGGGTGTAAAGCGGCAAAATTTAAACGGATAATTAAATCTTGGGATCTTCTTCGGTTTTATATATAAAAATATTTTCGACTATACGAGTAATTAGAATATTCATGATTTACTGAATTAGCTACTAAAAACTAGTCATAGACATCAAAAATTCTAACTTCATAGCACACATTCTTGTCACCCTAGCGCCATTATGGCCAGTTTTGGAACTATTATTTAATTACTTTTGTCGGACACTTTTTAGCTTTTCTGCCTTAGAGAGATGGTACTCCTTACCTCTATTCTCCATGGCTTCGTGGTTTAACAAATAAAACATTTTTTCATAGTGCAACATAGTTTACACTGTCGATTTAATTTTCTAAATCGAAAACGCACGTAGCATAACGGAGGAATATGAATTAGTAGTAGTAGTATGTTTACTTGTAGTTTACCGGAGGAAATCGATAAATAATTAGGACCCTGATCAAATTAATTCTCACGCCGTGACGCCGCTGATGCCTCCCTTTTATTTTGAGGAAGCAGTACTCCTGAACAAACTAGCTACTGCGAAGAAAGGTTTACCCAGAGGCTAGACTCTATAATTACCTTCCTTTATCTTGCGTAATTAATTATATTATGCATGACGTACTTACTCACTTATTTTTTGTTTTATGAATGACGGCAACACCACCTAAGCTATGGTAAAAACATAGGATAGGACATATTATTTTTGTACTATCTAACGTATTTCAGTAGTAGTACCTACTTATCATCTATATTCTATGCTAACGTAGTAGCATACCATACCAGTCATACCACAGTGTCAATCTGCTACATTATGTTGAATTCAGAATTCAAATACAAATCAGTAGTTTATGTTTCAAAAAACATACACTGGCGGACAAATAAACTGCATCATAGTGCAAGAACACATTTAATCAAATTTTATTACGAAATATGCAAACTTTTTTCAATATATTGGTATTGGAAAATAAAGGCTGGTTTATAAACACAAAAACAAAATCAAATTTAAATATGGTACTGTCACAAAAGAAAGAAAATATTATATAGAAAAAATCTCGTCAATTTACTAAATATTATCTCGTTGTTACGATAATGTTGTGGTTGATTTTATTTTTTTATTAAAAGTTATTATTTTTGTTTTGTTACATGTTGAATTATCGTTACTAATTGTTTAATTGCTAGTCTGTTTTCATTTTAAACACGTTTTTCTTTCACGAATATGGACGTATCGTCCGAAAAAGCCACACAAATTGTTGCTCTAGTGCAGCAAGGCCTAGACCAACGAACAATTGCTGCAGATTTAAATGTAATCCAGTCTACGGTTTCCCGAGTTTACAGAAGGTTTATGACTAATTTTCAAAAAATTTTACGAAATTGTCAATAAATTGTATCGTCAAGAAATGTCAAGAAAAAAAATGGGTTTATGCACGATGAACTTACGTAAGATGTATCTTTAACCAACCAAAAACAACAAAACAACTAATTACATATATATAAAAAAAAAGACGATGTTTGAGGGCTATAGAGAAGCAAAGTACATCTACTGAGCTTTTTTAGTATGTCATTACAGGAAATGATATTTTTGTTGAAAAATAGGTAAGTAGGTTCTGCATACATATCTATAGCTTCTAATTCTTTTATTATAAAAATTAGCTAAAAAAAAAAGGTTTGGGATATTCAATTTGACTGTCTTCTTTAGACTTATTAAGATTTTGTTCTACCTTTGAAAATATCATTTTAAAATGTCCTGTTGATTCATCCAATATTATGTTTACGTTTTTATCAATTAATATCTTTATACGTCCAGATTCAATGTTTTCTTTCTCTATTTTCTTCTCATTTTCTTTTTCTTCAACATCTCCTCAATTAGTTCTGTTTCTTTCGCCTTAGGTTCAATATATTTTTGTTCATTTATAGTCTCTTCTTCGTCGCTTATTATGTCGTTGATCGATTCATCATAATCTGTATGTAATGTCGCTATCTGTTTCAGTTTCAGATGATTTTACAGCTTTACGGGGCTTCCTGTTCTTATTGTGGACATTTGGACTTTGTGATTTTCTTTTCTGGTTATTTTCCTGGATCAATCTATGGATTTTTATATTGTAACAGGCGCAAAGTCCTTTAGACGTTCGAATTTCGCAAAAACAAGACAGCTCCCTATAGTATATAGTACCGTTAAGATCTTTCGTTATAATTTTATGCACTTTTAATGTTCCTAGGACTGCCACAAGATTAGTAGGTATTAAATTCTGTATGCTATTGATGTTTTCTTCAGGCATAGTTTTACTTTAGTTTTTAAAGATTTTAATGAATTAAAGAAAAATGAATTAAACTTCTGCGTTCGGAATGTCTTTCCCATAGGCTACGAGTTGGTCCAGTTTGCGTTTTACGGCACCTCCGACTCCGTCTGCTGGGCCTTTTCCGTGAGATGCTTCGAATTCCAAGTAGCATTATCGATTACGCTTTCTGTAATTATTTTATTAAAAAGGAAAGAAAATTTTTTTGGCGGAACTGTGTTGTAGGACCGTCCGAGAATAAATGTTGCCGTCGAATATGGGTTTAAGGTGGGCCCAAATAGCACTAGGATCATGAGCATTTGAAGGAAAAATGCTGCAAAACGATATGGGTTTGTAGTTTTTTGTGTAAATTATACCTGTATGTAAAGTAAAAGGGTCGCTGCTCCAATGATTAGATTGAACCTCTTGAGCCAGTTTTGAATTGTAATTTTCAGGAAAGTCGCAAATTATGGCAACTTCATCGACTTTAAGTGTTTCAATGCAATATTTGAAAGCATGGTGTTGATGAACAATATTAAAATAATATTTTTTAAATGACTGAAGAAATTTTTTTGTTGGGTCTGAGTAAGTAGAAAGGTTTTTGTCTGACAAAAGTTACATATGAGAGGTTTCCTCCTTCACTCTTGTATTTCTGATGCAGATTTACCATAGAATTCAGTAAGTATCGTATTTGATGTTTTATCTTGTTTTTTGTTCTGGTTTCATGTTTGCCGGCCGTGGCGCGACTCACATCGTCTCTATCAAAAAACTTTTTGATTTCTCTCATATTGGCTTTTAATGCTGTCTTAATCTTGTCACCTCGATGAAATCGCCTTATTCTTTTAATACCCAGTTTTAAAGAAAGTGTACTTTTCATGTTGTATTTTTCAGCAATTTCATTCATAGCAATTTTTTTGAGAACTTTTTTGTTTTGTTGCAGTTGGCTTTGGAATACTCTGATTCTAATGATTGCAATAGAACGTTTAATTCGAATATTTGTTTTTTAATTTTCTCTCGATCTTCCTCAGAAATAGATTTCACTTCATTAACAAAAGAGTTGGTTTTACTTAGAGGAGTTGCCGCTTCTTCTGATACACATCCTGTGTTTTCGTTCGTGTCTTGAATATTCTGAGCGCTCCGTAATGCTTCTAATTCTTTGTCTAACAGGGTAACCTGTTATGTTTTTGTATCGATTTAGTTGTTTTTGCAAAGCTGCAACTTTTTTATTTAAATATGTTATTGCGCTTTCTAATTTTTTATTCTTAATGCATGAAGCAGCTCCCTTTTGATTGCTCTTTTGGAGTTCTTCTTCTAAGTTTAACGTTTCGTCTTTCTGTGACCGTTTTTGGTTTACGTTTTGCCATTTTTCTCTGTTTATTTTTTTCATTTTCCGTCATTTCCGCTACTTTTTTTTGTCTTGCTATGACTTTTTCTTAGTGTTTTCTTCTTTTCTCTTCGTATTTTTCTGGATTGTCTCTTTTCAATTTTTCTATGTATTTTTTTTGACGCTCAGACGCAGTCATTGGCATCTGAAAACGCAACATTTTGTAAGTTACATTTGTAACGCACGCAACGAATGAAGTTAAAAATATATAACTTTACATTTTATAATTTACGATTTTATGTTTTTGGTACAAACTAAAAGTCGCTAGGTACTATCAGAGAAGTTGATTCCTAGGCAGATGGCGGACCAAAGTAATTTGGTCGCGTAAAGTCAAACCCATCCGACCGATCACAGATAACATTTAATTGATATAAGCCGACCAAATGACGTAGGTCCGCCAAATGCCTAGGAATCAATTTCCTCGATGGTACTTCAAATAGATGACAAAATTAAAACTTCGTATCAACGCTCAGCCTGATTTGAAGTAAGAAAAACAGCATTTAAGTATAATCAACATCATGCAGTTAGAGCTTGGTTCAAAGCATAAAGAATAGCGCCGCCTATTAAAATAATATTTTAATCATAGTGCAAATGTAGTAATTATATTAAGTACAGAATTCACATTCGTCTTCTGGGTAATGATGATACGCAGAATATGCACAATATTTGCACCAAAAAAATGTGCTATCCAGTAGTATATATTAAATTGTTGAGCATCCCCATATTACTTGTAAAATGTGAAGGCAAGTTTTGTTTTTTAAAACTGAATAATATGTATCCGCAACCAAAACGTTTTTCAGCTTTAAGCAAATGAGTAATTGACCACGGCCAGGTGAGCCCGTAATTTAAAAATAAAAATAAATCCTTTCTGGTCAAGAATTTGTCTATATCAATGGTAAAATTTAAAGTCATTTTTTGATAGTATCTGGTACCTTTTACGGTGGTAAACTATCTTGTAATATTACCTGAAACAATTTAGATTTATAGAGGTAGATTAAAATATATCAAAAACATTTAAAAAATAGTTGTCTTGTATTTACGCGGTTACTATCGCGGTTTATATTTGCATAATTTAGCTTCATGTTACGGACACTTTACAGCGGCCGTTTAGGACACGAGGAAAGCATGAGCATTATTAATCACACATATACCAAAATGTAAGGCCGTTATAAAATTGGTGCATAGCGCATGAACCCGTTCAAATCGGGGTTACAATTTCTTGACGTCAGGAAATGTCATGAAATTGTGTCAAGAAAACATCACGAAATAACCTTAATTTTTTATTTATTATAAAATTGTCGCACTTATCACAATACAAACGCTGTGTGATGTGTATTTAACGAATTCATAGCTGTTATTAAGACTAAATAAGAACATTACATACTTTAGTTTCCAAAACGCAGTCAGGAAAGTATTAAAATCTTAAAACAGGCAGTTTGTCCAAGGTAGTCTCTCTTACTGACAGCAAATGGCAGGTACGTTGCAGTTTTGTCTATGGGTTACTACTGGGTTGCCATATTTAAAATTAAACAATAGTGTATACTAAAACACTACACAGAGTAGAAAATTTACGTCAAGAAAATTTTGTCACGAAATCGAAAGAAACTGCGGACATTCGAATAGATTTAAAATTTTAAGTAATAATTAATGTATTTTATTATTACAATAGCAGTAAAACAATAAAAAGCGTTTTTTTTTAATAGAAAAACACTAATCATTTCATAATCTATGGTACGGAGCAAAAACTACAGCGCAGCAAACTCTACAAGGCACGGCGCGGACATTAAAAATTTGTATGAAATGTAATATTCACATTTCAACCTGAGTAAAGTATTGCTCAACTTGTCTTGCTACGTGCGGACGAGCATTATCCTGCATCAGAATGATGTTTTCGCCTATAAATCCGCTAAAAGGTACAACATGAGGGTCCAATATCTCCGTTATACGAGGGCTGCACTAAAAGTATCGGGAATGGAATATTTCCACTGTTCCTGTCATATTAAAATCTTTTTAATTTAAAACTCCTTAGTTTTAAAAATCGAATACTGTTTATTTATTTAAAAAAATATTCTCGGTCTTGTCACAAGGTCTTGTCAAACTTGTTTAGTCGTTGAGAAAATGGAATTGACTCGAGAAAATTCTAGAGCGATGATTTATTATGACTTTCGAAGTGGTTTAACACAAAAACAGTGTGTTGACCGGATGATTTCTGCATTTGGTGATGAAGCCCCATCCAAAACCACAATTTATCGCTGGTTTGCTGAATTTCAACGTGGACGTGTCAAGCTCAGTGATGATCCCCGTCAAGGTCGTCCAAAAACTGCAGTCACCCAAGAAAACGTTGATGCAGCATCAACGTTTTCTTCATAAGCTGATTGAGGAAGATCGACATGTGACATACCGTGAAATTCAGGCAACTTTAGACATTGGCATGAGTCAAATACAAATAATCTTGCATGAACAATTAGGTGTAAAAAAGTTGTTTTCCCGATGGATACCGCATTTGATCTGTGAAGAGCAAAAAGCGGCTCGCGTTACTTGGCGCGTCAGAACTCTCGAAAGATTCCACGCAGGATCCTCAAATGCTGTATACAACATCGTATCAGGTGACGAATTCTGGATATACGCGTACGAACCCGAAACAAAAAACCAGTCACGAGTTTGGGTGTTCGAAAATGAGTTAAAGCCAACAAAAATTGTTCGTTCACAGAGTGTTGCAAAAAAATGGTGGCCACGTTTGTCTCCAAAACCGGCCATGTTGCGACTATTCCTCTTGAGGGACAAATAACGGTTAATGCAGAATGGTATGCTAACATTTGTTTGCCACAGGTCGTTTCTGAACTCCGTAAAGAGAACTGCCACCGCCGCATCATCCTCCATCACGACAATGCGAGTTCTCACACCGCGCACAGAACAAAAGAGTTTTTAGAGCAAGAAATCATAGAATTATTAGACCATCCGCCGTACAGCCCCGACCTAAGCCCTAATGATTTCTATACTTTCCCTAAAATAAAGAATAAATTGCGTGGTCAGAGATTTTCATCACGTGAAGAAGCTGTGGACGCCCACAAAACGGCCATTTTGGAGACCCCAACTTCCGAATGGAATGGTTGCTTCAATTATTGGTTCCATCGTATGGAAAAATGTGTCAAATTTCGCGGAGAATACTTCGAAAAGCAATAAATACATTTTTAAACAGTAATGTTGTGTCACTTCCTTGATTCCCGAAATTTTCAGTGCCGCCCTCGTATAGCGATGTGATGTTAAACCACGGTTACCACGGCCATGTGTGTCTGCGTCAATAAACACAAGTTCAGTTCGTGCATCCATCGATATGCCGCCCCAAACCAAAAACGTGTAAAAACGTTGGTCTAATCACTTTTGATAATCGGTTAACGTGTGCAGGCTTAAATATCACTTCCTATTGACATTTATTTCGACGAATGTATGCCATTGTACTTTCCACTTCGAGTGAAAGGTGTCAGATGGAACCTTATCAAGCCTTTAATGACTTTGAGCTCACTGTGACTGGATTGAGACTAAACGCATAAATTGGATTAATTACTTGAGATAATAAGTAGTTAAAGTATACCTAACACATATTCGAGTGGTTGCACCTACCTATTTTATTATCATATTTGGTGGTAAACATCGGTAGTAAATTAGTAATTATAAATACGTACATTATGTACTTATTATTCACAAAACCCATAGTTCACAAGTTAATGCATTAACTTGTGGGTTATCCTGTCTGAACGGACTAGTTATAGTGTGGTGTTAAAAACGCAAATAGGTTTAATGAATATTTCATATTTTTCTCTATTCACAAATCACCATACACGAAGTAGGTATCTTAGTACTTTTTGCGAAGCAGATTCATCGGGTACTTTTTAATAACTTGAAATACTTACGGCCGCACTCAGAGACATTTAATGCTTACTTAAAGTGCTACTTAGTAGAGAATTTTCACTTTTTTTCACATTTCACACAATTCAAAGCAATACGTCCAGTTGTTAATATTTCACTATGCAAACTTTCGACCCCCATTTCAGCCTTTAGGGGACTCAATGATTTGTATTTATTAGCTCGAATATTAAGTTCATGGAAATCGGGACACATTTTAAACATTTTTTATACAAACTCTCAACCCTTATTTTACGTTATCAGTGGGTGAATTCTAATAAACACGTATTTAAGTTTCTGACTATTTTATATCTTTTACGAAAAAGTACCTTGTAGCTACTATACCTACCTAAACTATTGCACTTCAGGTTTTGTAATCAGCTCACCACCGTACGGCAGTAGGCGGACACCCACGCTGTCCGTCGCTACCGAACTCGCCAGACGTCAGACGTGAACACGCTGATGTTACTACCGATCATTCAAACTTGCGTGTCAGACGCCTTCTGTAACTGCACTGATAGTAAAATTATTTACCTACTATCTGAAGTGCAATAAATGCCGAAGAAAAAGCCTAAATCATATTACGTGCTATTACGCACTTATATATTTACTTACTCTGTGTTGCTACTGACAGTACTACTGCAGCGGCTTGTTGCTTTTTAAATCAATTTATAAAAGAAAGTCCTAGTTGTTACTGAGGATTACCTATTACTTAGCGCTAAGCCAAACATGAAACTATATATTATCCTATTCATATCCTACTAATATTATAAATGTGAAAGTTTGTGAGAATGGATGGATGGATATTCGTTACTCTTTCGCGCAAACACTACTGAAAGGATTTCGATGAAATATGGTATGGTAGTAGTTTAAGCACTGGATTAAAACATAGGATACTTTTTATCCCGAAAAAGTAGTGTTCTCATGGGATACTGTATTTACGCGGGCGGAGCCGCGGGCAACAACAAGTAATTTATAAAGTTCCTTTTTACCCGGCTACGGCGAAGCCAAAAGGAAGAGTAATGATCTTGGCAGTCTATGTCTAAACTACTGAACCGATTTTTAAATGAATGACAATAGATTCGTTATAATGACCCGGGTAACATAGGATATAAAATTTGCGTAGTCGGGTTATAGTTTTTAACTTTTGATTATTGATGAAAGTCAATTGCAATTTAAGGAAATGTATAGTCGCAAACTCCTGAAAATTAAACTTTGCCGCCTACGATTTTTCATCTGTATACTACGATAATATATTCGGTAGGGGAAGCTGGGGACACTTTATCCCCCTTTTGTTTTTTAACCCTGATATCTGACTTATTTTGGCTTTGATTCTCCTCATTTGGAAAAGTTTGCTGGTAGGTATCGTATACTACCGACATAGCCACTGTAAAAGTAGGTATTGCACACAGGCTCTGTAAATTGAAGTCTCCCATAAGGATCAGAATTATCCCTCTCCTCACGTATGTATTTATAAGTTTTAACCATAATGGTAGCATTCAGGTTTTACAATAGGTGCTTAAGTACTCCAGAATTTTAATGCATTTTGCGGAAATTTTTATTGATTTTGTGTGGACTGTGGCAGGTGTGGACGAGAGTCAACAAACTCCGCACTATGTGGAGTTATCGTAATTAATGCAAATGACTATCAGATACTGACATCACATACGTAATATGACTGCAATAAGTTAATAATTCATTTACATACGTAACATGACGCTGAAAAATGTAACCCACACTTACTATAAGAAGGCAATGCCTCACAGACAGAAGTGAAACAGCTCTGCGTGGTGTTTTTAGTATTAAGACTGTAGAAGGTTCATCAGAGTTGGTGCTACTATTATGGTTGCTTTTGGGCGCCAAAAATCACATTGGGCGGATAAAACCTATACATTAGCACATTTTCCTTCATATACAAAATGAAAGAGACATTATGACATTTCTGGTCATTACAATTTGACTGTCTCCCGCTTTACTTGGGGAGGGAAACTGGAATACCTACTCCTCATACCTTTCTTCTGATTAATTTCGTTGCGGGTCCCAAGACAGATTTAGCATGTCCCTCGGGCACCCCTGAGATCATAGGGTTTTTGTGGTTGGTTACCGCTGTCGATACTGGTTACACAGGAGTTGCAGTGGTGGAAATGTGTGGTGGGCCTGTAAAAAAAATATAAGAAAAGAGTTACATCGTAAGAGTTAATATAATAAATTTCATTTCGCACAAATTATAGGCTTTCAACGAAAGTAAAAACCACACACACTAAAATATTAATTTTCACTCAAAACGGTGGTTGTGATGATACGTTGTTTGTTTTCTATTACCTATTACTAGAAGAAAGTTTGGAATGTTGAAGTAAAAGTACTAACTCACAGAATACATTTTTATCTCCGTAATCACTATTATAATATTATACCCTCGTCACTGATTTAAAATTTAAACGAAATCTGTGCTCTTAAATTGCATTGCCGATGCTTAAACTATGAATCTCAAATTAGTTTCTTTCGTTAAAAGGCAATAAGCGCAGACTCTTGCGGTGGCTAATATTAGGTCTTTACCTATGAAATTGCGGTTTTGTATGAAAAAATTTAAACGAATTTTTTTCATGTATTTTTTATTTGTATTAATCGAAGTAATCACCCATGCAATCAATGCATCTTTGCCAACGCAGTGGCAGTTTATTGATGCCCTTCTTAAAGAAATCAGCTGGACGGGAGGCAACAATTTCTTCAAAGGCATTTTGTACTGCCTCTCGGGTATTGAATTTTTTTCCCGCCAAGAAGTTATCCAAATTCTGGAAAAAGTAGTTGTCTGTAGGCGCAAGGTCTGGTGAGTAGGGTGGATGACGGAGAGCTTCCAATCCCAGTTCTTGCAACTTGGAGACCGTCTGCTGTGCAGTATGAGGTCGCGCGTTGTCGTGCAGGAGCAGCGGAGACGAGCGATTGACAAATGCTGGTTGGAGATGTGCCAGCTTCTCCATCATTGTGTTCAGTTCTTCACAGTACACATCTGCAGTAATGCTCACCCCGTTTGGTAAGAAGCTGTGATGAATCACACCGGTGCTAGACCACCAAACAGTGACCATAACTTTTCTAGGGGTCAGTTTTCGTTTAGGGCATTGTTTAGGTGCTGAACCAGGATCCAACCAACTTGCTGAGCGCTTGCGGTTATCAAACAGAATCCATTTTTCATCGCAGGTAACAATGCGGTTCAAAATTCCTTCATTTGTGTGTCTGTTGAGCAGTGCAAGGCACGTCTCGACGCGTACTTCGCGCTGGCGATCATTGAGTTCGTGGGGCACCCATTTGTCAAGCTTTTCTACCTTGCCAATTTGACGCAAATGGACCAATATTGTTTTGACGCTAACGTCGAAAGCTGCTGCTAATTCAGCCGTAGATCGCCTTTAATTCGTCATTGTCGACCAAAGTCTTCGGACGACCGCGAGGTTCATTTTTCAGGTCGAAATTTCCAGAACGGAATCGAGCAAACCAATAACAGGTGGTGCGTTGGTTTGTAGTGTTAGCTCCGTAAACGTCATTGATGTTGCGTGCCGCTTGTGCCGCGTTGCTGCCACGACGGTACTCATATTCCATAATTACTCGAATTTTTAACGTATCCATGATGATGAAAAAGGTTGAAATACGATGAAAATGTAGCTCTAATCAATAAACAAATGACTACTTTTGGAAAAAGAATTCCATGTTTTTAAAATAAAATTAATTTGAAATTAGAATTCTTAGCCAAACAAAAATTATTTTGATTTGAAATGGCCAGTACTGCAGAACGGCAATTTCATAGGTTTCAAGACCTATTATACGAGGGCGGCACTGAAAATTTCGGGAATCAAGGAAGTGACACAACATTACTATTTAAAAATGTATTTATTGCTTTTCGAAGTATTCTCCGCGAAATTTGACACATTTTTCCATACGATGGAACCAATCATTGAAGCAACCATTCCATTCGGAAGTTGGGGTCTCCAAAATGGCCGTTTTGTAGGCGTCCACAACTTCTTCAGGTGATGAAAATCTCTGACCACGCAATTTATTCTTTATTTTAGGGAAAGTATAGAAATCATTAGGGCTTAGGTCGGGGCTGTACGGCGGATGGTCTAATAATTCTATGATTTCTTGCTCTAAAAACTCTTTTGTTCTGTGCGCGGTGTGAGAACTCGCATTGTCGTGATGGAGGATGATGCGGCGGTTGCAGTTTTCTTTAAGGAGTTCAGAAACGACCTGTGGCAAACAAATGTTAGCATACCATTCTGCATTAACCGTTCTTTGTCCCTCAAGAGGAATAGTCGCAACATGGCCGGTTTTGGAGACAAACGTGGCCACCATTTTTTTTGCAACACTCCGTGAACGAACAATTTTTGTTGGCTTTAACTCATTTTCGAACACTCAAACTCGTGACTGGTTTTTTGTTTCGGGTTCGTACGCGTATATCCAGGATTCGTCACCTGATACGATGTTGTATACAGCATTTGAGGATCCTGCGTGGAATCTTTCGAGAGTTCTGACGCACCAAGTAACGCGAGCCGCTTTTTGCTCTTCACAGAGCAAATGCGGTATCCATCGGGAAAACAACTTTTTACACCTAATTGTTCATGCAAGATTATTTGTATTTGACTCATGCCAATGTCTAAAGTTGCCTGAATTTCGCGGTGTCACATGTCGATCTTCCTCAATCAGCTTACGCACAGCATCAACGTTTTCTTGGGTGACTGCAGTTTTTGGACGACCTTGACGGGGATCATCAGTGAGCTTGACACGTCCACGTTAAAATTCAGCAAACCAGCGATAAATTGTGGTTTTCGATGGGGCTTCATCGCCAAATGCAGAAATCATCCGGTCAACACACTGTTTTTGTGTTAAACCACTTCGAAAGTCATAATAATTCATCGCTCTAGAATTTTCTCGAGTCAATTCCATTTTCTCAACGACTAAACAAGTTTGACAAGACCTTGTGACAAGACCGAGAATCTTTTTTTAAATAAATAAACGCTGTTCGATTTTTAAAACCAAGAAGTTTTAAATTAAAAAGATTTTAATATGACAGGAACAGTGGAAATATTCCATTCCCGATACTTTTAGTGCAGCCCTCGTAACAGAACCTATCATAGAAGAACTAATGTTCTATCATATTTTTATTTATTTATTTAACAATTTATTGTAGGTACACAAGAAAAATGTATAACATCACAATTTAACAAATAAAGACGACACAAAGGTACTGCTTATTTCTAAAAAGAAATTTCTTACAGCAGCCCTATGGAGAGAGATGGGGTAAAAGACAGCAGATAGGACGTGCACGATTTAAATACACTATTTACATATTATTATATTCTTACTAAAATAAACACAAAATATAATGTGTAGTGTATACGGATGGATAACCGACACGACTGACATCAGGCGATCAGAGATCAGGCGCAGGTCTGACTTTTTACGCATGGACGACGTCCGACGCATGGATCATCTTTCTTGTCACACAATCAGGTTATCAGCCTGCATTGTCCTAACAAAACATGGAAACAACATTTTTTGTTGTTGGAACAATTGGAAATGCGGGTATCGAACCCACGATCCCCGAGTCGAGTCCTTCAAGCACTAATCACTAGAACACGGAGGCTGTAAAAAAAATAATTATGTATACTATTTATACTATCTTTTAAACACAATAATGGTAAGACTGTCATGAACGGTGTGGGGAAGCGAGTTCCACAATCTGACTGCATGAACGGTGAAGGAGTAGGAGTATAAGTTGGAGCGATGGGATGGGAGGGAAAGATTTGTTCTGACATTAGACCTACAAGGGATATCGAGGGGTCGAGAAAAGTTAAATCGATCGAGAAGATAGGAAGGAGAAAGGGGATTATACAAAATTTTATAAAGTAGACAGGACGTGGGGGTTTCGTCAAAGTCGGATAGGGAGCCACTGAAGCTTCAATCGAAAGGCTGTATGTGATCGAATTTTCTCAGTTCAAACACAAAACGGATACAGAGATTCAGCAAACAGCAGCAACATTCCAGTTTTGTTAACAGCTCTACGGTGATGTCCAAGTAGCAGGAGTCAGCATAGTCGAGGATAGGAAATTTTTTTGCCTGGACAAGGAAAATTTTGGTGTTCACGGGCAAAAAGTTTTGAAGGCTATTTAACATGTGCTTACTTCACTAACCTGAAGATTCCAGGGAAAATTGCTGCCTAAAATCAACCCTAGATTTTTGGCAGAGTCTGTGTATTCAATGACAGTACCATCATTGATCACATGGCCCTAGGCAAATTATGTAAACGTTGAGGCATATATTTACTGCCTATGATCATGGCTTTCGATTTGCTTGGATTGACCAACAGACCAAAAGATTTAGCCTAGACTGCTATGCGCGATCAGCGTTAACATCGGTTACTGCGAAATGAAACTCGTCTACATGTGAATGACAATAGAGTTGTAGGTCGTCTGTGTTAGTAAAAATAGAAAAAAGGAATATATCAAAATCGACAGAATTGAAAGCACTGCTAAAGTCAAGTAGGACTAGAACGAAGATACATTTATTTTCCATTGCTAGACAGAGATCGTCAGTGACCTTAAGCAGTGCTGTAACTGTATTGTGACCAGGGCAAAAGCCGGATTGGAAGGGAGAAAGCAATTTATTAGAGGATAAGATTTTGGAAAGCTGTTTGTGGACAGTGTGTTCAAGGACTTTGGATAGGTAGGGTAATATGGAGATTGGTCTAAATATAAAAATAATAAGGAAGAGGAATTAGAGGATTTAGGAAGTTGAATGACATTGGCACGTTCCCATGCCGAAGGGAAAGAACTCGTTGTCAATGAAAAGTTAAAAATGTGAGTTATAATTGGCAAGAGTTCTTGAACGGTAAGCGTGCGGGAGCTCAGGTTATAATTTCCCACAGAAATAGAAGTGATAGCCATAATATGTTTCTTAACTTCTACCTCAGTGACAGGCTTAAACAAAAACAGACTACAGGAGGGGAGAGGAAGAGAACAAAGATGGAAAATCGTATGCACTTTTGTAACCTGGTCGACAATAATTGATGGAACAGAGAAATGAGCGTTCAGTTCATTTAAATTAGCTGAATTGTCGAAGCAGGTGAGCATGTTCTGCTTACATATAATATTATTATTATTATTATTGATAGTAATATTATGATTTTTTGAGCAATATAGAACAATTCAGAAAAAACATCATCTCTACCTCCATCTAGTTTCTGAAAAAATCCGAATGTATAAACAACTATGATTACCAAAATACTTGCTTCATAAGAAACTTTAGATACTTTATAGATAACTTATAACATGCCATAAAGCAATATAAACTGAGAAAGCTAATACACTCTATTAACATTTAACTAAATGGGTTGAAGTTATCGTCACATAAATTATGTCCATGGGAAATGTTCATGGCGTGGACTACCAGTTTGACAGGAAATGTTGATATGTATACAATAATTATCTCCGTAATATTCTTATTCTCAAGTAAAGACGACGTCTATGACTTCAGAGCGCTAGGCCTTGCATCGTAGAGTGGCACTTTTTGCTTTATTGCTGTTTTAAGTTAGACGATGCGACTTAAAGAAAATATTCTTGCTAAATTCTCTCCTCTTTTATAAAAGAAATGTGTAACTGATAGACAGATTAACTGCATATTTTTTAGAAAAATGCAGCAAAATTGACTCTACATCAAATATGGTTATGGGATGATTAATATATTAAACAACTTTCATATGTTCACTATAATCTATATTTTATAAAAAGTAGTACTTACTAATTACTAGCACGAAATATAATATTCTAGGCACTTCAGTTATTAGGTGAATAATTATGTAATGAATGATATTTCCTTACTGTTTGCACGCACGTAATACCGTACCGTACCGTACCGTGACCGTCCATCCCAATTTCCTTTATATAAGGTTTGGTAAAATCAATTACGGATATTTTGGGTATATGATGTAGATAGAGCTGTAGTGCTTTTTTTATATTATTTAAATATATGGCGTCGGCTTAAAACCATTTGCCAGTGTCAAGTTAAACAGGCGGGAAATAGAATTTTCGTTTCAATTTTCAACACCGTATTCCTAAATCGTCAAGTCTAAAGTCTAGTCAAAGTCCAAATAAATAGTCAGTGCAGTCAATGTGTCAAGTCAGTCGATTCAGTAAAGTGGTAGAAGCTTTACTGAAAGTTCCTAGGGAGTTTTGGAGGGACACAAAATAGCACGTTTTTAGAAGTTGTACCATTTTCCCACACTTGTGCACGTTAACGAATATTTAATGGTTAATATTCTACCAATATTACACATTAAGAACCGGAATAACACAAATTTTTGAAAGAAATACAAAAACCACAACGTCACCCATTGAATTCCCGGCGGAAAACCGTAGTGTTTATTATAAAGACGCTTAGGCAAAAAAAAAATTGATGGAACGAAGTTCCTTTCGATTAATTAGTGAAGGAATTGTAATAATTTTTTTTTTAAGTTATAATATTTTTTTGTTATTAACAAATATAATGTAATATAAAATTAATCAGTAGGCTCAATTTTAGTAATAATTGAGAGAGAGAGAGAGAGAGAGAGAGACAGACAGAGAAACACGCGCACACCGCACGGCTTACAACTATAGCAAAAAGTGTCGTTACAACTTTTAGTCTTAATTTTTTCCGTCTAGCCCCCTTTCGCAACGCGCGATAAGTAACTTTGTTCCAACAAAAAAAATCATCTCATGTATTGGGTGACTTTCCGCTCAACGCACTCGCCCTAATAACTAAATAATATAAGGGAAGATTTTTTTTTTCGAGTATGACAATTATTTTTCTGCCTAAACGTCTCTAAATCGTATGTCCAAAGTATCCGTAATTGATTATACCGGACCTTATAAATTAATCTGGTTTGCATATAATTTCAGTAATTCCACTGTATTTAAGTCATGTTACATTTCGGTAAATGTACTTGCATTCAGCATTGTTATGTCTTCTTCTTTTAAATCAACATCAATTCATTTTATTTGTTTTTTAATCTGTAACTTTTATTTATTAATTAGAAAATAATAATAATTGGCAATTAGTAATCACTGTGTTCATATAAATTAGTCATTACTGATTCTAGTGTAAATTTTGAATTTAAATGTAAATAAAAGAGAAACTACCCAAAATTATTATTCTTTTGCGAACTCAAAATAGAGTCGTACAGGCTTTTTTCCTTTTTAATGCAAAATATACTTTGTCATTAGCCATTAAATCCTACTACTATTATAAATGTGAAAGTTTGTGAGGATGTATCAATGGAAGGAAGGATGTTTGTTACTCTTTCACGCAAAAACTATTGAACGGATATTGATGAAATTTGGTATGGTAGAAATTTGTGCTTTGGATTTACACATAAGGCACTTTTTATCCCGAAAAAGTATAGTGTTCCCGTGGGATACTGTGTTTACGCTGGCACAGCCACGGACAAAAGCTAGTTCTTTATAAATTAAACAAGCTCTTATACTCTATGTTGTATATGGCTTCTTATAATTCCAAATTCAATTTTAACACACTTAATATCCCACAAGGAGTTCACTAAACTGAACAGTATTTTTCTGATCTAATATTAGAATCCTGATGAACGAGCGGCGAGGTTCCTATGAGCCGTCGTAAAATTTTCCACTTCTAAAGAGGTGTGTAATATTTCACATTACGACGCAACATAAAAACAACATCAGCGTGCTTATTACTGAATGATTTACGTCAGTTCTCACCAACTCTTAATTCAATAGATTAAACTTATTTATTACTTAACTTTATTTAAATTCTTGGTTTCTTGTTGTTAGGACTTTTAAATTTAGTTTCCAAAGTTTTCGTAGCTTTGCTTAGATTTTAAATGTAGAGACGTTCCATCATAATTAAAAGTTGATTACGATTAAAACTATGTTTGACGAGCCCAGAGGCGTTTACTCGCTTTTTAAGCACTCATCAGTGAGAATGCATTTCGAGCGTTCGTGCGGTATATTTTAGAATCACAAAATGTTGCCTCATCTTTACCTTACAAAGTAATTCTTCCAAGACAGTATGCTTTCTCTTGAATTTTTCATCATAATTTAAGTGCACCTGACAACTCTGGATCAAACCTGCACTCCCTTGAATACTATAAAACTCCACAAAGCCACGGATGCTCTGGTAGCAATATAATTATTTAAGAAAAAAAACTGATTAAATAAATAGGAATTACGAAAATGTTTAACTGTTTCATGTTTACGTATCTGATGCCAGGTTTCTGAGATTTTGTGTTGCTAGTTTATCTATTCAATACCGCTTTTTATTGGATAACCCCAACGTGTCGTCCAATCAAAAGCGCTATCGAATAGATAAACTACCGAAAAAAAAAACTCAGAAACGGGGCGTAAGTCTCGCCGGATATTTACTGTTATAACATAAAAATGTTGTCCATGCATATTAATTACAAATATATTTTTACTTTTGCTCCGATTACGTTCGCGTAGAATTGAAAGCTTACCAACGGGAGTCGTACATTTTATCGAAATAAAAAGTAGCCAAATTGTGTTGGCCTTAAACAGTTAACAATTAAGTTATATTACATTACACTAATTTTCTTATCATGTATGCCTAATCAACAAGCATTCGGGGTATTTTAATTAATTGTAACTTTAAAAGTTTGTTTCATTAAAACAAGCTTAGTCTTCGCTAATCGCTTGCGGCTTTATATTGAGGAGCATTAAGTTAGGTTTTAAAATATCTTTAGGTCTCTTACGAGTCTAGATACTAAGCCTATGATGAGAATCCATAAATATACTCTAATGAACAGCTCTTCTTTTTTCATTCATAAAGATTTCGTATCTAAGTATGCACTAATTGCATTTTATTATTATCAGTATTGCAGATTGCTAACGCTATAAAACTAAAAATAGTAGCTTCCCTTAACATTTTATTTTATTTCTATACTTTGATGATATGAGTATTTTGTTTTAGGAAATTTAGTTATCATAAGTATTTATTAAATAAATTTGTTGTCAAAAGTGACTTCGGCTTGGCCTTATTAATGTTTAATGTATAGTCTGTGCTATAGCACATAATATTTTAAGGTTTGTTAGATCATCCGCGTTTGAGCTGATATTTAAAAAATAGTCTTTGAGCTATATAAAAGCCTCAAGCTATTTTATTTGTGATTGATCCCTCCTATGACACATGTGAAGTTGTTTCTACCTATAGTCCCGAGATATTATATCACGGTTGGTTGTGGAAAACTTGTATAAATTCTATTTACTACAGTTCGAGTTAGTACATAATATTAAAATGCTTGTAAATTCAACGTTCGGAGAAAAATTACATGAAAATTATGCATTTTGGCTTCTTGTTTTTTTGAGCTTTCATAGCTTAGTACTTTGGGTTATAAATGCATTTTTGTAAGGCATGTAGTCACGTACAATCGTATGACAAAAGGTGAAGTAGAAACAAGCGTAAACCGGACCATCCGTTGGGTGCGCGCGCGCAGACCGACCGGGCGAGTTTCCGCCGACCGCGGGCTCAGCTCAGTTATGTGTCAGCCGCCGCGGGGTGCGGACGTCGCGTCCTTTCATTTTATGACACTAAATAAAATTTGAATCGATGTATTGAAGTTGTGATCAAACAATATTAGCGTGATTGAATCTTTTCAAAAGGAACTGAGTGGGATCATGGACGGATAGAGACTAGCTATCGAAATTTCTGTCGGTAAGTTCTCGCACTGACTCAAGAAGGGTTACGACGTTTTATTGGCTGAGTTGAGTTCTTTCGGAAAGGTTTAGCTATGCTACTTTTGCAAGGCGATTCGCATTCTATCCCCGAGGGCAACGTTTGACGATCGATTTGGAAACTAAAATTTTCAATTTACCTAGATCGTGTTCAGTCAATATTACGAATAATTTTAATTAGTTGTGTCGAATCTCTTCGACCTTGTAAACATTCGGATGGAATGTTAAGCATTTGAAGAAAATGTGAATGTCCAGTTGAAATAACTAGATCCGGTAGTGCTGTCTGTGCCCGTATGTACGGGTATGTATGTACATTATGTTACCCTAGTTAATTTATATGAACTGTGTCAACCACATTTAACACAGTGACCATTTGGTCACTATTATTACTATAAGTTATGAAATAGCAGCTTTTGGCTTTATAACAATGTGGCTTATAATAAAATAGTTATGTATAGGCCAGACCCATGATTATTCTCTACAATTTGAATGCCAGATTGTTGCCAGTTATAATTAAATCCGATTGAAAAATGACAACAAACTTGAATTGGTAAATGCATTTTGTAACACCTTAGCTTCATGTTTCATTCTCTCAGCCTACGGAATAATTTGGGTAAATACTGAGCACAAACTTAATGTATAGGATCTGAAAAAGATAGAAAGACTCGTGAAATTTTCAAAGAAATGTTATAGACATGCGTCATTGAAAAAACCGGCTAATGGCGAGTCTGACTCTCGCACATAGGGTTCCGTACAAAAAAACAAAAAACCACGTTTGTTGCATAAGAAATTAAATGAATTTATTTATTAAAATTATTTATTGAATTAAATTTATTTATTCGATTGTTTGAGAAATACATCATATGTAAAAAAATTTAACTGTCTAGCTTCATAAGATAGACATATAGATGGACAGCGGAATCTCAGTAATAGGGTTCTGATTTTACCCTTTGGTTACGAAACCCTAAAAACAGTGTCGTTTACATTTCTTTGAAAATTCTATAGTATCTTCGTCAGTGATCATAAAGTTATAGATAGAGCTACTTGATATGACTTTTTGTTGTTTTATTGTAAGTTATACTCACGTCCAAAAGGGTTAATAAGATATCCAGGTAACATAATGACCTTAACCTGTTGCTGCGATTGGAAAAAAAGTGGTCGTCGAAACCCGAGCTGGGAAATGGGCTACGCCGAATAATTAGCCTCTTATGTCATCGTTTCACACGACTCAGTTTTTGCCTCAGTGCCTTGTGACAGACTAATAGGTGATTTTGTAAGTCTCATTGTGAATTTGAAAGGGCCTACCTGGTAATTTATGGAATTTTCATGATTTATGTTTAGTTTTGTTCTTATAACCTAGTTATAAAAGAACAGAGTGACCTAAAGTCGCAATCGGTAATTTGAACTTAACATACATTTTAGTACTGCAACCTTCTGCAATTTTTGTTTATTTACTACATTCGTCATCACATTATGTAACAATTAGTCATGTATTATTTATTGACGCCATGTGAACTCTATATAAAGTCAGTAATCCATTTAATTCACATTTACATACTTGTACCTAAGCATACTAATTAATGCAATCCTTGTGATCTCAACACGACTTTATTCAAAATGACATCTACTAATTTGTCCAAAGCATTTAGGATAATACGTTTATTTAACCTAATATCGAGCTACCAAAGACTAAATGTAGAGACACGAAGGTTTTAAAAATATATTTAAAAAGTTTCTGTGACAGACTTACCAGAACTCTCTGTTTTTATTGCAGCAACTTTAAATTGCAGTAATACATATATTATGAAATAAAATACCAAACTTTATTTATTAATAAACTGACGGTATATAATAAATGAATTTTATATACCTAGTAAATTCTTTGCTTAATCCCTTTATTTGATACTTGTTTGATTTGATTTTCGAGAATTTATTACTTCAATACAAAATTAAGTACTTATTTTTTAAGTATAAATAGTATGATTAAAGACCTTTATCTTTAAAAACACCGTTATCATACAATAAAATACATACCATATAAAAGACAGCATAAAATAATTGTCCCAACATTAATTTCAATAACGGCACACGTTAATGTGGTGTAAATGTTCGTTAATGTGATTTATTTGATAGCTATCATATAAATTAATTTAATAAACAGCGTACTTGTACGTAGAGACCGTTTTAGACACCATAAAGCTGTCTCTGCGTCCCTACGTTTTGTCAAACAAAAGACTTCAACGGGTTACCTGATCCGTACAGTTATTCGATTTCATAATGTAATTATTCAATTTATTCAAGTATTATGTTCGGAACGCGACCAACTGGTTCTGGTGGTGGTGAATTTGACTAGATTCGCCAGGTGTTGCGTGCCCACCGGCCACAAAATGTACTTTATTGCGTACACCCGATCTTATTGTACAATTTCAAGCTTTTTAGGTAGAGCTGAGGAAAACATAGTTGTTTTATATGTATATTTGAATACAACTAGGGTTTTATTACAATAAAATTAATACCTACCTATATTTAATCAAACGTATTATTATTTCGTTGAGACTGTCTAGATATTAAATTTAAATTAAATACAAATCAATTAAAGTCGCCACATACATTTCATTTTTATTCCTGTCTTTTTAAAAGCGTTCAAGTGATGTGTATATGTAAATATTTATCGAAATGTAAATAATAACATACAGTGTAAATAAAAATAAGAGTATCGTTACAAAACATAGAGATAACGCAACGCTCGCGTGTTCGAAGGACGCTCCGCAGGTAGCCGCAGCACAATTGATTAGTTGATAGCTAGGGATGGGCTCTCAGATTACATGTCGATGTATCGATACCACAGTATACTTCATACTCTATTACTGCTGTAAATATTGGTATTATCGTCTATGAAAATTGAACGGCTACTGTTTGTTTTGCGGCGGTAGTGTCGGGAAGTGCTATATAAAATGTTACTGCTACAGTGTTTTTATTGTAATTGCAATTTCTTTTGTTAATTATATTGAAATGCTTTTTAATTTACCCAAGACAGATGCTAAAATTCGAAGATAACTGCCATTTTACAACTTTTATAATATAATTATTATTTATCGACATGAAACGTATGTATTGTGTTTATTGCACGTCTCTACACACGCTAGACGCTAGTAAATATAGAGTACCCCGCGGCCGCTGAGAGGTCTGTATAAATATTATTAAATTATTTGTTACTTATTTTTGTTGAGAGCAACAGCCATTGATCTCTATTTTTTCTCGCCGGCCTTGAAATGCTAATTTAAACATTATCCAAGTCGAGACATAAAATATGGAATAAAGTTTATATAATTCGACGTAGAGTTCTTTATTTTTATCAGACGCGGGAGGACATTGAACTTCAAGAGATGAAATCAATATGTAGAGATACTATTCTCTCCCATAGAATCGAAGTGCAAAAAACTGCGAGCCGTTCCTGAAAGCTTTACAACATTAGCTCAGAGAATTAATGAATTATTAAAAGCGTTTTTGTATGGTACACATTATTTGAATTTTTAATCACTATCTCTATTAATGGATTTATTATTTGCGATTATAATTCTATAAAAAAAGTGAACAGCGACGTATTACGATCGCTTAGTTTTTGTTGTCGATAATAGAGTCGATTGGAAAGCAAAAAGTATATTAGGAACACGTAGTACGTATCTCCAACATCGAGAAAATATTGTAACCTTCTCCTAAACTATGTAAACTAGTTTTTTACGATCTTTTCAAATAATTAAGTGGAAAAGCAAGATGGAAGCGCGGAAATTGTACGCACTACGCACTATATATTGAATTGTAAATGAACACTAAAAACAACCATAATTTTCTGAACCAGCATTAAAATTCATTCATTACAAGTGTGTAGATGCAGCGGCAGGTATTTGACGTTTTTATTGACTCGCACAAGACGAATGTTAATAAGCCAGACGTCAGACTGAAACAATATGGCCCGTAGCTAGCTGCCCGGTACTATTTACCATAGCTAACATTTTGTCTAAATCCAAGACCAGTTTCGCTCACTGACAATGCAATATGCTTCGGTTATTATTACATCAACGGCAATATGTTATGATCACAATCTGCGCAGGCGACTCTGTAGTCAGCGTGGTCGTAATGAGGACTATTATTGCTCGTACAATATCGAACGTATATCCTGCTGCGCTCGCCCACACGCAATTACTTTTTTCTATTCACAGTAGCTCGTATATTTATATTAATACGTCCCTAGGCTTATCATCAATTTTCCTTTCTATTAGATACACATATGCAAATAAATATACGCTAAGAGGTTGCGGAGGATTCTGTTTCGCTTTTCAGAGATTGTATCTGCTCGCACGGCTCTTCCGTTTGAGGTCGTTTCATATTAATTATGAGTATCAATTGGACGTGTTTGAAATTTATGGGTACTGTTTTAATACACTAGGAATCATGGTTGTAACTTACATATTAATTAACATAAGGTACCTATAGCTTATCTACCATATGAAACATAATATTTTGTTTTGTTTCGTTTGACAAAAAGCATTTTCTTAGTATATATTCTCAGGTGTAATTGTGAAGAATAAAAATTGAGTGATGATGAAACGTTTAGCCTAGAACCGTTTTCGAAGGAAACGCCAAAGGCCGTTTACGTTAACATTAAAAATAATCACAGGAAGATGTGCAACTGCCGGTTATTTCATATTTTTACGTGTTAAGTTTCTTACATTTTTATTTTATTTTAACCGTTTTTTAACTAAGTGAGGTGCCATGTAAAGACAACGAGGAACGAACACGTAACTTTGAAGCTGTGACGCATCACGCAGTCCGAAAATAAGACAACATAGACAAAACTAAAGCACCAATAACGAAACACCTAGTGCCATCTGTGCCAATACAGTGCCATCTGTATTGCGCGGTACTTTAGAAAGTAAAGTTTAATTATGTAAGAAGTGTAAGTAGCTTCCGACAGATATAGGCGTTATATCCAAATCGTGTCGTGACGCGGCGCGACCTTGAAATTTCACTCTCAAAGCCGATAAAGTTTCACTTAGAAAAAATTATGTAGTTTACGTAGAATATTAAGTGTCAATTTAATTTATACTTTTATACATGGCACTAGGCACAAACTTGTGCTAATTCTATACCCTCCTAAAGTTCTCCTCCACAGTACAGAAATAAATATAATCAACGTTTCGCCTCGTCCGGACGATGGCTGTAATTTATCATCTAGCATCCTTTTATTTTTAACTCATTTTGTACTTTGTTGAAAATAGTCGCGTCTTAAAAAACAGAAGATAGTTATTATAGTAAATGGAAATTACGTTTATTTTTGTATAAAAATAACAAGTATTTTTAACTTCGATGCCAAAATAAACTACACCACGCTACTTGTTGTTTATTTGGTTTATGTAACAATCGCATATTAACTTTTACTCAGGTCTTAATGAGTCGTGATCACAAAAAACAATTACATAACGACCGCGGACCATACGATTTAATTTGTTGTAAATAACAACTTGTTACTGCATAATTATAATATTAGGTTAAGTAACGATTATAAAATTAAAGACATACCGTAATTTACGCATTGTTAATATCTATTTGTTAATTTAAGTTCTAATGTACATAATATACATATACAGACATGTTATATCTTTAGTTTTTCAATCATAATATAAGTGGGCCTTAGCCCATTTGGTTATTTTGTGATCCTACCTGATCTTATTAAAAGTCTAAAGTTTTTTCACGTTAAGCTATTTTAGAAACTTTCAAGTTTTGTGGTTTCAAGTGTTTTGACCAACGCGACGTAACGTTAACTAAAATGAAATCATCCCTTTGGAGTAGGATAGCGGCTATTAGCACAAAAAGAACACTTGGGACCGGTCTTGGATCGTGACGTCGCGTCGCACCGATCGTATCGGCCGTGTACACATTATGGTAATTAGTCGCATATGTACCCACACCAGTGTACACCCACCCTATTATGTAAACCTGTGAAGCTTATCTCTGATTCGCTCGCAAAAAAATCACATCCGATGTATCATTTATGCAATTAATTTGTACAGATAAACATTTTTCCCGACGCTTATTAATAAGAATCGTAAACTTAACGACATTAAAAAATGTTGTCCGCTTAACAAACTTTAATAGAACTAGTATTTTTTTTTCTTCATCTTTAATCCCTGGTAAACGCGTGAGAGAAACTCAGCTGCTCCACCATTCAGTAGCAATGAGTACTGATACCACCATAGGCGAGATAATATTTAAGTGAAGTTGTTTAAAAATGTACAAATCAATTTAGAATAACAGTACCACGCATTTTACGAAAAAAATCTACTTCCTGGCAAATAAATCCGTATAAGTTTATGAATACATATTTATATAATGAAACAAATTGGGACGAATTAATTAAAAATCGTGATTTTATAACAAACACAAGATATGGCCGGATGTGGAAAAAGGTTGTGTGGAATATTGTGTGCAGTGTAATGCGTAGTTCCGACCACAGAGTAGAAAATATATATACTTAAGTACAGTGAAACAGCTTTCATAGAACTATCCAAATCGAACCACATTTGAAAATTTTGACGTCCCGTTCAACGGCCCATAATTTTTCCACACTATCGTGGACACATCGTATGCTTGTAGTAGTGCAATCAAATCGAAAGCTGTTTATCTGTTCGTCTTTCTTTAATCTGTGGTTCGGACGCCGCAGTAGTCTATCGGTGGCTGCAGCAGAATTTTTAGCAGAAATCTACTAAATCGCCCATTGATATCCGGTTTTTCGATCCAACTGTAATGCCAAATTTCTAGTTTTATAACGAAATGTAGAGCAATTTTTATTGATGCAAGTATTTTTATAGACGTAGATTTTATGGAGTCTCTTATTCTTAAAAAATAAAATAACAATTAATGAATATGTAAACTCAGTATGTATGACTAGTGTAGTACTATGGATGATTTTACATTGAAGGCTTAGGTGATACTTGTTTAGTCTGTACCATTGGGAAATGTTAAACCCACCTGAAAACTAAAAAAAAAAAACGAAAGGAATAAGAGATTTCTACCCAAGATGATATAATATTATATGTATTAGCGTTCATTATCGCCACTTAGAACTTTCTTGATAATATTATTAGCGACGAATATGAACGTATACAGTATATGGCTATAAGAATGTAATAGTTAAAGTCGTGGGCGGTTTCACACTTGTCTCTCTCCTTCTTTATATTATAAGAACTCTATACTCGTTGCATATTCTTATTTATTTTTAAGAAATTAATAATTTAAAATAATATTCCTACCTATGTCAGTAGGAATACTGATGTAGGTAGTAACTAATATTATAGTCAAAGTTTATGAGGATGGATGAATGGATGGATGTTTGTTACTCTTTCACGCAAAAATTACTATACAGATTTCGATTAACTTTTGTATGGTAGCAGCTTAGGCTCTGGATTAAAACAAAGGCTACTTTTTATCCCGCAAAAGTAGAGTGTTCCCGAGTGATACTATATTTACGCGGGCGGAGCCGCGGGCAACACCTAGAACAAAATAACAGGAATGTTATTTTGCATTTGTGGTAGACCTGATTCACAAATTACAACAAAATTATTTCTATTTACTTGCTTATATGTCGTATTTAATACATTTGATCGGTATTTAATCTCTAAGAATCGGTATTTATAACATATAAGATTATTTTATCGTATAATTTATAATACAAGTGAATTTATAAATTATTGATTCATTTGCATACACGATAGAGTCTGTATCGGGACGATACCAGCGTTTTGTTGATAGAGATAACTCTAATGAGTAGGGTTACCATCAGTTTCTAAGGAATATACAATAAACATATTTAAATATACTATACAATAAATTTGTCATTATTAAAATAAATTCATTACTAAAGTAGGCATAACTGGTGTAAGTATAAATTTTCCAAATACGTGTAATTTTCTGTTCTACATTTCTATTTATCTCACGTAGAATGTTTTGAAAGTAAACAATTATGTATAATGAAACAAAATATTTTCAATCATAATTATTTTTGTTTTACGGGTAGGCACCTAATTAATCTTATTTAAGTGACAAAGGTAGAAAAGTGTATCTTATGATGGATATAAGTACCTATCTATTTAATCTTTGAAAAAAATACATGAAGTCCTAAGTTAGCAACTAAGGTAAGCCCTAAAAAAAGATCGGAATCACTCGTATCTCCATTATTAACGATAACAGATCACATAGCAATATCTGATTATAATAACAAATTTATTATAATTTATTCATCACATCCTCTGATATAGGTACTTTTTTTTTTGTGAAACTATGCATAAAATGTATCGCGGCATTTGTTTTTTTACCCTACGCCGTGTTCGATTATGCAAATCGTGTTTGTATTATTAAGCGGGTGTTATTTTTAATTTTATTACGAATAACTGTATGAATAAGTATAAAATAATATTTTACAAAGCGTAATTGTTTAAAAATTGAATGTAACATAACATATTTTTAATATTAATCCGATGGCTGGATGTTATAAATTGGTTGAATACGATTAATGAGTTTGCTATTTTATCCGTGCCATTGTAGCGCCCAATCGGATGAACTAATTTTGATCTAGTTTTTTTGTTTGAAAGCTGATGTGATCGAGAGTGTTCTAAGCTATAACTCATCATCATCCACTCCCTCGCTGCTTGACATTGCGGGGATTACATATTTTGTTGTGTTTAATCTTGTAAAAGCAGTTTTGGTGATTGAGTCTATGTTAAGTGCAATCATAACAGTCATCGTAGCAGCAATCAACAGCTCGTCCCTAAGAGTGGCCCATTGACGAATGGTGTGACTTTGGTCCAAGGGAATTAACCAAAGAAATAACCAATAATAACGATATCGAAGTTACATAAAATGTATAGGATTAACACGTCATGTCGTCGCTAAATTTACATTATAATATTTTCTAACTTCGATATTTTACTTTTTCTAAGATTTCAGTCTTATTTTGTCCAGTGCGGCACTGTGGTCCCAGTATTATTTTATTTCTGTCGAATGCTCTGAAGTGGGCAACTGTCAACTGCAGGTCTTGGAGTAATGCGCTCAGGGCGGTGCAGGCGGTGCAGCATTCCTCTCCGACTGAGATAATGACCATCGCATTTTTACCTCACCACTGAATAGATCGCTGTACGTACAATTTTAATTAATAAAAAAGATAAAAGTGAATTTGATATTTGGAATGCTTTCAAGTTATTTGCAATTAAAGAAATAATGAGTTAAGAGTATGATTCTAAGAACTGGTATTCAAAAACCGATCATAACTCTTTGTAATTTAAGTAATAGCTAAGTATTATTTTATTTTTGTTTAAGTATAATATATATGAGATTACAATGTAATAGGAATGATGATTACATCTAAAATATTTAGTTTCATTAATATACTCAGAAATATTGAGGCATTACTACTTGGTTAATGTAAAAAAATATAATATTTTATGTGTAGTTTATTAATTAGATACATCTAAAATGTACAAAAAAGTTTAATTTTTTGTGCTAAATTAGTAAGCAAAATCTACATCATTAGTTTATATATAGTATATAACCTAATGATGTAAAATCTACATCATTAGTTTATATATAGTATATAAACTAATGATGTAAAATCTACATCATTAGTTTATATATAGTATATAAACTAATGATGTAAAATCTACATCATTAGTTTATATATAGTATATAAACTAATGATGTAAAATCTACATCATTAGTTTATATATAGTATATAAACTAATGATGTAGATTATTGATGTAGATAGAGATGTCGATAGATGTATTTATATTAGTAAGTATGAACTGAAACGCACAAATATCGGAGATATTTACAATAATATTCCTGCGGCCTTCATACACTTTAACCTAGGCGTGACGTCACAGCTATTACTTTAGTATGGAGCGTTTTCACGAGACTTGCGAAATTTTGTATACAGTAAGTATATCAAAAGTCAATATTTGTATAAAAATATTGACTTTTGATATACTGTTTCTTCTGAGAAGTAACTCATATTTAAGAGTACTATACATTTCTGCAATAAAAAAAATTTAATCATCTAGCCTCTGCAATATAGATATTTATATTGTCACATGATTACCGTTTTGTTTTCCTGTTAAATAGAATAAAATAAACAAAATCTTACTTTAAAGTTAAATATTATGAATTATGAAAACATCGAATCATATTTTTTCGCCTTTTAATTTCGGGGTATAACCTGACAAAAAAGTGAATATTAATTCCAAAGTTCCAAAGTCAACAGTGAATTATTGGAATAGCTCTTGTGCGGCTGGTAAATATCACTTTGTAAACAGACATTACTCTCGGAAATGAAAAAGAAAAATATAAATATTTGCCTAAGACTTTATAAACCAGTATTCCTTGATGAAATATTTCCTAATCTAAAATTCGTGAGAAAGAAGTGTTAAGGGCTTTCAAGGTAAATGACTAGTCTTTGATACTAATTGTAATTCAAAACATTTTTTACTTTGTGGATCAGTAAATATAATAAAAGCAGCCTACACCTTAAAATGTGGAGTGTTCGTACTTCGTCGGAACATAAAAACTGTAGTCATTAAATTAATTCAATGGATAAATAAAATCCAGCTATAGGACATAACATCCTTTGTTAGGTTGGTAAGTTGTGGGAAGTCGTTACGTCTGCGTCCAGCCGTCATGTTAGGGCCGCGACTTTACAATGCCAGCAAACTATCACTAGACTAAGTACACTATCAGTCACTTGCACTTTGTAAAAGTAATTTAAAACTGCCTTTGTTAAAACAGAAAAAAGCTCAAAAATTAAATATAGGGTAGACTGAGGACACATGATCCCCATTCGTTTTTAGGTTTCCGTGCCCAAAGGATAATAACCTAACCAAGAGCATGCTAGGACATGTCTAAGGAGGGTTTCGTAATCGTGTAAAGTATATAATCGTGTAATATATTCTTTTCAAATTACTTCAAAAGTTACTGTCGGATTTCGTTCAAAATAATTTTCCTAAAGAGTTTTAAGCATGATCTATTAGCATGGAAAATAACAAGTTTCTAAGTCTGATAGTTCAAAAATGCCGGGGGGGGGGGGGGGGATTACAAACTTATAAACCACTTTGAAGGCCGATTTCTCGTAAATGGTTGACTTTGTTAAAAAGTCATGTATGAAATCCTACCTTTATTTAAAAAGGCCTATTTAACGATACCCTACACATTGGGGTAGAAAAAAAATTTTCAACCCCACTTCACATGTATGGAGAGCCACCCCTAAAATATAAAATTATATTTATTTCATGATGCCGAAACTGAGATCTATACACAGTCTATAACTATACCAAATTTCATTCATTTATATTCATAATTACAGAAGCCTGAAGCGCGGACAGACAGACAGACAGAGCGAAACTATAAGGGTTCCTTGATTATTACGAAACCCTAAAAACGGGACCTTATTAATGAGACTTCGGTGTCTAACCGTCTATCTGTCACCAGGCTATTAAATCTTCTTAACCATGATAGATAACAGCTTGAAATTTTCACAAAAGGTACCGCTATAACAACAAATATTAAAAACAGAATTAAATAAATATTTAATATGCCTGTGGGATTTTTTGCCGTTTCGTACGGAACCATTCGTACGCTAGTCTGACTCGCACTTGGTCAGTATTTAATCATAATTTCTTATTTGAAAAATTCTGCTACTGAAATACATTTAATTAATTTGTTTGTCAGTTGGATATAAAACTAACCAAACCAAGAGCAAATAATATCAAGTAGATTGTAGACTATAATAACACCGCACACGGACGCTTTTTAAATTGTCTTAATTATGTAAATGCGTTAAGAGATGTGACGGAACACATAACAGTTCGATTATATATTTATGACTAATTTGATATTTCTTACATTCATTTTAATCAACCAGTTTTTAAACTGGTTGAGAACTTCTTTATTCAGGTTACACGGTATTATAATCACAAGAAACACATCAATTTCCTATTTGGAAAAATAAAAGTAATCATTTTAAAAACATATTGAACATGTATGTTTTTAAAATTAATTCTTATTTATTTATAAAAACCTAACCAAGAGCATGTCAGGAGTCAGGGCCTGTCTGAGGAGGATTCCGTAACTATCAACGCGCAATTGTTTTTTTTTAATTACTTCCAACAATAGTTCAATTTCACTCAAAATTAGCATTAGCATGATCTATCAACTTGGAAAACAAATATGAGTTTTGAAATGCCATAGAGAGGGGGGGGGACACTTGTAAACCATTTTGGCGGGCCAATTTGGCCTTCATAACTTCTCTTCCTCCATAATCACTCGAAAATTGTTCACTTTATAAAAAGTCATGTATAAACCTCGACAATACCCACACGATGAGGTAGGTGGAATAAGAAAAAATTTCATCCCCACTCCACATATATGGACAGCCCCCCCTCCCTAAAATATAAAATTTTAAAAAATTTAAATTATTTTATGATGCCAAAAGTAAAGTCTATATGTATAGAGTATGTCTTCTATATGTGTGCTAAGTGTTAAGTGTATTAAATTTCATCAATTTATTTACAGAAGTGGGCAAGGGCAGACAGGCAGACGGACAGACAGACTGGCATACAGACGGACAGTCAGAGCAAAACTATAAGGGTTCCTTGTAGTACCTCGGAAACCTAAAACATAATGTTTAAATCTATTTTGAGTTTTGATTTTGTCTCCAGAATCTGTTGTTAGTTGTTACTTATTACATTAAGTGGATGCTTAGTCTTTTCAATAAGGCATTGACTTAATGATTGTAACCTGCCTTTAAAGTAAACTCAAAAACGTTAACATAAAGGTCTAACTGTCGAACCGCTCCATAAAAAAAATCTTTTATCTAATTTTGGCACGCGCTGGCATCTTTTCCAGCTGGACTTTTATTATGCTCTTTTGACAAGCAATAATATCCTTTAAACATCTGTCCATAAAAATGAAATTCCTTTGATCACATTTGACAATTACTGTAACAATAAAAGGCTCACTGGGGTTTACTTATCAGATTGTAAAGCCATCAGGCATCATGGCATCTGTATCGCGGGCAGATGTCTGCTACATTCATTATACACTGGTGTCTACGAATTGTTCAACTCCATATGGATCCAATCCCAATTATCAATATGCGGATCGCCGGCAGATGTACTCGTATTGGTATGCTTTATTACCAGACTACGGCAAAGCCAAAAGGAAGGGTAATGATTTTGGTAGTCTATGTATGTATTTATGTTTGTTCCACCGTAGCGCCTAAACTACTGGTCCGATTTTAATGAATCCGATGAGGTGTCAATAGATTCGTGATTATAGCCCCGGTAACATAGGCTATAATAATATAATTTATGTAGTCGGGTTCATAGTTTTTTTTTATTGTTATGTTATTAGCGGAATGTTCAATTTTATCGGACACACGGCAGCGTCGGCCAAGTTCGACGTTATTAGTATTAAGAACGATATTGTCGCGGAACAATAAGCGCCACAATCCTGAATCGCGCTATCGATGTTTTCTATGATCGGCACTATACAGGGTACACTGAAATTCGATATATTCCTTTGAAAGACAGAAAGTAGACCTCATTTACAGTAATATTTTTCATGGCATCCGAAAGTTGATATTTACAAAGTTGTTAAAATTTCAAAAATTTTTTCTTTATTTTCGACTTTTTGACTTTGGCATGACGTATTTTTAAAAATGTTTGTCTTTTTAGTGATTTTTTTATGTATTTTAACCGTCAATGAGTCAAATATTATTTTTAAGGAATAAATAGGGACAAACTAAGCGAGAATTTTTCATTATGAGACATGAAACAGAATTTTCACGTTTTCATTGTGTATATACGACATCTGAAATTCATACAATTGGGCTTCGGCCTGACCGAGCATAGCACCTCGCTCGGTCGGAGATCTTTGGGGCTTCCACTCTTCCCACATTGGTGACCGTCGACAGAACACGCCTCCTTCTGGACATCATCGGCACTATGTATCTATATATACGACATCTGAAATTCATACAAGTAGGCTTCGGCCTGACCGAGCATATAGCGCACCTCGCTCGGTCGGAGATCTCCCTTTGGGGCTTCCACTCTTCCCACAATATTAAAAGATTGTTAGTGATATGTATTTAATTACATACTCTACTTTTATACCTTAAGCTCTATCTGATTTTCTTATGTTTTATGATGTAGGTAATTTAATATTATTACCCAGAACTTTAACACCGCTTTTTACTTTTTACATAATATTATAGCTGAAATTTTTGTAGCAAATGCTGTTGACTGTTGTTATTTAATGAAACGGATCGTATTTTTAAAATAGAATCGACACGTGGGTAGCAGAATGTCGTTCTGCTACCATATTTAAAAAGGTTTATGAAATAAAATATTTGGAAATATGTCAAATTATATCCGGTCGCAGTCTAATAAACAACAAAATAATATTATTTTGTTCGCCATACATTTTGTTAAGGTGCAGGTACGTTGCAAGTGTTGTAACGCGTGTACGTTCACAATTGGTGTCGTAATCTGTAAAAAATCTCAACAATAACCGCGGTGCAACAATTATTACTAAGATATTTGAAAAACTCACATCATCGATTGTGTATCGATCAAGTTTATAACTAAAGTTATGCAGCATGGCAGCGCCGTTCTATCGCTACATTTCGCTTATTCAAATTGAAGAATTGGTATTATTTCGACACGTAAATTACTCGTGAAATGTAGATTACGTGTTGACACCTCGGTGCCGATAGAGTTTTTGTGAATGAACTGAACGAATACTCACTCAACAAATCGACACGCTCGTTATTTTGTTAAAGAGAAAAACACACATTTTGTTGCGTCGCCTGAGCATCTATATATTAATACGTGAAGCGAAAATTTCAATTACAGTTCTACGAGAATTGTGAGTACGGATGAGAGTAAAATTGGCACAGTCAAAGTTTATGCTGAGGAAGGCGTGCGAAAAGCTTAAATTTCTTAAAATAATGCTTAGAAATACATTCAATTATTGAAAACATCAGAAACACACACTACCATGGATTTGGTTATAAATACACACACACAACATACACACATACGTATTCATAATTATTGTCAATGCCTATGAGTTTTGACATTCGGTTTCATCGTGAAAAACATGAATGAAATTTTATTTTTCGTAATTATAATGGAACTGGACTGATATTCTTTTATAATTATTACATTAATTATAGTTTAAAGTTTTTATTGCCACCTCAGTTAGCTCACATTACCTACCGTGCGTTTGATATAATTTTATTACAGGTTGACGTTTATCAATCTGTCACAACATTATATTTTTTTACTTTTTTCTATCTAAGAGGCAAAATAATAAATAACAAGATAAAAAATTATATAGCTGTCTCTCACAATATCGCACGCGTTAAGCGACATCGTATCACATAATGTGAAAACGCTCTAATACGTGAAGCAAAAATCACGTTTTCACGGTTTAGGACCTATTTTAAGGGACATCCTCACGGTCCAGTCTGTCCAAATCCAGCAGCCTGTCAACAATTAGTTTATATCTTTTCATCTGTTATCTGTTAATATTAGTAAATATCCAGGCGGATTTACCAGAAGGCTGAAGTCTAGAGCGGCAAATTTTAGGAGGCGGCAAATGTGGCGTTTTTTTTATCTTACAGAACTTTAGTACTATGTACACTAACATCTGAATCCAAAAAATCCTAAACGCTCTGTAATTTTTATTTTTGCGGTAATATACGATGTAAAATATTGTAAAAGCTTTTCAATAATAGAAAATACAATTTTAATTCAGTATTTTTTACATGAGAGCGGCGGATACTTTTGGTATTGAGAAGATATGCGATTCTCTGCAGATTTTGACTGTGTGTTACTGTGTGTCATTTGTTTTGGTCCATAGGGATTTATTCAATAGAAACCTGCAAAATTAGATACATTTTTGCTCGCTCGCTTTCAACGTACGTACAACGTAAATAATATTTAGTTGTCTATGGTCTATTTTGCTCTGTTGATTATTCCAAAGAATTTAAATAAACCCTTTTAGAAAGGTCTTTGTTACAAATTAAACCAGTAAAATTGAAAAAATATTGATTTATCCAATATTATCCCGCGAAATTAGAGACATTTTTGCTCGCTCGCTCCTCTCGCTCGCTTTCAATGTACAAAACATAATATTATCATTATAATATATTTTGCGCTGTTGTTTTTATTTATACAATACACACTTTCAAATAGCTATTTATTACAAATTTCAACCAGGACAATTGCAAAAAACTACAACACTCTTGATTAGTATCAGAAGAGTAATTTTGAGAGGCAAAAACTGAATAGCCTATGAGCGGCAAATGTGTTAAACGCCTTACTCACCATCCAGCCTTGCAAACCCAGCACTGGTACTAATGGCCATCATTAGTGTCAATAATTTATAATTTTTGTCCACAAGCCAAGCCAAGATTTGCAGGTTGGACCGTGAAATGCGACCGTATGGCGCTTAAACCCGTCACTGTAAATATAATAGACAAAATTTACACATTTTTATTACGTGTCTAAGGGGCAAATAACCCTAAAAATTTAAACTAAAAAATGTGAAATATGAATTATGGTCGAATTTCGACCAAGGGCGGTCTCTTGTACTTTTAAATCGATTTCAACTCACGGAATGGCATATTAAGATCGATTTTAGGTTGAATTTATTGCTAATATATACGCAAATACATTGCAAGTCGGTTACTAACGAATTTTTTTTTTTCAAAAATGATCGTACAACGAGGCGTTAAAGTTGATATTTGTTTATTCGGTAAACGCGCGGGTTCAACGAACCGAATGAATAGCTAAGTAAATAAATTAGTGCGCGCAATCGGATGCAAGAGTGAAAAAAACGGTACCTCGGCACAGATTGTATGTTAGATAATGTTATCTCGGGTCCGGACCTCGGCTAGCGAAGGTTCGTTTGCCGCTACGTAAATGTGATTCCAAAATCGACTGTTTATCGTACAAAACGGTGATTTGAATAAGTTCTCAAGAATTTAATAGCTTTTTATGCAAACATGATACCTAGTAAGAATTCAACAAAAATGTGTCTTACTTTTTATAAGTAAATAAGTTGTTAAAATCGAACGTATTACAGAATATACCTTATTTTAACAACTAATAATAATAATAATAATAATAATAATAATAATAATAATAATAATAATAATAATAATAATAATAATAATAATAATAATAATAATAATAATAATAATAATAATAATAATAATAATAATAATAATAATAATAATAATAATAATAATAATAATAATAATAATAATAATAATAATAATAATAATAATAATTTTCAATTAACTTTTAACTAGGAACTGCATAATGAACAGAAGATTTATGTGTTATCTTTTATGTTTATCCACATTACATCCTGTGGAAACAGTTAATAATTTAAACTCATTTTTAACTAGCTTTTACCCGCGGCTCCGCCCGCGTAAATACAGTATTCCAGGAACCGTATATTTTCCTTTACGATAAAAAGTAGCCCATGTCCTTCCCCATAGTCTACTCTACAACTGTACCAAATTTCATGATGATCGGTTAAGTAGTTTTTACGTGAAAGCGTAAACCCAGTATTCCTCAGGAACCGTACATTTTTCCGCGACATAAAGTAGGACTTGCCTTCCCCATAGTCTACTCTATATCTGTGCCGAATTTCATGATGATCGGTTGAATAGTTTTTACGTGACATTGTAACAAAAAAACAAACAAATAAACTTTCACATTTGTAATATTAGTAAGGATTTGGTTTTATATGCCTTGCTCCGGAGTTCGGATCACAAAGTGCTGTAACTTTTTAATCTTGCTCTATATTCGACGCATTAAGCGTATCGTAAATTTCAACGAAAATATAAAAGTCAAGCTTATTCATTGTGCAAAATTCAGATCAAAATGTTAACATCGTACATAAGTTAAAAAATGTTTTTAGATATTATTATAATAGAAAGTTTGTGTTATAATTATAATTTTAATTGTAACTTTGTATTTCAAAAAATAAGTACATATTGTATTAGTAAGTAATAGATGTTGAACAGATATGGTAGTTTGAGAGAATCATCATTTACACTAATGAAACGTTAATAACAATTATAAGGCACTACCAATGGGCGACTTTAATTGATTGATTAGTAATTTGATTATAATTAATTACTCTTAGAAACATCCTCAGATCCTGTATTTAATAACCTCACCTCACCTCACCTCTATTAACTAGAAATCTCAATGTGAAACGACGAGAACATTTTAAAGTTTAACGGCTGAATACAGAAAGGCTACTGAAATTAAGAGACACTCAAGTCACATGTTGTCTTTGTCATACCGCAAAGCAGAGAGATTGACAGCCTGACGTCACTGCACTGTGACGAGCGCTGTACCCAGCTGTACCTACCGCGGCGAATTTAGTTACCTACATGCTACAAGCCAATAACTAAGGGAACCCATACTACATGACCACTTTTCACAATTTTTTTACTACTCTCCCCCCACGGTGACTCTCCCTAGTATATACCAAGATCCCCCTCCTCCTTTTTACATAGTACTAATGGCTGTCGCGCGAAATTTTCTAGAAGATGTTGACTACGTGACAAAATACCTCCCTCCCCCCTTAAACAGGTCACGTAATATGTGTATGTTCCGTTAGTATTTCATACTTTTCGTATTCAAGTCTACGCGTATTTAATTCTTCTTTCAGTTTAAGAAGTTTGCCAATGGAAATATTATATTCCCAAACAGCTGGAGCTACGTTATGTTACGGTACATTTTAACACAGTAGGTTAATAGTATAACGCGATTACTCGCTTCCTTCGAAACGGCCGGAAATCGGGAACCGGTTGATTTCTCCTTCATCGGCTGATTAATCAGAACAATTAGGTATATACAATGTTATTAATAAGAGGATAAAAATTATGTATTTTAGTAGGCGGGAAGTGACTAATTTGAAAATTTACTGATGACACTATGAATGCAAAACAGTAGAAACTGCAGAAGAAATGAACTTTTGATTTTGTCAGACGAGCAGGGGTCTTTGAATAAGGATGACCAGTGCCCTATCAATAGCTCCCCACACAGATTTTGGTGACGGTGGCCGGTTTCATCAAAACCAGACCAGCTTCACAGGAGTTATTTAATAGTGCTCAAGTATGTGTCTAATACACAAGAGCACTCTCTCTTCCTTTGGTCTCGTAACGGACAGACCGACACGACTGGCGAGAGGTCAGGCGCAGGACGGACTTTTAACATGCCCATCCGACGCATGGATTATCTTTCTTGTCAGACAATCAGGTGATCAGCCTGCATTGTCCTAACCAGATTTGAAATCAACATTTCTTTTTGATACAACGCGGGGATCGAACTCACGACGTCCGGAGTCGAGAGCCGAGCTCTAAACCACTGGACCAGGGAGGCGCTAAGTGCCATAAAAGAAGTATTCTTGCTCTATTTATCTCACATGATTTGAACCTACACTTGGCAAATAAGTGTTCACGGAGAAGTTTTGAAAATAGGTTAATCGTTTGTATATAAATTATAAACTTAAGAACATAGTGATATATACGTAGTATATATATAATTAATTACTGAATTTACATAATTAATAATAAAATATAATATGTGGAATCAGAACAATTTAATTATCGAAATTATAAAATTATTCATTCATAATATAACGGAAAATTAGCATACAAAATTATTTTTTTTTTTCTGTCTTTGATTATAACATAAATATAAGTCAAGTCAACCGTATTTTAGAAAAAAATTATGGAACCTTGATTTTATTTAAACTTCGACGATAGCGATACTCACTATGGGGTAGAATGGAATAATATTTTTTATCCCCACTTCACATGTATGGAGAGTCACCCGTAATATATAAAAATATTATTTTAATATTGATTCCAAAACTGAAAACTTACACTATCTATAGCTATAAGAAATTATATTAATTTATATTCATAATTACAGAAGTTCGAAGAACGGACAGACAAACGGACGGACAGATTGAAACTATAAGGGTTCCAATGAACCCTTATAGTTTCAAAGAATGAAAAAGTAGGTAGTACTCAATAGTACTACCTACTAAAAAGAAATTGCAAGCACACGCTAAAAGTTACTTTATTTTGTGCAATAACTGTAACAGTTCAATTTTGATTGACGTACAGTCAGGCAGAATGAGTGTAGTCGATGCTTTTACTCTTAACTGTAACAATATCCGGTAGCCGTAAGTCGGCACGTGTTTTTACTGTTATCACAACAATTCAATTATCTAAAACTATTTCGGTCGCGTCTATTACCTTAAGGTTTAATAAAAACTCCGCGTAACGGTGAAACAATGTTATAAAATAGACCAAAATAAAAAAAGGTTATTAGTGTGAACGAAATTAATGAGTTCATTGACCCAGTATCAAATATACGTCATACATTTAATATTTGATTATTTTTACCTATTAGAAGCATCCGCTGCAATTTATAATGAACTAATACGTTTTTAGAAACTGTTAAGTGTTACCGGATTACAATGATTAATTAAGTTGAACAGATATTTTGCTATAAATATTACATATCATTATCTAGCATTAAAATACCCACTATTATTATGTACTCGTAAGATAACCACTTTAAACACAAAGGGGATTATAATATTTTAACCAATCTTTTGGCAATAATAAAAATTAATTATACACGTAATAATTTCGCCTGTTAAAGTTAATATGTAGTTCATTTCAGAATCATATTATCTTTCTCGATTTTCGTATTAATTAAAGAAAGTATGATATTTAGACAAACGACTGACACTAACTGCATGCGTTGGTTTTCGTTTAATTTTTGAATGAACAAGGGTGTGTGTTGTTTTTGACGGCTATAAATTTATTCCCGTCAAAAACAACAAAAGAATTTTTATGCGACACTGACAACGCGCCGGGCCCTCTAGCATATATTAAAGAAAGAGGAACAGATAAACAGCTACATAGTTAGCTTTCGATTTGATTGCAATAAGTAGGTAGGTACTACAACCATACGATGTCTCCACGATTGTGTGGAATAATTGTGAGCCGTTGAAGGGGACGTCAAAGATTTCAAATTTGAAACGATTTGGATCGTTCTATGAAAGCTGCTATATTTTCTACTCTGTGCCTAAGGGTGCGAATGTGCGACGCTTGTTGTGAATGTGTGACGCTAACCTATTTCCATAGTCACAATAGATCCACCTGGACCGCAGTGACGTCAGGGCTCGATTTTGACCTGTCTTCGACAGTAATAAAAAAAAAAACAACTATTTCCATTAGGCGATCCGGTAGCTCATTTAGCACCGTTTTCATAAAATTATTCAGCATGTACCAGCCAGTAGCTACTGTATCACAATATTTACACGTGTTGATAGATAACGCGTAATGAGCAGTTAGTCGTAAAAAATGAGGCACCATAACTTTTCCTGACAAGTCGTCACTTTTATTGTTGTGGTTGTGTAACCATGGAAACCGTGCCGCGCTGATAGATTGCTCACACAAACACACTATTAATGCATACTGTTCTTGGTAAATCTTAGTGCCCGCACAGAAGAAGGAGTTGCGATATGGATTGTTCTTGGTTACAGGCATTTTAAAACTAAATGCCCGGCTAAATATAATAACAATGCAGATAAATAATAAAGAGCGCACGTAGGCTGAACTTTAATAGCATTTAAAGATTTGGTACCTATGCGAACAAGCTTTTAATATTGATTATTTTAATTCTTAATCTATTTTAAGGAACATTTTAAGTTTAATAAGGATTAAAATTTTACCAATTCGCTTTATCGTGAAGATAATAAAGATAGAAATCAGTATATATCAAATCCTTGATGAGAACCCTTAGCCAGGATGCCATCGATAATTACGTTTATGAAGTTAGAATATAAAAAATAATATTGACAAGAGCCGCGCTATGTGAGCCCGCAATACGTCAATACCATACAAATGCAAGTTTTCTATCTTTGTCATCGTACTTAGCGATGGCACCGTGGCGAAGCCCCAAGGCTACGTTAAATTTAGATTAATTCTTAATATGGAATGGACCATAGTGTTCTAATTTTAAAGGTCATAAGCTTATCGATGCTTGTAGATATTCTATTCTTTGCCAAGCTTTTGTACCTATATAGCATAAATCATTTTAAATACTTAACATATCTTGTTAGAAGAACGGAGCTTGGGCTCATGCTGTGACTTGAACATGCCATCATCATTAGGGAACTTCTTACATGATATTTGAGACTTATATAATGCAGTAGGTACTAAGCAGGTACTTCTCTCTGTTTTGTAATAACCGATTTCAGTGACTTGATTTAAATTGACTACAGTCACAATTCCGTATGCCTTTAGTGTAAAGTGACCTAATTTACACTGTTTAAACATTTCATTTTAATATATACATTTTTGATTAGGGCGTGGCTCGCTTGTATGCATATTGATTATATGCACGAGCCTGCATATTTTGATCCTAGCCACCTATTTTAATAAATTCACAAAGTTCTATAACCAGAGGTAATTTTGTGTCAAGGATAAATAAAGTAACCGAGTGATTCAAGTGAAACAGCTCAGTAAATTACTAATTCATTCATATATTCCACTCAAAACAAGTATAATTTGAGTATTAGCTCATCTATTACTTTCGCTTGCAGTTGGTATTAAGTTGATTTAAATTATTTTTCAGTTTTGACAAATACCTCGGTGTGTTGAGGCCTCCGCTGCGTTACGTGGGAGCGACTTGGCCCACAAAATTAGCCAATTTTTTAAATGGAAAAGTAGGTCTGAGGATATAAAATATTACCAAAATTTTTTACTCGCTTCTATTTACTTAAAATGGTTGTGTAGAAATGTATATAATAATTATGCCGAATTGTCTATAATTTATTGAATATTGGCACCGAAATTCAGCGTACTCGTAAACCACGGAATACAATACGTACTGTTCGAGCTGCGCCCACGCGCGGCAGCGTTTTGTTTGTTGAAATATCGGCGGAGATTTTATCAGCCAACTTCATATCAAAATTCAATACTGATGCAATAGACAGGACTACTGCATAAAAATGGTTTCTTAATTATAATCAGTTCAATAGGCAAGTTAACTGTTTTTTTATTTGCATCAATAAGTACTCTTAAATGTGAGACTTTAAAATACATATAAGACTTTTCAGAAGAAATAGTATGTTCTAAATATATATTTTCGAAGGTACAGCGATTTGTAATACAGAATTTCGTCTCGTGAAAACGCTCCATACAAAAGTCTGACGTCACGCGTTCCTGTAGTTGTATGAAATATAAAGGTCGCAAGAAGTAAGAACATATTATTTGTTAATATCTCTGAAATTATTGTGCTTAGGTTTATAATTAATAAAATGAATGTTTTTGTATTTCATGTATGTAAACTAATTATGAAGGTTCTTTAGACTAATTTAAGTAAAAAATATTCTGACTTTTTTGTAACTTTCACCTTATTATAAAAACGAAACATACTTTTTTTACATTTATCAAGTAATAATACGTCAATATTTCAGAATATATATTAAATTTAATATTTTACATAGTCAACTGCCCTATCGTTAAACATATACACGGATACACAAAACGTCAAATATCATTTTGGCAATTATTGGATTCAAAAGTAGGTAAGGAAAGGAATAAAATGGAACTGGGAGAGCAAGAAATAAGATATACCTACAAACCGCGACTCTATTCTCTAGTGGTAAGATATTAGCGTTTCTTTTCGTGAAGATTTTCAGTTTTCACATGTTAATTCATATGGTTGATTAACAGTAAAAGGTTCATGAGTACTGCCTTCATCGCGCAGGAACGTTTGCGCATTTTGAGGTCACAACACACAACCCACGTACATGTCGAAACCAATGATTATTTCCATATCTGATTTAACTTTTACATAATTATTGTTCTATTTCGAGGAAGTTCTACTGTTTGTTACATAAATATTTTTGTAAGAACATGAGGAGCAAAAACCCTTGAATGGTGCTCGAACAATGCTGGGATCCATCGTGAATTATCACGTAATTCGTCTCGTAACCGAAGCGCAATGATGAAATAGGTTATTGGTATGGGTTTTTGTGGAACATGATGGGAAATTTGTTGACAGTTGGGTAACAGAGGGCCTCTGTGGTTGTGATGTTATATCTATCTCTTCATTAATCTGTGGTGGCCTTCAATAATTAATTATTATTATGTTAGTAGTTACAGATTTACAATTCCTACGTAGTTTTCTAGCCTGCTTCCAATTATTATCATTTGAAAAAAACCGACATAGTTCGAGTTGGAGTCGCGCACGAAGGATTGGAACCCTTGGTATGGATACCATGATCTATACAACTATTAGTACAATATCGAGCACTAGTATTAATGTGGAGCAAATTTTTTTGTACTAGAGCCCCCTTTAATATTTATATTATCATTTATTTTTAGAGTGAATACACTGCTCAATATTCAGTGAATATTTCAAGCGTCTACCTGTTGAGTGTTGCCGTTATTAATATCGAGCTAAAAAGGGCAAAAATAATCCCGTTCCATTAAATATTAATGGAACGATTAAATATTTATTTTACTCTGTTTTAGTAGTAGTTTCCAAGTTTGGTTAGGACAATGCAAGCTGATCACCTGATCGTCTGTCAAGAAAGATAATCCATGCGTCGGATGGGTATGTTAAATGTCGGTCCAGCGCCTGATCTTTCGCCAGTCGTGTCGGCTATCCGTCCCACTAGGTTTCGAGAGTAAGGGAAGAGAGAGAGCTCTTGTGTACTGCGCACACACTTGGGCACGATAAAATAACTCCTGCGGAGCTGGCGTGGTTTCAATGAAACCGGCCACCGTCACCGACATCGGTGTGGGGAGCTATGCTATAGAGATACATCATTAATTAGAATTTTTTAATATAATTACTTATATTTGTTTCCTGTGTATGTAAATAATTAATTTTACACATTGCCCGTTTTGTCTGTTGTGATAAAATTTGAATAGTTTCCTGCTTGTGGGTCGCTTGGGAGAATTTGCTGCATAGCAATAAAGCCGTCCTTTGTGTTTGTACTAAGTATATTAAGTTTTCGTAATTTTACGTTTCTTCGTTATACAGTATGAACGCAATAAAGAATATTCATTTATTCATTCATCTACGGAAACTTAACAACAGTACAGTTTAATTTCCTACTCTGGTATGAATTTCATTAAAAACCTTAGCGGATTTATTTATTGTAAATGTAGATAAAAACACAACGGAAATTATTATTTTAATTTAATTGAATCAACTTTAATAATGTCTAATATATTATTATAACTAACGACGGGGATTATTAATAAAATAGCATATTCGATATATTCGATCACCCGAAGCAGCAGTCCGTAAATAATAATCTACGGAAGTGAAATGATAGGTGGTGAAAATATACCCAATTAGTGGAAACTTTAACGTATTAAGCTTCTTAATAGGCAATTACTTAGTGCGCCTTTGCGCTTAACTGTTGCCCACAACTTTGTAAATAACCAACCATTTAAAATTATAAAGATGCATTCTGAAGAGATGATAATATTGAGACTGCCGCTACTCGTTTGATACATTATGACATCCGCATTTTTAGCACCTACTGGCTACCCATTTGTGTAAATAATAATTTATATCTATACTAATAGTAAAAAGAGGAAAGATTTGTTCATTTGTTTGTTTGCATTGAATAGGCTCCAAAACTACTGGACCGATTTTTATGAAATATCGAAGCTTCCTTCCTATGGGCTTCCTGAGAGACTTTGTAGGTGGATCGGCAGTTTCCTTGCGGAACGGAGAGTTAAAGTCGTCTTAGACGGCTCATGCTCGGACTCCCGGACCGTAAATGCTGGTGTTCCCCAAGGCTGCGTGTTATCCCCGACATTGTTCATTCTGCATATCAATGATTTGTTGCATACCAGTGGCATTCATTGCTATGCGGATGACAGTACCGTGGATGCACTGTATTTCGGCCGCAGCAATATCTCTCGGGATCACGTCGATGAGTGTCGGAACAAACTTGTGTCTGAAATCGAATCATCCCTTGTGAAGATTTCCGATTGGGGGGGACTAAATCTAGTCCAGTTTAACCCTTCTAAGACTCAAGTTTGCGCGTTCTCCGCTAAAAAGCCCCCTTTGTCGCATCACCACTCTTCGGAAACACTCACCTTTGTGCCAAGCCAAACATTGGCATTCTGGGCGTCGACATTTCGGGTGTTGTCCAGTTTGGCGGTTATTTGTAGAGCAAGGCTAAAATGGCCTCCAAAAAACTTGGAATACTCAACAGGGCCAAACAGTACTTCAAGCCGGCTCACCGCCTTAAGCTGTATAAGGCGCAGGTGCGGCCTCACATGGAGTATTGTTGCACCTTTGGGCCGGGGCTCCGGGTTATCAGCTATCTCCATTTGACCGAATCCAACGTAGGGCATCTCGGATTGTCGACGATCCTGAACTTGCCGATTGGCTAGATCCTTTGGCACTGCGTAGGGATCTATCTTCCCTATGCATACTTTACAGAATTGACAATGGGGAGTGTTCTGAGGAGTTGTTCAATTTAATAGAAGCCGCTGATTTCCGCAACCGATCGTCTCGCCGGAACTATCATCCGCACCATCTGGATGGTTGGCGTTCCACTACAATGCTTTTTAAAAACCGTTTTCTGCCACGCACAGTAAATCTCTGGAATTCGTTGCCATCAGCGGTCTTCCCCAACAACTGCGACATCGGGTTATTCAAGAAAAGAGCATATTCTTACCTGAAGGGTAGGCAACGCACTGGCGTCGCTGGTGACCGTGGGCGGCGGTGAATCACTCACCATCAGGTGACCCGTCTTGCTCGTTTGCCTCTTAGCTGTTATAAAAAAAAAAAAAAGGCATATATATAGAGTAGAGTACGGGTAAGGTTATTCGTTATATTGTAACATATGCTATTTTTTATCGCGGAAATGCACGGTTCCCGCTAGATTGCCTTTTGTGTATGAAGTCGCGGGCAACATCTTGTATTCTATAAGTGTTACTTGTCTGTGGCTGCGTAGTACAGAAGTAGAAGTGCGGGAGTCATGAGTTGAATATACGACTTCTGTGACCTGTAATTGTATGGCCAGTTTGGCCACTGGAGGCTAACTACGATGACTTTGCAAAGAATCCTTCGTTACGTACCCAAAGGGTTAAAACAGGACCCTATTACTGAGAATTTGCTGTCTGTCTGTCTGTCTGTCCATCCATCCGTCTGTCTATCAACAGCCTGTATCTCCTTAGCTGAGATAGCTAGACAGTTAAAATTTTCACAGATATTTCTGTTGCCGCTATAACACCAAAATATACTTAAAAAAGAGTAAAATAAATAATTAAGAGTTCCCGTACAACAAGCGCGATTTTTCGCTGTTCTGTACGGAACCCTTCGTGCGCGAGTCCGACTCGCACTTAGCCGTTTTTTAAATTTAGCTTTGGTTGATTTGGACGTCGGCAACATTGCCGGTTGCATCTGCTAGCCGTTAGAGTTGTTCTAATCTTTGAACTCTAATAGACTTAGGATAATCAAATCAAACCAAAATCAAAAAAGTTTTATTTCCATTATAGGTTATTAAATAACACTCACGGGATTGTCCCTTCGTGATGACTACCGCGTAGGGACAATTTATAAAATAACCCTGCTGATTATACCATGATAATATATTTTAAAGATTTATAATGAAAAGTCATAGCTAAGGGTCATAAGAACTTTATGTTTCCATGTGTTCCTAATATAGCATTACACGCTCGTGCCGGTACTTCCTAGCACAGCACTTAAACCCTCTAGTGATAGATTACTGCGAGATTGACGGATGGTCTAAGTGTCCAGATTAAATACCAGGATACGGGATACGTAATGAACAGTGTGTTATTAGAAACGCTTCAACTCGCACGGGAATAATCGTCCGTCTGAAACATAAGCTATCTGTAATTACCTTTTTATGCTCCATTATAGACTTCGCTAAAACACTATTGGAAGTACGTGCTCCTACGCGTTATACAGAATGTATTCATAACTAAAGTAGATAATATTCGAGGAGCGTGATAAGTATTCGATTCTCGTTTCAATGTGACCTTACAGTTTGACCATATTATTCTACAAAATATTTAATGTCGATCCATCAGAGTTGTCTGGAAATGTTAATCATGTTTTTTTTATGTGTACATTACGGAACTTGTAGTTTTGCATACTGCCACTACTTACATAATATTGTAGCTCAATGTTGGGTTAAATATTTCATTCGCATAAAAATACAGCCTGTATAAATAGCATAAGAAGTATGAAAATTAATATAGACATTAGTTTTACGTTTGTAATCCGTACGTAAGTCCTATTTGACACAGTTCTATTTTGCAGCAAAGACCTATATATTTGTGTGTGTCAAATACAATTAAATATTAACTACTCATGACAAAATAATTCCAACGCAACCTTAAGATTAGTATCAATAGCCTCATGTAAAAACCAAGGATTTTCATACAATTAAAACACGTGAGAACGCCTGGGTCCGATTGTTTATTGTCATACAACAATCGCTTAACGTAACCCTAAAATATCTGCCCATAAAGGTCGCTGTGCAATTTTAACGTGAATACGGTTAAAATGTTGAACGATGCGTTAAAGGCCTCTGTGACGTACGTTTAAATCAAGCAGCACTGCTGATGACTTACGACTTACGATAATTAATTATTTGATATGTGTTCTGAGAGGATATTAGAGGATTATACTGCGTGAAAACAATGTCGCTTCTAATTACATAGAATCTCGGTAGCGAAATATTAAAAGGTAGTCTTAACTTCTTCATCGGCTAAATTACATACTAAAGTATTTGTAGGTGCCGAAAAAACTGTGTCTGTCTTCTATTTGTGAGCACATAATTTTTGCGTGTTTGCATTTTATTAATTATAGTTTAATTAACCTATACCATAGTTAATATCGTCGAAGATCGTGCTCGCATGTAAGCTGCGCGTATGCTATACTTAATTGTGGGCTTGTTGCGTGCGCAGAATAAGGTCATCCCCGACAGATTTTCAGCGATTAAATTTAAAACTACACGTCTTATAAAAAACAGTCGGTTGTCTGTAAAGTCGGTTTACTGACGATAGTTGAACGTGACAACGTCATGTTTATAGTGCGCGCGGAAATAATTGGCCGCGCATTAGGTAGGGACAGGGGTGAGGGGGCGGGTTGCTTGCTGCTCGCAACGCACATGAGATTAGACAGTGACGACCAATCTCGAGATATCGTGAACAATAATTATTTAATTATTGAAAAGAATAAATTAAAGACGCATCAGGTTTATATTATAAACTATTGACATCGGCTTTCCGTTTTTTTAAAAACGTATGCACTTTAAATATTCCTTCCTTAGATTGTCTTTTTATCGGCAGACTCATCTTGCTATTGCAATCTCTTGTGCGTTTTGTCTAAACTAGCCAGAACTGTCAACGCGTATTGCCGCCGCGAAGTCCGGCGCCGAACTGAGTAATAACATCAAACGCGTCGCGCGCCTCTTCGTCCCACCGCTCATATACCTAAGGCGCGGCCAGCTGAGGTAACGGCAATGCGTCATATTTAGCGAGGTAACGGCAATGCGTCATATTTAGCGAGGTAACGGCACATGCGTCATATTTAGCGAGGTAACGCATGAGTCATGTTTTTCGTGCGTGCAGCCGGCTCCATCGAATTATAAGACGTTATCACGTCAAAAAAAAATGTTTACACCACGCATACGCTAATCCGTGTTTCCAGTCTTTGTCTGTCAAGTAGCTTTTCGAACCTATCAGACAAAGACAGCAACATAAATTAGCGTATCCCTGTGCTATGGCTGTGCTCAGAAACTAAATCTTTGCTATAAATTAAGTCGAATAAGCTGGAATTGAAATAAATGAATATATTGTACTTAACAGAAACGCTGACGCATTAACTATAAGAAATTTAATTAAAAAGATGAATAACAATAATTAATAGTGTTTAATTTCCTATGTAGAATAGGGCCGATACCATATGTAGTTATGTTCAAATGTAAAACAATTTACATCTTAGAAATATAAAGATTAAAATTGCACATATCTTATTGCAAAAGCAACAGAACAGCTCGACGCTCGCTCGTCGCGAGGGCGTGAGGAGTGTTGGTAATGTTAACAATAATTTTGCACGTATAATTACGAGGTGGATTTATTCCCATTCAACGCCTATCTCGCCTCCGGTGATCAAATAGATCTTTTTTTAAAGCTTATTCAATTATATACGAACTCGGAGTATGCAAAGCTAAGGGTCCCGATACGTCCATTTACAGCCCTTTGGGCTAACAACTTGCCATGTTAGCGTTTCAAACTTGACATCGAATGGGTTGCATTGACCCCGGGCGGGCCGAGACAAGCGACAAGCTGATAGCGGTATCTGTGCTCATTTATTTAAACTATTTATACGATTACTGTTGTCCGACAGCTTTTAAAATCGTTTTTGAATGTGCTTAATAACAGCCTGTCTTATTGCGCTTACGCCATCTGTCATCAGTGACGTTTGAAGGATTTTTGCTCGATATTGTTTAGGAGGAAGTCATAACGATTATATTTCTTTATATCGACTTCTTCACTTCATACGTATTTAGATTCGCTTCTTGACTTCGTAGCTCCCAAACAGATGAACCGATTTTGATCTAGTTTTTTTTTGTTTGAAAGCTGACATGATCAAGAGTGTAGCCATATTTCATCAACATCATTTCAATCACTGCTTTACAATTCGAGGGTTTACAATTTGATCCGCCGCGGTCTTTAAAGGCAACATTCTATGTCATTAGGATAGGATATTCAAGTATAGTTACGCAGTCGTGCGAGTTGCGTTATCGTTTAGTTCTAAAATCTGAGATCTCTGGCCTATTAACTAACGTTTCATCGCCAATTTTAGGACAAGGTACTTTATTATAATTTCTGATCAGACCAAAAAATGATTCTTTGCTAGTTGAAAAGAATGAACAGCAAGCTAGTTCTGCAGCTGTTTCTAAGATTAACACCCGTATTATTAGTTGTTTCCTCTACTCGACTCAACCTCAATCCGCGAATATATCATTAGTTCAACAAAATGTCCTCGACTTGAGGAATTTCCTTACGCGAGTCAACGAATCAACTGTCAAAACTTAAAGTACCTCAGGACGTACCTTGAGGCTCTCTCGAGCGTCTATTTTTGACATTTATATCAATTATTTTTATGAACAGAGTGGAATTACAGAGGGATACTTAATTAAAGAAAAATATGGAGGATTTTTTGGAGATTCTTGATTACCTTTACGAAACTTAACGTGAAAATATCAACGAAAATATGAACACTACAATAGAAGTTAAGGGTTCACAGGTTCACAGACCACAGTTCACACTTAACACATATCACAATGAGGTTTTTAAATTCGTGACATCTAACAGCTTTTTGACACCAAAGGACCGTCGAGCCACCATGCGCCGCCTGGTGACAGAAAAAGAATCGACTATCTTATTGACCGTTTTTGATACCACTTACGCCACCAGATGACGCCTAGTGTGCGTTGGGTCTGCCCCCTAGCGACAGAAAAAAATATCAAACACCCTCATTGACAAGGACACTGATGTTAAATTTGAAATATCTTTTTTTAAACGAAGGGTTATATCATCATTCTGCCAAATTCGGATCGAGTTTTAATGGTAACTATCGCTGTTGACATAAAAAAATATTATACATTTTTGACGTGATAACGTCTTATAATTCGATGGAGCCGGCTGCACGCATGAAAAAATATGACTCATGCGGCGTTACCGGCGTTACCTCGCTAAACCTGACTCATGCGGCGTTACCTCGCTCTGTTCCATTTCTTATGACGTTGTCACGTTCAACTATCGTCAGTAAACCGACTTTACAGACAACCGATTTTTTGTATGATTATCTATGACGTCACTCAACCTTACTGAAGGAGCATACAGCTGAGAAAAAAAACTGCAGAAATTACGTTTAAGAATACCAAATTTGAGAAACTTCTTAAGGATACCTCAGATGAGGTTGAGTCGAGGCGGATCTGAGGAAACAACTAATGATATGGGTGTAACTGTACCCAACGTTATCACATGCGATCTCACCTATATCTCAGTGTCCGCACTTACACCGTTTATGTTACTATTGCAATGTTCTTTATGTACCGGCCTCGGTCAATTTTGCCCTGAATTATGTGTAAATATACTGGATTTAGTCGTGCGTAACTTTAAATGTTGCTATGTCGCAACGTCTGAGACTGAGAGGCATGACGTTTAAAAAAACCGTTTTCAGTCAGACTACAATTTCTATACCCATGAGAAAACTCTTTTTAGTCACACACTTTTATTTCTATAAAAAATAAGAAAAAAATGTGTACCTTAGAGTCAATTCACACCGAATCGAAACGATACGCGGCGCTGACATTTTCAATATATTTATTATAAATTGAACATCATTAAATACACAAGAAGATACACGTATTATCATATGTACATAATAATATCGTCATGTTGCACCGCGCTGCACAGCGCATGCGACGTGAATGATGGGATAATAGGAAACGTGTATCTTTTTGTGTAGTGAATAAAGTTAAATTTTCCAGAGCTTTCCTAAAAATGCAGCATTGTAGAACTGACCCTAAATCGCCATTTGCGAGTCCCAATATAATTTCTTACAAGTTAATACAAATTAAAACAATCGTATTCAAATGTCAAAATCTTTTGAGCAGTATTAGGCACAACTCGTTTTATGCGTGGTTGTTCGCGGATCCCGCTGCACCGGCGGGAAACTTGTAGAATCGCGCGGCGGGTAGCGCCCGCGTGCTCTGCGATCGGTTTGCGGGCGAAATTCAGAAATTCTATTGTAAGAATTTATTTGCATTTTTGCAACCGCGAGTCCTGCTATCTTCACCCGCCACGTTTGCGGGCGATAATCTCAACCGCGGCGGCTGCGTGACCGCACAAAACCGCGTCTCGTGAGTTTAGAAATAAAACCGCAGTTCGGCGACCGCGGCGGGCACGGGAAAAACCGCTCCGTGAATTCTTAGCGTTAGAGGAATGTAGAGGAGGAGTTGGCGTCGCGTTCGTGTTATCCCCGCGTCGCGCCGGGGGCCACCGCACGCCGCACCAAAGACGACACTCCGCCTGTCTCGAGCACTGTCAACTTGAAGTTACCAATTTACCTCCAGTCAAGCTATGCATTCCTGGTGGAATCCATTTAAAACCTTACTTTGTACAGTTAATCATTAAAATATATACCAAAAGTGAAAGTGGACATTGGACAGTCATAAAAAGTGACGACTGATGACTGTAGGTAGAACCTTGATAATCATCAAAGCATCAGGCATCAAAAAGAAAGAAGAAAATTAGCTTAAATTAGGGATACTCGAAGCCACGTTGTAAGTACATTGCTGGAAAGTTATAAAGACCTCCGTTTAGGCAAAATGGTAAAGTTATTCCTTGTCAATATCTTCAGTTGTATAACCATTCATCACATAGCGCAGCTAAATCATAGGTATATTATAACAACATTCATGTTGCATTAATGACTTCAAAACTAAGGATGGCTAAAAGTATGACGAACATTTGAAAGAAAAGATCTTCGTACAAGAAAAAGTTACACGATCTTGATTTCTGAAGATTTTCTCAATTATATACCCTTTGATTAAACTGCGGAAATCAATTGTAAATATGTCAAGATGACAAATATCAAACCTCGACTGCCACAAACAACCCCAAAAGTGGGGTAGTTTAAGTATGGACACTTTCTTCCTCGACATGCCATGACTATAATACATTATACATAGAATATTATATTTTACAACTAAGTAAAATTTAAGTATCTGTTTGTTACATTGACAGCTTTTCATTGAATACATAATAATACGAAAGTGTGTACGGTACTTACAATAAAATAAAAATAAAAAATATTTTCGTCTGTCTGTCTGTTTTTCCGGTTAATCTCTGAAACGGCTGGACCGATTTTCACGGGGCTCTCACTGACAGATAGCTGATGTTGGAAGGAGTAACTTAGGCTTTATAAATTATCAAAGCGTTCTGTTTAAAAAAGTAGGCATCCGTTAGTACTATGCAAACGGAGTGTTCTATGTGTTACATAATATTATAATCATACACCGACATGTAAAAAAGTAAATAGGCTACTTCCTCGTCACTAAACTTTTTGCCCAGCCTACACAACTTCGCTCTTATTTTTTATAAGGTGTTTCAAGGTTCAAGATGAATGAACTTTTTATTGGGAGCCGATTAGACGATATTAAGACCATTAGAGCCGAGTGTTCGTTCAGTTATTTCAAGCTATAAAAAATTATAGGTTCAATCCTTTTATCTGGAACAATCTAAATTAAGAAAATAGCGTTAACTAAAGCAGATGAGGGTGGAGTTTTTTTTTGTTTTTCAGTAATACCTACTTACGTTTTAATTTCTTTTATAAATTACTAGCTGTTTCCCGCGGCTCCACCCGCGTAAATATACTATCGAGTATCCCGCGGGAATAATGTACTTTTCCGGGATAAAAAGTAGCCTATGTTTTAATAGAGTCTAAACTACTACCATACCAAATTTCATCAAAATACGTTCAGTAGTTTTCGCGTGAAAGCGTAACAAACAAACTTACATTCACATTTATAATATTAGTAGGGATAAATCTATACATATAATAAATTTGTAACTGGTCGCTGTCTGTACATGGAAGATAAATAAGAAAAACTATTACATGGCTTTAGGAACGGTATAAAACCCAAAACTTGATTTTTAATTTTTTTCCTGGTAGTCTGTTTATCTGTACGTTTGTACGCGCTAATCCAACAACTATAAATAACACATAGGCTACTTTTTATAATGACGACCTCTGTGGCTCGGTGGTTGAGCGTGTTGGTGCTCAAGCCTGGGGTCGCGGGTTCAGCTCCCGCCGAAGGAACAAAAAGATTTTCTGTGTTCCTGGGTCATGGATGTGTGATGTGATAAAAAAGTATTAAATATATTTCCGTTGCCTGTTACCCGTAACACAAGTTTTTCGAGAACTTACCACGGGACCAGATTGACGTGGTGTGAAGCGTGCATAGATATTATAATATAATATATAATATTATTATACCGATTACTCCGCCGCCTGTTGACCTGTTTTCAAAATTCTTTTTTTTTTTTCACACTTGGTATTTTTGATACCTAAGTGGTGACCTGATAATGGGATCCATGAGTAATCGAGAACTCCTCGAAATTTATATGGGCATATAATGATTTTGACTTTTTCTGAAGTAGTCCAGACATATTCTACCAAAAATAAAGATTTTGCACCAAGGTATACCCTGGATCCAAAAGTAGGTACTGAACAGAACTCCCGAGTCCTTATATGTTTGGGGATTTCGGCGTTGTTTAAAGAACTGAAAGCATATGTCACTATGTCAATTAAAGTAATCATCATCACCGTCACCGCCTTCATCACACCTTACACCACCACATTCTGATGATAATAGGTACTTCTCATAGTTTTTTACACCGACACGGATATCTTTGAACATTACTCTGCCGCTTGTCGAAGCATTTTCAAAATTATATTGTTGTTGTAAAGAATATAATTCGAAATTGGTCCCTTAGCTTAGTCACCAAGGTGGAGACCTGATTATGGTATACATGAGGAATCGAGAGGACTCCACAAAATTATAAGGACATTTAAAGTGATTTTGACTTTTACAGTAGGTAAGTAAAATTTTGTGCCAAGGTGTACCCTAGATCCAAAGCACTGAACAGAACTCCTCAGTCTTTGAAGATACACGCTTAGAAATTTCGGCATTGTTTAAAGAACTGCAAGCATAATATGCCACTTACAGTAATCATTATCACCACCATCTTCTTACAATACACCAACATATTATTATGGTGACATAGGTACACCTCATAGTTTAGTATACCGATATCAATGTATTTGATCTTTTAAGAATAGGTTTCTATACACATTGTATGAAAATGTAGTATTTTCAGAAGTTATTTAGACGGATACAATATTACCTAATCCTTATATAAAATTATAATAATATAAAAAGTACGTGTGAACATGTATTATAAGTATATATTTTTTACTCTGTGCTATTACTATATTGCAGTAGGTATATTTGCTAAAAAGTTTTTTGCCACGAAGTTTTCACGAACACTCTCCCACACTGGCGAGGCTGCGGGCAAAAGCTAGTATGTACCATAATAAAAGTAGGTACTTAATCTCAAGAGTAATTCAGAATTTAAAATACTTTTTGAAAGTACCTAGTAGAGTGCGAATGTTGACGTAAGTGGTCAATTATGTGGTCGAGTTCAAATATTGTAGTCGGTTCAAATATTGTGGTCGAGTTCAAATTTGGTATGAATTAAATGCTTCGATTGCGATCCAATTCAAGAGGCATATAATACAGATTGTATCTAAAAATCTAAAAGTGATTATTTACAACGGTTATTGCGCATGTGTAATGACTTGAAAAATGTGGTTTCCTTCCTTTTCCCTTGGCTCGCTTTAACAAGGTCAGTCACTTGCTCGGTATTCGATAGATGTTGCGATTAACTGTTATAATATTTAATGTCAAAGAAAGTAAACTTGCACCGTTTACTTAATAATTATTAACGACTTACTCCGGAAAAACGACATTAAATAATTTCGTTTCGAAGATTAAACTAGATACGGGTTTATCTTCTCTGTCTTCGATTAAAAAAGTGTAATTACGAGGCAATAATTCTTACTTTACAAAATGATCACCGTAAGTATGTGATGCCAATTGCCACAAAGGTATTATCATCATTATCATTATTTCCATTCTGTCCTTTAAGAAGAGTGTGATTTTCATTTACCTATGTAATGAAGTAAAAGACGTCAAGTCTGAGTTGGATTTCTGTACGTTGGATTTTTCTATTTTTACCCACGTGCATAAAACATATATTAGCCTTCAGTCTATCGAAGTACTTACTCTATAAATTTTTTTTACCAGCATCATATTTTGTTCTTACTTCTTTTTCTTTTTTCTTACTTGCTTGCTTTTGGTTTTCCTACGTCTACAAAAACTAAGAGTTATCTAGCTGGTGCCCGCAAATTCGTTTGCGTGGAACTACATATTAATGGAAAAGGAATCCTATTTTTTAAACGGAACCCTAAGTTAAAAGTGGTTTAAGTTACTCCTTATAACAATGGAAAGTCCAGTCAAAATCGATCCGGTCATTTTAAAGATTAGACGGACCAAATAGACAGTCATACAAAAAATAATATAATTATATAATATCATATATGCATTTGGTGAAAAGCTGTTAATTTGAAACTACAAACAGAGACTTCAATTTTATTCATTTGTATGTATTTGTATAGATGTTGATGATGAATTATTTCAATTTAATATTTCCACTTAAACCTGCGCATTCTGTGCAATTTAAAACTTCTTTGCTTCCTGTAAATTTAATGTCTTAAAGATAGAAAAACATTCAAGTAATTTTATCTACCCAGTAGCTTCAAGTAAGGAAAAAGGGATCCTTCTGTACTGAATCCTAAAAACTATAGACACGAGCATAAAATATGTCGTAAATGTCATAACAATTTTATACGCCGCTCCAGCGCATTAATAACAAGAACCAACGAACAAAAAGTTGATAGTTGGTACTGTAATATTAAAAATGTATTACGAGAACAATATTCAATGTCATGCTTCATCGCTGTGAATAATAACCTATTTTCCATCGACCAAACGACATAACTTATTAAGCATTCTATTTTCAAGTATTGGGCGAAGCTTATGCATACATAGAAGGATCTTCTATCCTTTCCGTACCCTCGAAAGTCCACTTTATCGAGGATTCAACTTCTACAATAGTCGTTATAAACGGCTTTGTATTTATTCTTATATTCATGTCGAAATTGTATATAAGCAATGGTTATCTGTCATCTATGAATAGAACTCTTTTAAGATAAAAAACGCAATCCATTACGCTCTTAATTCAGAATGATGGAATGCATTAACAAAGTCTAAAATATCGTGAGAAGAGGCGGACGAAATAAGATATTATAAGGACAATGGGCTTTGTGCTCACAGCGTACACGGCACACGTGCTGCGTAATCCGGCAATGTTTACAAAACACGCATGCCGCAGCCGCCAGGTGAATGGGTAATTAAAACTGACGTGGGCTCCTAATTAATTTAAAAATTAAGTTCAGGTGTCAGATAAAGGTTGTGTATCGAGCTTAAACGCCACTTAGTCAGTTCGCAATTCGCACATGAACTACACGCGGTCCGGCGGAGACCGCACGGTTTTCCGGATCAGATCATCTTCCGCCCCATCTTCTTTATTTTTTAACCGACTTCTAAAAGGGAGGCAGGCAATACATGTTATAAAATCAGGTCGCTTCCTTTCCTGTTTGCTTAAATCTGATATACTACTCGACGGATTTAAATACAGTTTTCAGCAATAGATAGCCACTCTCAAACTCTATTTCTGAAAACTGTATTTAAATCTGTCGTATCGTATGTGTATTACATTGCATCCGTGTGAAGCTGGAGCTGGTCGCTTGTATGTTATAAACTGGGGTTGCCAACCCCAAATTTAAATAACTACAATTTTTATAAAAAAAAAACTACAACCCGGCTACGTAAATTATATAGCCTATGTTACCCAGGCAATTACTATGAATCTACTGACACCTCATTTATTAAAATCGGACCAGTATTTTAGGCGCTACTGTGGAACAAACATACATACATACATAGACTACCAAAATTATTACCCTTCCTTTTGGCTTCGCTTCGGGTAAAAAAATAGTATTTGAAGTTGGAAAAATCAGGGCAATTATGTTTAAAACAGGATGCAGTAATACAGTTAATTAATATGTAGTGAAAAAAGGTTAAATGAAATACATGTAGTGCTAATAATAATATTTTTTATAAAAGTATTTCCATAAAATTAAATTATAAAGTAAAATTGTAAAAGTTGAATTTTATACCTTATCGGGGCGCTATAAAAACCCACGACGCCGCGCTGCTTAAAAATTATCTATGACACTACAGGACCCTGCAAACACTAGGACATGAAAACAGAACAGTTAGCAACCCTATTATAAAGAAACTGTACGCTTACACGACGCAGCTCCAGCGTCCGCGACGCCGCTGTGCTAGGATTTGTATGGATTTTGTGAAACGCCGTAGCTCCCGTGGCGATTTAGCAGGAGTGTGTATGCAAAGGTACTTAGAAGCCAAGTTTATAAAACACGATAATACTATATCACTTATACCATGATAGTCATACCACGATGCTGGTCATGACACAATCAGGGTTTAGTGAATATTTTCCATATTGTCATTGAAGAAGTTAAATACAAAATGAATTAAGTTTTCAAAATATATTTTGTTAAATTTAGTCGAAGGAAGATGCAATTAAGTGTTGTATTGTGGATCTCAGTGTGATCTCCGCTGTTATTAAATCCGCTATTCTCGTGAACATCATTTATTATCTCCTACATCAATGTGAATCTTGTTACGAAAAATAGGAATCCCAGTCGTTTGACTTATTGAATAATGAATAGGTAGGTAAACTGTAAAGGCTCTTTGATTTGAATGATATTATCTACTGCATTACTGTTTTATTTTTATTATACAAGACAAAAATTTACATCTAATTTTTTAGAGCGATAGTCATCATCTTAAGCCCTACATGTTGATAACCTAATAAAAAAAAATCCTGTTTCAATGTTAAATAGATTTATTATTAAAATAGTCATTTTAAATAAGTTTTGATAATTAATGAACACTGTGAATATGTAATTGAACATAGAAGTTAGGACCTAAGGTCCATTATAAATTTTTATAAACGTTGAAATGTTGCTTGTATCTACGACTTACAAATAAATGAACGAAGTTTATAGTTAGTCTGATACAATACTCGATAGAAAACTAACCAATGAACCGGGTTTGAGTCGATAAATAAAGATGGATCATCAGCCATCGATCAATGCTGGTGATTGCCCAGATCAATGCTAACATAAACTGAGAGCGACACACTTGATTTACTTTCATTTGTAATTGATACTCGATACGTTATTACAACGCTTACGTTTGTAGAGATTATTGCTCCTACGGAAAAGTAGGTACATTATGCTTGGATTAAAGGTACATTACCGCCTACCAGTGGCTTGTGGCGTGGCGATCCTATAACTGCATTCCTTTTGAAGACCCTCAATCAAATACCTACCTATTAATATACAGGCTAGGGCTTCCCTATGTAGGAGATCAGAATTCGCCACTGCCGCCTACACCAATCGGGGAGGTATAAAGTTTTAGAATGATGTATTTTCTTTCATTAAATAATATGGAGTACTTAAGACTTTATATAAAATCTATACCGCTCGAGTAGACTAAAATATATTATACATCTGAAGTATTTAATTCTGAAACGAATCTGTGTAAGGTGAATGTACTTAAAACTTTTATACGAGTAGCGTTACTAAAATAATTGTATTCCGTAGGGACATGTTGCTTATAAATATACAAAGTCGGGCAAAATATAAAACGGAAATACTAGGCCAGTCGTACTTCTTCATATTGCTTTTCCATCAGTTTATCAAAGCAAGTTGAGTTAAGAGTTATATTCTTCTTGAATCGATATCATACAAGCCCATATAATACTTATGTAAACATCGGCATAATGTATGACTTATATACCAGGTGCATGTTTATGTATTGCATTATTCTCTAAGTGCGCATAACCATACATAAATGTTTTATTACGTGTATCAAGTTTCAAGAACATGCGATCGTAAAATTTCCGTAGAGAGTTTAACAAGGAACTTGGCATAATTTATTATTTTTATTTAAACATGTGAAATATCACCCATTTCGTACAAACTAAACCGAAATGTGAGACAAACGCAAATTAGTAACGTAAATTAATAAATTGTAGTGATACTTGCTTTAGCTATTTTTAATTCTTTCTTCTAGTTTTATAATAACAATATCTAGTTATATCTCTAAAAGTAATTGAGTTAGGTAATTTATAAGTTACAAAATAGTCATTAGAGATATTTAAAATCAGCTACTTGTCGGTGATGACGATAAGTTCCATTTTACTAATGGTCAGTAAATTGCCAAATGTTTTCCCAAGTCAATTCTAAATAACTAATCTACCAAGTTCCATTGTTACCTATACTTCTATAAAATTATTATGATGAGGAAATGTTTGTTTGTACGTTTGTTTCTTTGTTTAAATTGAATAGGCTCCGAAACTACTGGACCGATTTTGATGAAATTTGCTTTTTATCGTGGTAAAATATACGGTTCCTGCGGGATTACCTTTGGGCGGACGAAATCGCGGCAACATACAGGAGTGTCTTAAAACAAAATAAATGTTTTAAGATACGTTTGACAATAGCTCATTTCACACGCGCCGCACGTAATATTCTGATCTGGGCTTTGGAACGCAGTCCGATGCGCGGCCCGAACTTAGCGTGTGCAGGGCACTACTGGGTATGAAATATAAATATATGCTTTTCAATCCTAACAATGTAATGTTAGGATTGAAAATGTTATGTTATGTTATGTTATGTTTTGTTATGTTATGTTATGTTATGTTATGTTATGTTATGTTATGTTATGTTATGTTATGTTATGTTATGTTATGTTATGTTATGTTATGTTATGTTATGTTATGTTATGTTATGTTATGTTATGTTATGTTATGTTATGTTATGTTATGTTATGTTATGTATGTTATGTTATGTTATGTTATGTTATGTTATGTTATGTTGTCTAGCGATTTTTTTCTTATATTGCTACAAAATTATTTTTATTATTAAACTCAATTACTAATGGGTGAATAACAATACTTAATTTACCCTACTTAATGCATTTTACTAGATTTGTCTATAAACTCACTAACTTGTCATCGTCCGGTTCTATTTGATGTATAACATTGATTAACTATGATGACTCGTTTCAAGAGGCATAATCGATTGCTAATATCGATACTATCTTTTTGTGACTAAAAATGAGTAACGTCTTTATAACGTTAGATAGTAATGAAAGTTGTAAAAAGCTGATGTAATGTAGGCTTATCAGAAATGAAAATACTATTATAGAGTTTAACTTGGTTAGTTGTAGATGTAGTTTATAGTGGCCGTTACATAAAGTAGCTAGCTAAATCGTTAACTCATAGGATTTTTTTTATATTATTTACTTTTCTTAATATTAAGAATATATGAATATTAAAATCTTGCAACTACCAATATTCCTTTGAATGAAGACCTATGCCAATCTATTAAATATCTACGAAAATTTTACAAATACTAGATATTTTACTTAATTTATCTGTATGTGAAATCATGTCTATTTGAGCGTCATTATATGGTGGGAAAAAATAATATATTACTGTATTGTTCAAGCAAATTGTAAGTTACAGCCTTCTCAGTGTTAGAGTAATGATCGTATACGATTGGTCTATCATTTCTAAGTAAAAAAAGTGGGTTATCCGTCCATAATGGCAGCAGACAGGTATGTTTCGTTGCGTCAAATTTTTCCAATACAATTATTTTAACGCTTCCAAATTTGAATTTTAACGGGAAATGCTTCCATCCCATCTCGTGATTTCACAGTCACGTGCCGAGACATCGAGAGTACGTGTAAGTATCTCCTCCTAGTTCTGATCCCTACTGCTCAGTTTTTGGTCAGTATGACTAGATAAAGAGTAAACGGACTATGCCATTAAAGAAGGTGTAGAAAATGAATTAGGGTCATGTATGTAGTTGGTTCATCGACTAGATAAGATTATATTATGTTTTTTGTCTATTTCCATGTATTCGTAAATTGCCTATGACTCAGCGCACGTTTGTTTAGTTTTTTGCGAACGACTACTTCGTAAAGGTTATTATTGATTTGCCGGCTCGTATTATAATAGGAGCCGGCAAATCAATAATCTTTAATTAGTTCCCAATTAGCACATAAATGTATATTCGGTCAATATTGTTAGGAAATTAGTTTAAGTTTTTTGGTTCACGAAAGTATGTGTTAACCACCGCGTAGTGTTCAAGAATAAGTTATGACAAAACTTTGATGACAAAATCCTGATAACTGAATGATATAATATTTTAATCAACTATTGTTTTATTGAAAGCAGGTCAGTTTAGATAAAATCAATTGGCACGAAAGCGGTATTCAAATAACCATTAACGAGTTACTACCTGTAGTAATTAGTAATAAACAACAAATTGCCAAGTCCTAATTAAGAGCGAAGATAGATGAGGTGTAAATAAACCGAGTGTGTTACGCATTTTAGTACAATAAACTATAATTATCATCAAGAAAAGAAAAACCGCCACGTAAGTGGTAATTTTTATAATACATCACTATTCACTATCTTAATTATTAATGTATTTTTTTTGTCTTTTCTAGGCGGAAAAAGCTTCAATGGCCTGAGAGTATGTTTCGTACGGCGTCATTAGAGGGCTCCGGGCCGCGGACGCCGCCCGCCTACGCGCCTCACCCACCTTACGTGCCGCCCCGCTTTTTCCCGCCCCGGATCCGTCCGCCGCCGCCCCAGTACTGCTTCGACGCCGCGCGCTTCGCTTGCGACGCCTCCAAGCCGAGGTACCTCGACGTCGAGAGAGAGAGACTGGTCACGAGATGGCTCGCGGAGGCGAACGAGGCGCTCGTGAGGAGGGATCGGCCGCCGCGGTACAAGCCCCGAAGCAGCGAGCGACGGTCCGACATCATGGAGCGGCGCCCGAACGCTCCAGAGTGGGCCGATAACTTCCTTCTGGGCCGGCGGACCGGCTCCGTCGAGCCGGAGGACGACAGTAGTGATGTGATGACGTTGAAAGAGTTTGTGGATAAGTTTTCGTTGCCTCGTGTCGTGAGGTTCGAGGGGGAGGATAGGGCTGTGCTTCTGTACCGAGTGTTGGAGGCGCACCGGCGAGTGGAAGCAGTGCCACTGTCGGGGAAGAAGGGAAAGCTGGTGGGGAAGCCGCTCTACATCCCGGACTCCTATGACGGTAAGTTTTGACAACTTTATGGTTATGAGTATCCATTTTAGGTTGTGTTCAGATGGAATGAACAATTTTCCATCTTTTTGCTAAAAGACGGACCGTGCTAGTATCTTACGCCGGTTCTTCTCGGTGGGTTAAGGTTGAACCGGTGGTAGCTTCTTCACTTTCCGAAAAAGTTTCGCAAGTCGTATTAACGATATGTCCTGTTATATACATAGTATACATACTTATCACCACTATTGTAATAAAAACTGACCTAACCAAAAGCCTTTCAGAACATGTCTAAGGAGGATTCCGTAACAATCAACGCGCTATTGGTTTCTTTCAAATAACTTTAAAAGTTATTGTCTGATTTCACTCAAATAATTTTTCTAAAGATTAATTATCACGACCTATTAACATGGATAGTTACAAGTTTCTTCCTCGTATAGTTTATAAATTCCAGGATGGGGGGTGAGACAACAACTTTAGAGGTTTGTTAGCTACTCGAAAATGGTTTACAATGTAAAACAATCCATGTATGAAACCTCGCCTTTATTTAAAAATATCTATTTAACGATACCCCTCACCTTATTGTAGAATGAAAAAAAAACACACCCCTAAAATACAAAATTATATATTTTTTATAACATCAAAAATAAAGTCTATACAGAATCTATAAGTACAAAAAATTTCGTCTACTTATATACATAATTACCGAAGTTATCAAGGGAGGATGGACGGACGTACGGACGGGCGGACAAAATGCGAAATATAGTTTCGCTCTGTCCATCCGTCACCTCTTCCGTTGCAGTTACTACGTAACCCTAAAAACTAGGTCATTGAACATGATCATCATCATGATCAGCGTTCATATAAAAAGTTTTATCTGATTATAGTTTTTATATCGTTAATTATTATGATTTTTCAATTTATTATTTTGCATTACCATAAGCTTTTTAGTATTCTTTTGAATATAAACCTAGATAAATGTAAGCGTTCCTTATTTATAACTGTATTAAGGAAACGTAAATTAAGTCAAGAGTTGAACATTAAACTAATAATTAAATTTACAATAAAATAATAACCATTGTAAAATTATGCCCGTTGTTAGATCTAATGAGGGAAATGTGAGCGGTGCAGTATTTGAAATGGTCGATAAAATTATGCGGGACGTACGGCACGTAATTTAATAATTCGGTATAGGTAGTTTCTTGATGATGACTGGGATTTAATTTTTGATGTAATGTAATAAAGCGATATGAGAAAACAATATATAAAATTAATTATCGATATTCTTAGGTAGGTATTAGGTAGTAGATAACAAATACCTGATTACGACATTTTAAGTTCATTTACCCTCGTATCCAACCATTCACGTTAATTGTACTTGTGTAAATTTTAAATTTTCACATTCATACGAACGAATAAGTACCATTATCTATCATTATCGTAATCTACATAAGAAAATAAAAAACTACCATAAACCATTTTTATGCACGTGCTGCTGCTTTTTATCCTCGGCTCGAGGTGTGGCGATTACGCGCCCTCATCAAAACAGCAACTATAAAATCAACAGAAGCTAGTGGCTAGTGGCTACTAGGATCAGCTTTAATGGTCATGGGACCTAATTAAACATATTAAGACCCGATTTGAGGTTTCTGAGGTTTTTTGTCGGTAGTTTATCTATAGGGCTATATAGGGGTATTCAATAGGGCTTAAGATTGGTTAACGCGTTTGCGTCATTCAACCTACCGACAATGAAGAAAACTTAAGAAACCGGGCATAAATAATAATAAAGATCTTTGGATATTATATTCTGTACTTTATTGAAAAAAAAGAACTTGGGATTCAAAAGTTGTTCCCATAATTTCTGTTGTCTGGGTTTTTTTGGACTGTTGTCAGGTCAGGTGTGTGTTGTATACGGGAAAGCTAGATTTCAATTTTTTTTTTAAATCTGGGCTCTAAAATTTCTTAAAACTAAGTAAAATAATAATTGTTTATAGTCTACCAGTATCGTCTAATAAGCAATATCCATTTAAATGCCTATGTCCTTTAGGCCAAGGCCAATGAATTGTTTAAATTTATTGCTCCCATAACCTATTAACACATATGTTTTAATTCAACGAGCATAGTGTGTTATAGTGCAATTAAACAATGTCGATATCATATAATTTCGATCATTAACTGTATGTCAAATGCTTCAAATGTCTATGATTCCATATTAAGAAACACTACGAAAGAGTAATTTCTAATTGTATGTTATTTTGTTTGAGATAGGTATAGTTCACGAACAAAGCCAGTAGTTTACATAATATAAGTTTAATATTTAAACCATATTTCTATATGCAGGTAACAAAAACGATGGTACCATGCAGGGCCGGATTATAAATAAGTGCCGCCCTGGGCACTGAAGAAAATGCCGCCCTATCACTGAAATTTTACTTAAAATTATAGTTTTATATTTTATTTTTTTTAATTACAATAACTTATTTTATTATATCCTTCAATAATATAAAAAAATATTTTTTTTGTTCTAAGAATCATAAATTTTGTACTAAGGATGACGTGATATAATTGTATTACATATTTTGTTTTAAAAGCAAACACGCCTGACTTTCTGAAATGCAAATTGATCGATTAAATCTTCACAATCTAAACGTTTAAGTAGACGTATGACTCTATGCATAGAATCATACGTCTACTTAGAATCAAGCTCTCATTGTAAAAAGTAAATAGTTTTAAACTCTTTTCAAACAAGAAATAAAAACTATATAATTAAGATAATTAATTAATTATATTGTGAAATTTTGATACTTGTAAAAAAAATCTAGACGTGTTCTAGATTTTTTTTTCACTTTCTAAATTTTGCCGCCCTATAAAATTTGCCGCCATGGGCACTAGCCCCGACTACCCCTCATATAAATCCATCACTGGTAGCATACTAAGAAGTGCTTTAAAGGAAAATTTTGCGAAACGAATAAACAAGTTTTAGGATTTCTTAGAAAAAATAACTGTAACTTTTTTCTAGTAGCGTTACATTCTCTATTTAAATAATAATAATATCTATAGACGATTTCGCACTACGTCACTACGGTCCCGTGCTAAGTCCTTGAAGAACTTGTGTTACGGGTTGTAGGCAACGGAATTATATAATTTAATATTTTTATACTATGTAGTGTATGCACATACATAAAATATTAATTTTTTTTATTACATAATACACATATTTAATACACATCCATGACCCAGGAACGTTGAAAACTTTTTGTTCCCTAGGCAGAATTCGAAACCTCGACCTCCGGCTTGAGCGGCGACGCGTTTACCACAGAGCCGAGAGAGGTAGTCAAAAATAAAACAGGCGTTTGGACTGGATTAAGTTTGGTAATTGATCCGAACTTGTTTGGTCAATTATCGGCATCTGTAACGTCGATCTCATTTGAATTTTAATTGAGACCACTTTATATGGGTATCTCAAATTATATGTATTGAAAATTGGTAACATTTGGCCTTGCCCTTGATCACTTTGATTAGGTGTAATTTGTCCAATGTTTACCTTGTAAGGTCCATTATAACCGCGTACCTAAAATGACTTTTGTAGACTTTGAAAGTAGATCTTTAATAATAATTAAAATATAATTATAGTCATATCTAATTTAAGGCATAATTTAACTTTAAGTTTCATTTTAGCAGAAAAACTCCGAACCTCAATTCTCGTATTTAAAGTAGACTTTCATTTTACTTTGATTGTATTATAAGTGAAGCGACTTGTTATCATAAACTGATTTTGTGACGTTTGGACCAATCAGGAGGCGTTAGAGGCGCTGCTTTAACGTTTACGAGAATACCGGTTTGACATTTTTAGCGTGTCGGGAGTTGATTGTAATTGTATTATTGCAGGTTTTATTTAACAGAATTGACCCTCTGATATAATTAAATCAAAACGTAAATTAAGAAACAAAAGCGAGCTATAATCTGTACCAATTCAAATGCCACTTGTAATTAATGTGAGCATAGATATCATACTGTATAGAGTGCAAGTGCAAGTGTACGTTACTGTATAGTGTACTGATAATGCATTAACGTACACATATTTTGTTTCAAAAGAATACATGAAAAGACATTTATTGTGATACTTCGTCCATAATGGTGCTCATTATGTTAGCCAAATATAGGGAAGTAAGGTCTTCAACCGGCGGGGACATTGACTTAATATATAAGATTAGTTTTTCCCGCGGACCCGTCCGCGTAAACATACTATCCCATAGGATTACTATACTTTTTCGGGACAAAAAGTAGCCTATGTTTAAGTCCAGATCCTAAACTACTACCATACTAAATTTCATCGAAATCCGTTCTGTAGTTTTTGCGTGAAAGAGTAACAACCATCCATTCATCCATACTCACAAACTTTTACATTAATAATAGTAGTAGGATATTACTCGCGAAATTGCCTGTGGTCTATCGAGGCTGAACATTATGTTTGAGTCGCCCTTAAAACCTGTAGGGACATTGTAAAAGGTACTTTTTGTAATAGATCGTTTAGAAATTAATATAAACAGTGCATTTTTGCTTTTTTTTTTACTTAAAATAAAATGAGATTGTTATAAGTAAAATTTTAAATCTGGGTACTAGGAATGTTATATATGAATTATTATGAATATATGTGGTAGAGATTGTTGATATTGCCTTTAACCTTTTGTAAGCCACACTATCCTACTACTATTATAAATGTGAATGTTTGTGAGGATGGATGGATGTATATGTGGATGGATGGATGGATGGATGGATGGTTTGTGACTCTTTCACGCAAAAACTACTCAACGGATTTTGATGAAATTCGGTATGGTAGTAATTCAGGGTCAGGATTAACACTTATACTACTTTTTAACCCGAAAAAGTACAGATGTGTTCCCGTCGGTACCTACTGCATTTACACTGGTGAAGCCTAAAAGCTTATATAATATACATATTTATAGAATATTAAATTATGCCCGCGACTTCGTACGCGCAAAAAGAAATCTAGCGGAAACCGTACATTTTGCTGCGACACAGGGTATTAATCCAGAGTCTAAATTACTATCACACCAAATTTCATCAAAACTCTCTCACAAACTTTCGCGTTTTTATTATTAGTAATGTTTTTGTAACATAAGTTTTGTTTTCCCAAGTGGTACCAACGCACGTACGTAATATGACTTTTATGAAATACTTTGTGCATGCATCATCGTACGAGTACGTTACTGGGAAGTGTGTTTAACATTCTGAGCCATAAACACCTATTAAGTACAGGCCGTACATACAACCTATAAGGAAAACGAGATACCTCATTCAATAACTTTATGTACAAAAAAAAACTAAATGACAGATTGATTGAAATAGTTTTATTCTTTACCAACTTTTAAATACTTATAAGTAAATTTTTTAATGTATGACGACCTCTGTGGCTCAGTGGTTCAACGCGTTGGTGCTCAAGCCGGGGGTCGCGGGTTCGAATCCCGCCGAAGGAACAAAAAGTTTTTCTGTGTTCCTGGGTCATGGATGTCTATTAAATATGTGTATAATATAATAAAAATCTTGAATATATGTATAGTATAAGAGTATTTAATATACTTCCCGTTTTCTGTTACCTGTAACATAAGTTCTTTGGATACTTAGCACGGAGCCAGATTGACATGGTGTGAAGCGACCATAGATATTTATTTATTATTTAATATTAATCAACTCAATATTGACTTATCTGTTCTTAATACTGCAACACTTCAGATACAATTTTTTTTGTACACAAAAAGATATGTGTACACTATAATGCTACCAATTTAAATGTAATTTTTTAACATGCAATAAAGAAAGGCAATGACACATTAATTTGGATGTAAAAAGACTATAAAAAATGAAATCGTTAAGACGTATTAACCGGCGCGGAGTAAAACAAAATGACGTTCTCAAAATGTCTCTATCAGATTACACAGGAGTTTCGGCATCTTTGAGCACACGGAAACAACAGTGATACGATCTCAGCATAGTTATTAGGGTTAAGGTGGGCACTTGTAAGGTTTAGCGCCTCCCACGCCGCCGCCAAGGTTCACTTGAATGGGCCTGATGCTGTTCAAATGGCTCTAGAGAAGGACGCACCGTGACAAATGGTTTAAATACAGTTCCTTCTATGGCCAAAGGTCATAAGACAACTGACTATTAAAATAGTGAATATTAATAGGCCGTCGTTAAGAGCGTCCACGTCTACGCCTATGGCCCAGTGGTAAGCGTTCGTGTGCTGGAAGTAGAACGCCTGGATTTCACTCGAAAGGGTGCAGGTTAGATATCGGGCCTGAACCCCAATTCTCGTTTAATTTCAATGAATTATATATGAATTGTCTATTGATATCATAAACTGATTTTTGGAGTTTGGATCCAACGATCTTATATATGGACCAATCAAAACGCGTTTGACGTAGGTTTGACGTTTATGGAGTACCATTTTGCTGTATTAAACGATAATGCAGAAACTGTAAGATTTAATTGGCAGAATCGACACCTACAATATCACTATACTCTGTTCCGATTTAATGTGATCTAAATGTAAACAAAAAATATAATTCGACCAAATTGTGTCATTGTATTTCTTCATTGCGCGGTGAATAAGTGACATTGAAATTGGAAGCATTATAGCCAAACATATTGGTAGCTTTGTTTACGGTTATTATATGGAATCGAAACGAATTACACGAAGTACGAACTTTTGAGCGTCTATGGGCTAATAAAATCGCATATAAATATATATGTCTTCATACTCGTATCTGTGCCTTATTAATGTAAAGAATATTAAGGAAATATAAAAAGAATTGAAAATTCTAATATTATTGATTCTAGGACTGATTCAATGCATCACACTTGACAAACCTTTTCTGGAACAGCACCTTTTTTTCCATTATCCATTCTCATGATTCATTAGTCATCACTAATTGGTAACCAAACGTTGTAAGCATCGACGGTAACAATACAAGGACTATTCAGATTAACTGCTACCTAAATAATAGCTTCATTTATGTATCGGTTAAATCGGCGTAAACATGTTAATATATCCGATAAATACTGAATATAAAATACGATTAATTTCAATAGTTTTGATACGATATTGTAATTTGTAACCATTGAAAAACTGTTTTGACCATTTCTTGAACTGACTCACTAGCAGTGGCGAAGGCTCGTTCTTCTTCATATGGGAGCCCTAGCCTGTGTAATACGTAGGGATTTGGATGAGTGTCTTCAAAAGATAAGTGGTGAAGTCGATAGGAATGGAGTTATTGGAAACCCACGCTCACTAGTCAATGATTTCAAAACTAAGGATGGGCTGTGACTTACATATTTTGACAGAAAAAATCAAATATTACATACAAGAAAATGTTTTACCTACATCTCGATTTCAGAAGATTTTGTCAATTATCTGCGAACTGAATATACTGCGGAAAGCAAATGTCAAGATGAAGAATGTCAAACCTTGATTGTCCCAAACAACCCCAAAAGTTAAATGTGGATACTTTACGCCTCGTCTAAAATATATAGGTATATGAGTAACACCATTCAAAATTAGTTATCTCTATGAAGACAATACGTTACTTGGTCAATGGTTGTCACAACTCACAAGTTTGATTGATTTTTCGATAATATTTATTCCCATTTCCCAGTAAGATGTGAGGCGTGCCGCGTGCCGCGTGAGAAGTGTGTTGAGACTTGAGCAGCTCCCGGCATTCCCTTTCGTCGGCGCAACAATGACATTTTGCCGCTATCGGACAATCACACACACACAGAATCACAATCACAGAAACACAGAAAACAAACTCTAAGAGAACTGAAGACGAGATAAAAAATAGAAACGTTGAAGATAGCTCAAATTCAAACAATTTTTCAATGTTGAAATATCTTTTAAACCCCCTTAATCATTAATGTGTCTGTGGTAATATAGAAATAATGAGTCTTAAAGGAATGGACAGATATTATTGATGCGGTTTTTTTTAATGCAATACGTGTAAACCGGAGGTGAAGGCTTCTTAGAATACTTTACTAAGAGCCTGTTTCACAATGTACTGATAAGTGTCAGATAGCTTATTGACAAGTTTTGTCTCTGTCGCTCAGTATAGAGTAAGCAGCGACAAAACATCCGGATAAACTATTCGACACTTATCAGAAGATTGCCCTAATCAAAGCAACTTTTTTTACCTACAGATTATGGTCATGACTAGACAAATTCATCATCACAGTCCTAAAGAGGCGTAAAGGTAAAGGAAGGTCAGCCAGCAACGTCCTTGCTGCTTCCTTCCATTCATACTTTTTAGGGTTCCGTGCCCAAAGGGTAAAAACGAGACCCTGTTACTGAGACTCCGCCTGCTGTCTGTCTGTCTGTCTGTCCGTCCGTCTGTCACCAGGCTGTATCTTCTTAACCGTGATAGCTAGACAGTTGAAATTGTCACAGATGTTGTATTTCTGTTGTCGCTATAACAAACAATTCTATAAAAACAGAAAGAAATTAATATTTATAAATTAATTTATTTTTTACCGTTTTGTACGGAACTCTTCGTGTGCGAGTCCGACTCGCACTTGGCTAGTTTTTATTGTAACTTTTGACATTTGTTCTGTTATTTAAGCTTTTTGTTTTTGAAGAAAGAAGTGATATGATATGATCACTTTTTAAGTTCCTAGTGATTTATGATCTAGTCTGTATTTCAATGTATTACTTGGTTTTTTAATGGCCTGTGACTTAAATTATAGCGAGTTTCATTAACTTAACAGAATTGTCACTTTGATTGATTTGTCACTAACGAATGAAAGAAAATTATACATTATTTTGTCGTTATTTCGGTCATCTACTCGGCAATGCGCAGCTCGACTCAGGCCGGATGTCACTCGATGGACAACTACAGTTAGTTCCACTACCGCGGTGGTCCTTCGAAACTTTTGCTTGACACTTTTTTAGACAATTAAACTTTTTTGGTAAAAATACGTTGGATATGGAAAATTTGAGAATCCTTCTAGAAAATATTGAAATGACCTTGAAGGCAAGCAAAGGTAAATAACACTTTTTCAACAGTATAATGAGTAGTGCGGTTTAGTTACGAAATCGCAGACAATGGCCTATGGAACATTATGAAATATACAACAATGGCAAAATGGTGATTTGTGACCTAGTGAAATTCTCATGTGGACAATGTGACAACTAGATTTCTGTTACGATTTATTAAAAAAGCTGTCATAACGACTGCTTAAATTTTAAAGTGTCTGCAGTTTGTTAAGACTAAGCTAATCTTACTCAAAACGCATTTTTACCGCAGCACCGGCGGTGCATCTACTTTGCTGCGGTATAAATTGTCATATAAATCCTAGTGCAGCGCGTGTGTAATCGTACTAATAGCCAATTAATTTTAATAAATTTTATTGTGCTAATTATCAGTGACAAATTTTTTACAAACGCTCTGTCGTCAAGGATTCAGATAGACGTACTCAATGCTTAGACATTACATTGTATTGCGCTTGCTTGCTAGAAACGCTTGCAAAATAATTTAATAACAAATTCATAGCGTGAAGTTACACAAAAAAGTATTGGGAACACATTTTGGGAAACACGAAACGAAAAAAACGAAAAGTTTTGTTGAATTAAGCAAAGACATGAAACAGCTAAGGCCGAGTGAAACCCGACGTGAGGTCGTTCCGCCGCCTGCCGATATCGCTGCTCAAAGTACAGTCATGTACAAGTGTACACACTGACGACGTGAGCGATTTTCCATGTAAAAACGAACCTTTTGACGTGATAACGTCTTATAAATCGATGGAGCCGGCTGCACGCACGAAAAAACATGACTCATGCGTTACCTGTTACCAGTTATCGTTACCATGTACCGTTACCAAGTACCAAGTACCAGCGTTACCTCGCATTGCCTTTACCTCATTATTATTATTATTGTTGTTGTTGTTGTTGTTGACGTTGACGTTGTCACGTTCAACTATCGTCAGTTAACCGACTTTACAGACAACCGGTATTTTTTTACTAACGTAAAAACCGACAGTGATTCATACACAAGTAATTTTTTATTGGGCGAACTCTATACAGTACATTGTACAATTATATTCCTGCATCCTACTAATTTTATAAATATGAAAGTTTGTGAGTATGGATGGATGGATGGATGGATGGATGTTTATTACTCTTTCACGCAAAAACTACTGATTGGATTTCGATGAAATTTATTATGGTAGTAGACTTGAGCTCTGGATTAAAACAAAGGCTAAATTTTATCCCGAAAAAGTAGTGTTCCCGTGGGATTCTGGATTGACGTGGGCGGAGCCGCGGGCAAAAGCTTGTATAATAATGGCATACTTAGGTACAGTCACAAATATAGGTTTTAGCAGTGGCGTGCACAGGATTATGGCACTGGGTATGCGGCGAAGTACTCGGTCACAAAAACTTTTTTATAGATTTTTAGCATAGCTACAGCCAAGCGACGGATCTCTAAGTCGAAACCATGCCAACAGAGCAAGTCTTATATGTACTACTATTCATGTACATCTTCTACGGCAACGCAGACAAAAAAGCGATCGATCGTCGCGGCGGAAGAAATTCTAATAAGTAAAATAATATATAATAGCATATTTTAAAATATTATAACTACTCACCAGTCAGTCAGCTTCAATTTTCACATATTCAAGGTTCCGGTTACTTGAGATTACTATATCCCGATGTAAATTACTAAATAATATGCAAGGAAAACAATATAATTTAATCGTGTGTACACAACCACACAGCCAGTTATACGTTTCATAACTTTTAACATCTAATGAAGTACATGCTCAGTACGTAAAGATGTCGCTACGAGTAAGCATTGTGAACCATGGAAAAGTAAATCACATTAAAAACACAATTAAACCGCCATGTAACTTGTTTTGTTTTACGTCAGTGATTTATTTAGTTTTATTCTTCAAAATTTTCAATGATTACTGAATAAAATATGAATTTATAACAATATTTTATTCATACAACGCCCTCTTTTTTAAAAATTGAACTGATAAAGTACATCGGCACTACGGGACTCTTCAAATTAAATATCGTCAATTCACGATAGATGGCGGCCTAGTTAAAACGACGACGCAACGCGCAGACGGCGCTATGGGCGCTTATTTAACAAGTTATATTTATAGCACAGAGATAATAATATACTACGTTAGTACGTAGATAATAATATACTTAGTTATGTTTGGTTAGGTTCGTTCTCTGAAAATAGTGTCATTTATAATTTCCACCTAAAGTGCCATTTAGTAAGTTTTCTTAGTAAATAACATTATACTGACAATCATAGAACTCGTAGTACCAAGCTCGCGCCACGGGCGCCCGAAGCCGAAGGCCATCTAATGCCGCATGAGTTTCGCCTATATAAACATGTCGATATTCATGGGTGTGTGCGTTTGCGAAGTATGAAAATTACACATACATGCGATGATTTGTCCTGCAGCACGCACCGGCATGAGTTGCTATTTATAAAATATTAGGCGTTTTAAAGTTATTATATTTTTTTAATTAATTTATTTACTATTAATTAAAGTCGTCTAAAACGTACGAACGTTTTATTAAAATATCTGTGAATGACAAGTAAAGCACTGCATTTCTGCCTATATGGAGCGCACGCCCCTGGGTTTTAGGGTCGCATTTTCCTTCGTTAACCTACTGCGGGCGTTTGTCAACCCTCTTGCGGTATACTACCGCTTAACCACTACTCAATCACGCGCAGGAGAGTCTTCGCACATGATTAAGATTTAGAAGAGAACATTTGATCTTCCTGGCTGATTTCTTGGCTGAAAATCGATGACTTCTTATCCTATAAATTACAACAATGAACCATGCTAATCCAATTGCTATTGCTTAAGATTTAGCGTATCAGTCCCTTCGGTGTCGCAAACATGGCTGTGACCCATGGGTCCTATTAGTTCATCGGTCGATTCTGCAAATAATCGCTCGGTTTCATAAACAATCCGTTTTCCATTATCCACAATCAAACTTGCTTCATATTGCGGTGATTACCTGTTTGTTGTATGTATGTATGCCTTTGAAATCTAAGTAGAAGTTACTGAGGTTGCAACTTTAATATGTAAGCGAGCGAGCAAATGAAATATTTTTAAGTACGCTGTAACCGCGGGTATTATGCTACAATGATAATATTATGAATATGTACCTAATCTAATTTTGTTAATTTTAAAATTATATTATTACTTAATTTTGCCTGCGACTTCGTACAGGCAGAAGAAAATCCCGCGTGAACCATGCATTATGCCGCGATAAAAAGTAGCCTATGTCCTTGCCCGTAATCTACTCAATATATTATGTGCAAAATTTGATCAAAATCAGTCCAATAGTTTCGGAGCCTATTCAATGCAAACAAATAAAAATACAAATCTTTCCTGTTTATAATATAAGTATAGATATAGATTATTAGAATTACATTACCTTACCTCGGCTAAGAAAGAGTTAAGTACGCTGCAAGTTACAACAGCCGGTGAACAAACGTCTTGGCGGATAGCGATAATACGCGAATTTAACACCTTCGTTTCGTGATTAATTATTAACTTTATAGTCACAGTGTACTCGTAAAAGCCAATCATTAAACAATATAATTGTGCACTGAATTAAAATTTATTAAACCTTGGTTTCTCTTAACCTTCGGTCTTCATTTTCTTACTACATAATTATTTAATCGCTAAGAATCATACATGTAAGAGAATTTTATATCTTCAGCATTAATGCTAGATTTACTCGCTAGGCGAGCAGTTTGGCAAGCAAGCATTGTATTCTATTATTTCTAGTGCACCGAGCGTAGTGTACAGATGCTATAACGTGACGAATACAATAAAATTGTCAGTTTAAGGTAGTCTTCCGATGTGAGACGCGTTGCGACGCGAGATCGCGACCAGGCCGGACGGCCGGAGAAGGCTACCTTTAGCCAGCATATACGAGTACCTATGTTCAGTTGTACAATAGCATTTATGTGCGCACGCTACGTATCCGCGTGAAAACGAAAGTGCGGATAATTGTGCAGATGAGCCGTTGATAAGTTGATTGTTTATGTTTGCGCAGGCGCAGGCGCATTGTTACCTTCTATTGTATAACAAAATGTGATTCATGCCGCATTCGATCAAACGATTGTAAATTATCAAGTGGCAGAGCTGTCAAATTACAATGTAAGAGGAAACAGTTTTGACTTTTGTCCAGAGATATTCAGTATTTTTAAGAAAAGTAAAGAAAATACTGGCTGTACACTTGGTCGCCTTGGGACTGACTTTATCCAATAACAAAATTTCCTTTAAGCTCCCTAGAAAAAGAGGGCCAAAGAGGCAGATGATAAAAAGCGAGAAAAGTTTCTACTATTATCTCGTATCTACCAAAAATATAAATAATTTAACCATGAGGGTTCCGTGACTGTCAAAGCCTAATCAATAAGTTTTTTTTTTAAATTACTTCAAAAGTTGTTGTACGATTTCGTTTAAAATAATTTTCCTTAAAAGTATTCAGCATGGTCTATCCGCATGAAAAGTTACAAGTTACTACCTATTATACTTTATTATACTTTAGACCCCTAAAATATATATATATATATATATATATATATATATATATATATATATATATATATATATATATATATATATATATATATATATATATATATATATATATATATATATATATATATATGTAAACTCTATACGCAACCTATGCATGTAGTTAAATCAATTTATCGACAGTCAGACGGACAGAGCGAAACTATAAAGGTTCCTTGTAGTACTGCGGAACCCTAAAAATTATACTCGTCAAATCCTTCACTGATTCTATCATCGTAATATTGTTTCAATTATATCATATAATAGGCATCACAATTGATTTTGCATACAACAATGCCCAGTTATCTATGTCAAGGTGAAATGCTTGGGTTTTTTTTTCTATATTTAACTGTAATTATCGTTTTAACGCTTTAATATTATAATAATATGAGTAATTGTTTAAGCACATGATTCTTTAGTGAGTAATTACTTAATTGTATATTGAGTGCTAAGTACCTTTTATTAGGTTACTAATAGCCAACTTATTAATGTATAGGTGTTGCTTTTAATTGCATAATTAGTATAACTAGGGGTCGCTCTGAAATTTAGTAATAATTTTACTCGACCTAACCCTTAATGGGCCCATTCACACCGAAACGAAACGATACGCGACGCGGCGCTGCATTTTTAAGATAGCTATTCAAAATTGAACTTTATTCACAACACAAAAAGATACACGTTTCATATGACATCAGTGTTACACTGCACATGCGCTGTGCAGCGCGGTGCAGCTTGACATTCGAACTCTAGTAATAATTATAGTAAGAAATATATCGTCGCGGTGTGATCTGACCCTAAAACGTGAGCTGTCCGCTGTTTTATAATCACAGAGGATCGATTACTGTTTCTCGGAATACCTTTAACCGAGGCAAAAGGTTAGCACTACGCCGTACGCGCCCCGTAGAAATCATTAATGTTTGATTAATTATTTGAAGGTAGGATGTTGATTCTTTAACCAACCTAGGTACTGAAATATCCTTGCTACCTTTTCCATCTAATATCAAAGTACCTTTAGCAGTTTTTGATATCATGTTATAAAGCAACGAAATAACGTGCAAAAAATGTTCAAAAGTTAATAGTCAGCTTTCACACGTGCGAGTTCAATGACGTTGGTAGTCTTGGTACGCGATAATTACCTACACTAAACATTAATTTACCGTAAGAGTGACGCGAAATATAATATGAGCAACATTCAGCTGGCTTATCTAACGCCCGCAATATAAACGTAGCTCGTAGGCAGCGAGGCAGAACAACGCGGGCAGAAGCTCGGGGTATAATTACGCGATAATATTACAATGGATTAACTTACCGCATCCATTGCTTCATTAGGCAGGGCGGTCTATCGCGATGGAACTGGTTCTCGCCGCTTGCGCAATGTAAAAAGTACGGATCAGAGGTTACGTTATAGTTACGTGGAGTAAGTGAATAGTGCTGGCAATATCCTGCCATGTAATCGCGAGACCAAAATCGATCGCGACCGCGGGACCCGTGCACGTGCGGGAACCTTCTGAACCCGATTAGATGCATTTTGTACATCATCACGAGCTTTATGCAAGCCTTAAGTACTTGTTTGTGATGTAAATAATCATTTTATGAATTATGATAATATAATGAGAATAATATAACATAACTCCCCATACCGATTTCAGTGACGGTGGCCGGTTTCATTGAAACTATCCTGTAGTTACGCAGGAGTAATTTTATAGTGCCCAAGTGTGTGCACAGCACACAAGAGCACGGATAACCGACACGACTGGCGAGAGATCAGGCGCAGGTCCGACTTTTTACATGCCCATCCGACGCATGGATCATCTTTCTTATCAAACAATCAGGTGATGAGCCTGCATTGTCCTAACCAAACTTAGAAACAACATTTTTTTGTTGTTCCAATGCGGGAATCGAACCCACGACCTCCGAGTCGAGAGCCAAGCTCTAAACACTAGACAGCGGAGGCTGTTAGAATAATATGCAAAATGTACACCTACTAATTCTCATACTAATATTATAAAGATGAAAGATTATTGTTTTTGTTTGCATTGAACAGGCTTCGAAAAATTGGCACAGATATAGATTAGACCACGAGCATAGGCTGCTTTTTATCCTGGCAAAATGTACAGTTCTCGCGCACGAAGTCGCGAGCAACATCTAGTAAGTTAGCAAACTTACACACTAACTTTGTATATTCTTGTATGAGAGCTCGCCGCAAACGCCCTATGGTACGTACGTAGATACCCATATTTTAGGAGTGCAATAAAAATAACTAATCTGCCATCTTCGATGTGCCACCATGTTGGATTTAGAATGACGTCAAAAAGTTATTCATGCATATTGTATAGTCATCCAAACTGAACGTGTATACAAACTTTTTAACTCAATCAGTTGAAGATAGAGTTTCAAGCTTTAAAAGTTCACCATATTGAATTTAGAGTATATAAAGAGTTATAAAGAGTTCCCCAAATTGCCCCAACAAATCCTACCTATTTTGTTGAAAGACAATCTTTAAATGAGATTAATTTTATTCCCGTTTACCTGACACGGAAGTAGGATTTACCTAATTGACACGCTGAGTTAAATTAACCGCGTGGGTTGCTCGCACTTTATTTAGCTCCGATAGCCCGGCGCCTAATAGTCACCATACGTTGGCCGTGTTTGCTGATCCTGAGATTAGCGAGATTCACATACATTAGGGGCTATATTTTTTGGAAACTTGCTATTTGTATACTTATTACGTTCCTTAGGCGGGAATAATTATTTCATTTAATCATTGACCCATTCATAATACTAAGCAGCTATCTTAACTTAATCCTGCGGGAAAGAGCTACTAACGCACAAAATAATAATCAATCTTAATCTCATCTTAACTATCTGAGATCAAGATTTCAATACATTTCAACGATAGGATTTACTTCTCGTTTGTTTGAGAATCTAAGATTGAAGTCAATCTAAGATTTTCGATACGTTATTAATTTCGGCCGTAAGTCAAAAAGGTATAACGGGTAGTCCTCGTTTGGACTACGTTCATACGCGGTACGTATATCAAAGAAAGAAAGTTTAAAAGTAGGTAGTGTTGCATAATGTCAACAGTATTTTAAGAAATATAATTGTCAATATCACATTGACAGATGTCACAGGCACAGCCTATTTACTTAGTTTATTTTAGTTAGCCAAAAGGCTATACATAGTGTAGACGTATTTGTGTTAGACATATCTCATATGTAATACGTATCTGTGTTAAGCACCAATAAAGGAGAATATAACAATTGTTGCTGTATTATTATTATCACCACTCAAGCGTAAAAAGGATAAGAAAAAACCAAGAGGTCGTATCCCTCTACAGGTAGTATCTAGAACTATGGCAGAAGTCTAAAAACTCTACTTTTAATTTGATTTAAGTAATCTTATTTCAGAAGATTTCCCGATCGATCATCGCAAGTATTTTTCAACTACCGGATAACTTAAGGAATTACTAGGAACACATAAATGGTTACGATTATGAAATTTCGTGTTCAGTCTGTTTATGCAATAGAAAGCTGTCACCATTCTATGTTAATTACTAATTGTAGTGATGTCGGCGAATTAGTGTGCGTAAATGGTGCGTCGTGCGTCATGTGCGACCGCCCGGGTAGCCCCGATGGTAGCGGGCTGAACTGTGATGAAATTTTATTTGTATGGAAATAAAAAAAAATCATTTTTTAAGGCCCCGATACTTTAAAACTTACACTTGAATACAATACTTTTAGGGTTCTGTAGTTCATGTCTCAGATTGTTTTCGGTGGGGATGATTTTTTTTCTCGCGTAATAGGTATTTTATACTTATATAACTTTGTTACTTCAGGAGTTACAGTGGCCTAACTTGTAAAATGCGCTTTCTGAGAAAACTTCGTACAAAACTAACGAAACCCTTCGTACGTGAGTCCGACTCGCTCTTGGCCGGTTTTTTAATTAAAAAAAATACATGACGTATTTACGTTGAATCTACGTAGAGACTTCAATGGTGTTTTTTGTAAAAGAGCTTTCTAAGTTTTCTAAGTTGTTTAAGAAACAACAACAACAACACAACGTTTGTGGTGGTAATAATTTTCATTATTTCTATACAATAACTATTTGTATTTATACTTATCTAACTAATGAAACTGAATAAACTATATTCTTACCTTGAAACTATAACAATGCTAGCTTTTGCCCGCGGCTCCCCCCGCGTAAATACAGTATCCCACGAGAACGCTGTACTTTTTCGGGATAAAAAGTAGCATATATTCTAATCCAGAGCTTAAACTACTACCATACCAAATTTCATCGAAATCCGTTCAGTAGTTTTTGCGTGAAAAAGTAACATCCATCCATCCTCACAAACTTTCACATTTATAATAGTAGTAGGATTTTGGACCGTATTTTCTATTAAAAAGCTCTACAATGTCTTTTGATTTGTTTTCATAGTAGTTACATAATAAAATATTATGTAGTCATCTGATAAATACTAACCTACATTTTCGTTTTGCAGGTATGTCGATACTCCGCGGTGATAACCGCTGATCTCGTGTTGGATGTGAGTGTTGAAAGTTGAATTAAACATCTTAATATTAAATTCTGTTATAAATCGTAATAAATCCTATAATAATATTTAAAATTCTCGTGTCACAGAACGTTTGTTAGAGAACACCTCCGAAACGGTTCGACTGATTTTAATGAAATTTTGTTATAGTTGTATTTTCACACGGTAGGTATGAGAATAGGTTGTAAACTATTTTTCATACTCCCACATACTACATAGTAATAGGGGTGACCCACCCCAAATTTTGTTTTTACATTTTCTTTTTTTAATGATTGGACAAGAAAAATACATAAATACATACAACCTTCATTTTTCTAACACCAACCCAATCCCCATTGTTCAATAGTGATATTTGTACTGTAATGATCTTCAATCCTCAGTGCAGCTGTGGTCCATGACTTTTTCACACATCACCCGTAAGTTGTAGGGTAGGTAGTAGGTGTAGGTTGTAGGTGTAGGTAGTAGATGTAGCTGGAGCCGGTTGGTTGTGGGTGGAGGTATTGGTGTAGAAACTGTATGTAGGTCGTTATTTATTTATTCCAGTTCATAGTTGAGACAGAAAAACATCTGTTGGGTACGGCTAGTATTTGTATATTTTATTATGACAAATTCTCTTTTATCCAACTACACAGTGCAAATAATTACAGTTAATAAACATAAAGATTAGCTTTAGTTTTTCACCTATAAACGTAAGTAGTCTAAGACTATTTATTCTCTTGCTGATGATTATAATGTCCCATATTATGTCGAAAGCTCTCACAAAAACGGAACTAACTTCAGACATTCAAAGCCGCACCAAACAGAGCGTGTCGTTTTTTGACGTCACTGTGCTGTGATGTCACATTGCGTGCATTTCTGACAGGTCGCGACCTTCGAGACCCGGCATGCAATTTTTCTCAGAAATTACACATGTGGAAGTAAACAGCTGGTCAGTTATTAACCAGGTATGATAATAAGATAGGTATCATTACTTAGCGATCTGTAATATGAAGAAGCAGATATAATTATTTTAATGTAATATACTTTTGTACCTATATTTCACTAATTTAAAATTTAAAATTAGTGAAATATAGTTAAAAAAAAAAAGTTAAAAAAGTTAAATAAAATTTACTTAAATTACCTAAAATATAAGTCACTTGGAATACTAAATAATCATTTGTGTCTAAACATTACATTAAGGCTGTAAATAATATGTGAAATGCGTTTATTTATTGTTACGTTTATTTATAAAACTTGCCTACTTTATGTGTTAGAAAAGCTTTCTAATTTTCCTTGACTTTGGCAAAGGACCGATTGAAATGAACAACACTACATTTTCTCGTCGCTGAGGAGGTATATTGCCAATGCCACGCTTAGGTTATGGGGTACCATATCGGAAGCATTCAATGTTCTTCATGAAATCATTGTTTTATTTTCTTCCCATCTGCTACGGTACCTACTTTTTGTGTTGTGCATACCTTATTATTAAAATTGTTATATCTGAAGTAATGGAATCCTCGTAAAAAACTATAGAAAGTGTAAATTTTCAACGATTTAAATAGATTATTATCAACGTTGCACGCATTACTTAACCTGAAAACTCACGCAGCATAATATCTCCCACCGGATAGATTAAATTGTGAATATTATTGAAATGATTGAAGCAAATAAACATCGTCATTCGTCATATTCAGAAAGTTCGGGGCCTTTAGCCGAGATGCCATCGCTATTTGTATAAATCGCTTTGGATAAAAATAAACAAAATTAAAAAAATTAAGTAAACCCCGAATTGTCAAGCAGTGAGCGACGTGATGGTGATTAATTATAGCTAAGAACACTCTCGATCATGTCAGCTTTCAAACAAAAAAAATAACATCTTATTCGGACCTTTCCTTTAGGAGCTACGACGCCACGGACAGACACATAGACAGACAGACAGACACGTCAAATTCATAACATCTCTTTATGCGTCGGGGGTTAAACATGTATGGGATTGACATAACGCGCGCTAAGTAGCATAGTAAATAGTGCGCGATACGTCAATACCATACATTATTAACAGGCAAAAGTTAAAATAACTAGATATTATTGGCAGCGTCGTCGTAGTTAAATCTTTTCGATTATTGTAATCCGATATACGATCACATACTTATCTTCTAGATTCAAACAAAACCTATAACGATGGAAAAAAATGCGCGGATAACACAATATAAATGTAAAACGTATCGGTTGGAGAAAAATATCTCAAGGCGATGCAGTATCTGATCCGATATGAGATATCCGCGTCCGGACCGGACATCGAACCCGCGCCCGCATCTCCATCAAGATAACAACTACAATTGAATCAAACCGCTATTCTTATGTACAGGTTGTTACTACGCGAACTTTTCCCTGTGTGCAGGTTGTTTCTATGTTGAGTTAGGGTCAGTTCACACCGCGACGAGCCGCGAAGGTTTTAATTCGTATTTGTTCTTGCTAACATATTATTTATAGCGTTCCAGTTACTAGTTAGTCGGCTTAGTGATACAGGTACAATTAGAAGCAATGCTCATTAAACTAGTCAATGTGGTATTGTGTGAACAAATTTTTCAAATGTGTAATAATTAGTAATTATATTAGGTCCTTTCTTTCCTTACATATGAAATTGGCGTTTTGTAAAGGAGGAACATATAGTCGATTTTTTTTAAACATAATATATTTATTTAATTAAAGTATATACCATTGCTACCTATGCACTTTTGCCATCTCATAGGTAGTTTATTGATTCGTTTACTAAAAACCCCTTCGGACAGGAATCAATAAAATCTTTGAAGGCGCTTTGGACTGCCCCATCGGGGTTGAATTTTTTCCCTTGCAAGAAGTAATCCGAATTTCGAAAAAATGGTAATCTGTTTGAGCAAGGTCCGGGGAGTACGGTGGATGTCTTAGACCAGGGGTCTCCAAACTTTCCAGCTTTAGGGCCATACTGATTACTCCAGTAAGTTCCGAGGGCCAAAACCATCTTATCATTTTTGCCGGTGGTAAAAAGTGAAATAGTCCACTGATGAAAAAAAAGTCCGAAAAAGTACGCAACGTTTAAAAAAGGCTGCAAATCGGACTAAAGTCCGCAAAACGGCAACACTGCATATTATTAATTTTCCTGTCATTATCTGTAATTTCTAGATTAGTCGTAGAGTACGAGCCATGAGGAGTAACGTGACACGACATCTGGTGGACACAAGCGGAAATAGGTGTACCTTCTATCGCTAACAGATGGCGCTAATAGCACGTACAGAATAATCTCGTTGGTTCGAGAAAGTTCTGGTGTCTTCCACTCACTTCTAGATGGCAGTAATTGGAATATATAAGAAGGCTAGTGGCGCAACCACAAGTCAGTTCCTATGACACTGTTGTGAAATAAAATAGTGCGTACCTCTTTAAAACGTGTTTGTGCGTGCTTAAGTTTAAGACATCTTTGTAACAGTTTGATTTGAATTGTTGATTTTGTGTGTGATTTAGTAGTGTGGAAAAGAAGCGAAAAATTGATAGTGAATGCAGAAAATTCAAAGATCAGTGGAACATTTAGTATTTCGTAATTGAGTCCAGTAACAAGGCGCTATATTTGATTTGCAATGAAAGCATAGCCGTTCTCAAGGAATATAACATTAAACGTCATTATGAAACAAAACATTTTCAAAATTACTCAAAATATACAGGAAGTTTGCGGACAGAAAAATTCGAAGCTATGAAGCGCGGATTGAAATCGCAGCAATCTTCATTTACAAAACTCAAAACTGAACAAGAGGCTGTAACTCGTGCCAGATTTCGTGTGGCTCTTGAAATTGCAAAACGTGGAAAACCATTCACCGATGGAGTAATGATCAAAGAATGCATAATTGCAGTAGCCGAAGAAATGTGCCCTGAAAAGGTAAATTTATTAAAAGCTGTCAGTATGTCAGCAAACACTGTGGCTCGAAGGGTAGAAAACATCGCTGAAAAATATATTTTCAACTGTTCGACAAAAATGGACATGTTGCCACTCAACACTTTTTCTGGCCTTGGATGAGTCAACGGATGTGTCAGATACTGCTCAGGTGTTGATTTATATTCGAGGAGTAGATAAAAGCTATGAAGTGCATGAAGAACTTCTTGATATGTATAGTATTCATGGCACAACTACTGGTACAGATATTTTTAAAGGAGTTGAATTGGCCATTAATCAAAACAACCTTCGATGGAAAAACTTGAAATGTATTACGCGATTTTTTGAACTTCGAGCAGTGATCGAAATTTTTTCAAATGGAAATGATTGATCTACAGTGCAGTGATATAATTAAGAACAAATATCAAAACTCATCTATGTTGGAATTTTTTAAGGGACTTCCACTGACACAATTTTTTTTCTGTTTTTGGTACTACTTATTTGTGTGAGAAGACCTTCTCCAAAATGAAGTACACAAAAAATGTTTACAGATCTAAATTAACTGATGAGCATCTTAAATCTATTTTAATAATTGGTACAAGTAAAATTAGTCCACAACTACAAACTATTGTCAGTGGAAAATCTCAATTACATAAATCTCATTAGTATTTCATATGTCATTTTGCTTGTTATAAGTTATCTTTTTATTTAAAATGTATAAAATGTTAGTTGGATTCATTTCAATAATTTGTTAGTAATTATATACTGAAGTTAAATTTTCTGCATATTATACATGTCTTTACTCATTACAATTCTGTGTTTCTTTATCCTACTTATCACAAAAACAATAACAATAAGCCTACAACAATGTTATGAGTAGTTAGCCCATGACCATATCAATGCAGATGTCATATTCATAATTATTCAACATAAAATTAGAATACTTCAGTAAACTAAATTTAATTTGCTATAAAAAATATGTTCTCTAAAAGGAGTTTTCAAGTATGCTAGCTCTCCGCGGGCCGGACAAAATCTGTCCGCGGGCCGGATGTGGCCCTCGGGCCGTAGTTTGGAGACCCCTGTCTTAGACATTCCAATTGAAGCTCCTCTAATTTGGTAGCCGTCTGTTGTGCAGTGTGTGGTCTAGCGTTGTCCTGAAGCAGCAGTGGCTTAGAGCGAATGACCAACCTCGGTTATTTAGTAGCTAGCTTTTCCATCATGATTTGCAGTTGCTGGCAATAGACGTCTGCCGTAATCGTCTGGCCAGATTTAAGAAAGCCGTAGTGAACGACACCGGCACTAGTCCACCAAACGCTTAGTTAGCAAACGTAAGTTCGTAAATAAGTACCATAAATTATTAAATAATAGTAAAACAATATTTTTATATCTCCTTCCATATAACGAACACTCTTTATAATGTCGAAAAATGTTCGGCCCTATAAGCGACGTTATATAGTTTACACTGTAGTTATTAGAAATAAAACCGGCCAAGTACGAGTCGGACTCGTGCACGTAGGGTTCCGTACCATTATACCAATATTTCACATGTTTACTTATTGTATCGTTATTTTTGTACGAAGTTTTCCAAGTAAGCGCATTTTACAAGTATGGCATCTATAACTCATAAAGTAACAAAGTAATATAAGCCTTTATAGTTTTCCTTTAAAGTTTTTTATATGGAATATCATCATGAATTTTTTCACATTTTCGAGCCAGCCGTTTAGTTTTCAGAGGGGACGATCTATTTTACTAAAAAGAAGTTTAAAGTTGAATGAAAAGAAGAAACTTTAAAGTTGAATATCTCGCAAACGGATACCTAAATCAAAAAATAGTTTTAACAACTCTCAATATTTTAAAATACCTATCTAATGATAGGTACACTACTATACCTCTACCCCACACTATGGAGTAGAGGCGAGAAAAATCATCCCCACTTTACGTGTACCTACCGAAAAAAAATCGTGATTATATCTTAGCACTTTGTCGACGTAGTAAATACACATATCCATGCAAAGTTTCGCCTTTCTAGCACTAATCGTTTGAACGGTAAGCCGAAGACGGACGGACATGACGAAACCATAAAGGTTCCGAGACGTGAACTACGGAACCCTAAAAAGTGTCACTGTGACAGAAACCGTAGACCGTTACGTAGTTGACACTGGGTGCGAACCCGCGAATCGCGACACCTGCGAGCGGACATGCCTCCAAATTGGTTACAGCGTCGTTACCTTGTACAGTTACAACATAGCGTCAAACGCCGAGATCGTAGCGGTTTCCAGGGTAAACAAACCACAGAAAATCTCAACATTCCAAAGAAAGATATGCCTTGGAAATTGTTATCCTTGATAGCTTTTAATTGGTATAAAAGACACGCTGGTATCCAGCGTGGATGCCATAGAATGTGGATATTGTTCGTTCTGAAGTTTTAACTTCCCACAGAGACTGAAAATATAGTAACGAATGACATGATAAGTATACGATTGATTTTCGATATGCATTAAAGTAACAAAAAATACATTTCATGTATTTTTGTTACTTTAACATGCTATAGTACCTGGGTAACCGAGATTTGCTCGGATTTCTGATAATTTTCAAAAAATAAAAATAATGACAAAAATATTTATCTGCCCGGGATTTAAACCTATCACATTCCGAATTTTCGAACAGAGCAAAAATTATACACAGGCATACCAAACTGCCAATGGGACTGACATAATAGAGTCCAGATTATTATTGATATATTGTTGAACGATGAAAGAAAAAACATATACAGCTAAAAAATGCGCAGTTTCGCAGGGATAACACCTAGTGGATCTAGTTTTCTCCCCCAAAACTCCCTGCTTAATTTCATGCTAATATATATATACAAGATTGTTTCGTGTAAAGTATGAAATATTGCATAAAGATTTTATAATAAATAAAATTTGAATTAGAGTAAGTAACTCGATGCAAACAAAATGCATTGTGCATTCTCATAAAGGGACCTCTATTTCTTGCAAGAAATTCAGTTAATTTCCTAACTCCATCCGAGGACCGCAATACAGGTAGCGCAGGACTTTAATGGGCTAGTCAATTTTATTGAGGAGTAAGGAATAACACTTAGACTTATTGCCCTATTAAAATCTTTACAACGACGCCGGTAAACTTACCTTGAGCGCCGCAGTGTTCTTGATAGCTCAATCCACAGTAAAAATTAAAAGGCTTTTGTTTTATTTCGTTAACGTTAATGTGTCCATAATGATACTCATAGTAAAGATTTGAAAATAAACAGATAGGAAACAAGAAATAAATTTTGTAAGGTCGGCTTAAAGATAGTCAACATTTTTGGTGCTTTAATTAGAGAGAGTCAGAAAATGCTACTGCGTTTGCTTTATTATTATCATATGGGTATTATAGTTAATCGCGTTTTATAAAAAGTCGCCAAGATTTTGATAGGGATAATTTGACGGCCTCTGTGGCTCAGTGGTTAGCGCGTCGGTGTTCAAGCCGAAGGTCGCGGGGTCGTCTCCCGCCTAAGGAAAAAAAAGTTTCAATATTCCTGGGTCATGGATGTGTATTAAATATGTTTATAATTTAATAAAAAATTTATAGTATACAAGTATTGAATATACTTCCCGTTGTCTGGTCCCCATAACAAAATTTCTTCGGATACTTACCACGGGACCAGATTAACGTGGTGTGTAGCATCCAGAGATATTATAATCACGGCTTTTGGTCCTATTCCTCTGCTTACTACATAACAACATTCCAATAATTACTTCCTGATGCTTACTCATGAGTAAGCACATTTAATAATGAGGTATCATTTCCTTCCACAAAATGCATACTCATGGATTTTGTACGTTAAATTTTATAGATATCATCCACTAGAAAATATTATTTATAAACTACTTGTAAAGGCTGAGGATTGAAGCTACAAATCCTGTATTTTATAGCTGGGTTTATGAAGAAACATTACCGTTTCCAGACGCGTCCCATAGGAGATTGTCCTTCTAAGGCTCGCGTCCATAAAAGTTAATACGCTGAGTTCTGTGCATTGTACATTGTAATAAACCGGCTTCAATAGTTTTTAATATTCGCTCACCAAAAGGTGAGAGAATATTAAAAACTTTATTACTGTATTTGTATCTAAAAATAATCCAACTATTAGCAGAATTTACTATTCCTGATTCCTTTCTATCCAAGATAGGTTTAATTTTTTTGTATAAAAAATATGTTGGAATAAGAAAAGAAATAAATGATTTATTGAATATAATGTTAAACCTCGGGATGCTAAGCATATTATATGGATAAAAATATACCAATTACAAAATTACTTACCGTAATACACCGCAGGCGAAATGTACTGCAATCAGTAAGTAAATTACTTCACAGCTCTGACGATCCGATGCATTTAAGAACTTCTACAGGACTGGTTTATTAAGTTTATAAAACGATTAAGCAACTGTGAACAGTGTCGGAGTAAAGATGTAAGGTCGAAGAGAGCGTAGGTGGTCACTTATACTTATTATATTGTGTTGGCTAATTTGTTCTGAGATAGCATCTTAACGTCTGTATTGTGCCTGTTCTGTTTCGCCTTTTGTTTACTAAATCCAAAAAGTCGAGAATCAGCAACCGATGCTTGAAATTATTGTGTTTATTATGTACGCTTAATTCGTCTACAATGCAGTTTGGCAGACATAATGAGATGTAAAGCTGTATTTGTTTCAGAAGAAACTTTTAATTTTATGATATATTATGTCTGTAAATATTAAATTCACTGTAAATCACTCATTTTCCTCAAAATTAATTAAATAAAACATTTTAATTAACATGAAGTTGCTTAACTAAATCATAGTTGAATGAGGGTTTTTGATATTTTTTCTGCCGTTAGGGGGCAGATCCAACTAACACAAAGCGTCATCTAGTAGCGTAAGTGGTATCTAAAACGGTCAGCAATAATTTTTTCATTTCTCATACTCGGAAAGTAGTGTTTTGATCTGATTATTGAAGATGGAAGATTATGGAAGATGCTGCTTTCCTTTCATAGGGAGGGAAAAACTCACACAAATTCATTCCGGCCCGAGGGCCGGAAAAACTTCAAAACTTCAAAAATAGAACTGCTGTCAGCTGTGAAGAGTTTTATATAAAAAAAAAACTATTAAAAAAGACATGACTTTCTAAACAGCCAGTGTGAATTTAGCGCAAACTTCTTTGAGCGGAATAAGCCGTGAGTGCCGCGACAATTACGCGGCGAGCGGCAAGTTCCATATTTAAAATTTAAAAAGTCAACACAAATTGGCGGGATACTAAAATCTGTTATGTTTGTATCTGTGACGGACTTTTGTGCTAAGATATGAATTGAATATTAAAAATGAGTTCAAGCGAAATATTGACACCAAATATTGATCCAGAACAGCCAAATTTCTCAAAATATATCAAACAACATAAATATTCCAAACAAAAATGTAACTTTTAATTTCACGAATTGTCCTAATTTGACTATTAATTTTAAATAGGCACTACTAATATATTATTATCAATAAATAGTTTAGATAAACAATTAGTTTTATTTTCCTCATATTCTAAATGAAAAGTAGAGTGTTTGCCACGGGTAAAAGAATCAATTCCTACTCGGACTATAGTCTAACTACCTCGGGAATTGATTCTTTTCAACCCTAGGCTAACAATCTACTATTGATTCTTTTTCTGTCACCAGGCGGCGCTTAGTAGCGCATGACGGTCCTTGTCGTGTCAAAAAGCTGTCAGATGTCACGAATTTAAAAACCCTCATTAGAATGCTACGAATGAGGAACACCGCACATGTAATCGCACTGTAAAAACAAGATAAAAACTATTAGCTAGGCATCCGGGTGTTTTCACTTAACTAATTGTTTCTCGTTCCCTGCGACCAACAATTACTATCTACGTGTGAATCCACACCATTATGTTTTCCTAGTAGGCACACTTTCCATGACTGAAACAAATATTTTATAAAGTTCCCTGTCATTTTGCAGGGAATTAATCTAATTCAAATGTATTTGCCATTTGTATTTTCAATCGCTTTTATCACTACAAATAGTCATAAAGTAGTCAAAGAAGAGAAAGTATATTTCAAGTGTTCTTATCACGGGCAAAAGTAATAAAAGTAAATATACCTTAAAGGGAAATACGTGCCCTAATAGAACGTAACTCGTAGTCGCGACGGCACTTAACAACTTTTTTACAAAAATGGCACCGCTACGGATGAGAAAGATTCCGAGGCCCATGTGTGGTCTGTGTCAATTTATAGACCTGCTTTATTGCAGTTTACATAACTCCATGTGACTCTAGTACCTCGGCGAGATTTAGAACTTGCAGATAACGCATACCTCGCTAGATTGGATACTAACGAGATGATTCGCTGATTACACCAGTTCGTTCATGTAAGTAATCAGATGAAATTGATTTTCTTGTACCATCGAGCATCTGACCGTGTTTTTTAAAATCTATCTGGGTAATGTCCTACATAAACATAAAAACAATTTCACGATCTTCTAATAAGTGTTGGATAGCTTATTCGGAAGTTCGGTTTCCGCTTAATTTAAATATCAAGCGACACTTATCAGTAGAATGCGAAACAGACCCTTAGTATTTTAAAGCAATCGTATTTTGAAAAGTTATATTATCACGGTACACTAGTAACCTACTTAGTAGGAACTTACTTTCACTTAGCATATTTTTCATTTTTTGCAGCTGATAGAACATAATATGCTTAAATTCAGGTTTAATTTTTTAGTCTTCTGATTTTATTTACAGAATTATGGAATAACTATCAAAGAATACCTACTAGCAGAAGAGAAGAACAATAAAGAGAGAGAAATAACACTAACACTACACTCCAAAGAACCTTTTTTTATAGTTGGTTGAACTACGATTGCGCCGCATACAATAATTTTCAAAATATTAGGTTTTAAGTATCCACTACTACGTCCAGTCCAATTACGTTCATAGCTCAAGGAACAAATTAATATTAACCTACATACACAATACTAGCCTAGAACTAGCGACTCATGGTATGCCAGTTCCTCAAAACTGTTTTTATATGATACCCGGATAGCAGACAAAATCATTGAATTTTAATTTAATCTTTAGCTTTATTCAAACAATATGCAATCAGTGTGGGCGCTTTATTATGGTGTTGTGTTAATATTCAGTTGTTATGTAATGCGGGCGTACAGACAACTCTCTGACACACATAATCCTTGGCAAAACAATAATGTGCGCTATTGTACTCTCGAATGAAATTGTAACATAAACTCAGTCTCCGTTGCGATACGGTTCACATGTGCATATCGAGTATTTGTGACTTGTGATATAGTTCATATTTTCATGGTTACCATGTGATGGTTTCTCAAACGCTTCCTAAAATTAAGAGGCGCTCAAGTCACATGCTGTCCTAGTCATTCTGCCAAGTAGAGACAGAGACAACATGTGATTAAAGGAGCTTACATTTAAGAAGCGTTTGAAATGTTGCTGTTATTGAACACTTGCATAGGACTGAGATCCCAGGCCCGCCAGACTACCCTTATATTCTTACTGATAAAATGTATATTATATTGTAGCATGAGTGTGTACAATGTATGTGTACCCGCTGGTTTGTGCCGTGGGCCAAATTGGGCTCAGGATTGTGAAGCGTCAGTCGAAGAAGTATTTGACGATTATGAAAAGGGCGAGGGAACGAAGGTGACCAGCGACCATGATTTTAATTTAGCAAAACCGTGATGGACTTCGTAAAAAAATATATTCGTTATAAAATTATTGTAGGAGATTTATAAATGCCCTGAGCAGTTAGCATAACAATTGTCATATCTGGTTAAAAAGGGCACGGACGGGCATTCAGCTTGTAGTTTTATTTTATTGAATTTAAAAAAATCAGGTACTGGGCGCCAAAGGTACAAAAAATACGTTCATTATAAATACTAATACTACAATATGAAACAAATTTTATCAGTAAGAATATAAGGGTAGTCTGGCGGGCATGGCATCTCAGTCTGTATGCAATTGGTGCAGAAAGTATTTTTTTGATGTGAACTAACAAATCTGTAAGGATGATGAAAATATTCTTTCGATTTTGGTATGTTATTCGGAGATTTATGATTTGTACATGTACCTATTTGTATAGCCTAGCCGTGACAAATCATCACAGAGCCCATACATAATGGTAGCACGAACTCGATATAGTTTCGCAACTCGGCGCGGCGCGTGCGCGCTCTGACGCGAGACAAGTGAGCGCTACTGACAGACACATTTGTTTTGTTATTTATTGTTATGAATTACTGAAGAAATTTGTTTGAAATCTTGGCATGCGCCTCTCGAAGTCTGTCTTGTCATTATCCTAGTTTGTTGACGTCGTGTAGAACGTATGCAACGTGTAACTTTTTGTGTAGCGAATAAATATATTTTTTGACGTGACAACGTCTTATAATTCGATGGAGCCGGCTGCACGCACGAAAAAACATGACTCATGCGACGTTACCGGCGTTACCTCGCTAAACATGACTCATGCGGCATTACCTCGCTCTGAGGCGTTCCATTTCTTATGACGTTGTCACGTTCAACTATCGTCAGTAAACCGACTTTACAGACAACCGATTTTTTAAATAGGCATCTTAAAACGCAGTGCCGCGTTACGTTGCGTATCGTCGCAGTGTGAACTGACCCTAAGTCGAATACGTTTCGTGTTGTTACTTAACTTAAAAATTTAACTTAAATTAAAAATATTGTTTGTTATCCCATGTTATTTATATTATCGCAATGGGGCTGTAGCATACAAAATATGCTTACTCTATTTGTAGATTGTAGTACCACAAGCGTGCACCTTTAGAGCACTTTTAGATAAGCGTTCCGTTGTGCCAACACACGACGATGTTTATCAAGCTGACACAAATAAATAGACACAGCTGATATCTGCTTTTGAGTTATAACTCACAGGAATCGATAAAAAGTGAAGGATTTGATAAATAATAATAATAATATTTCGTGTCGGGATTAATAGTCAGAAAAATATTGAGCTTTCTGGGCGTGCTGGTTGACAGCGAGAGCTATTTCTAAAAACTTCAGTAGCGATGTTTCTGTAGCTGCTTTTAATTTTTATATTATTGTTATGAATAGTATTGACATAAAAATTATTATAAGTTTAGGGTCAGTTCACACCGAGACGAGACGCAACACTACGCGACGAAATGTCGTATTTATTACGATACGCTAATATATCATCGCTGTATCTAAATTCAATTTTGAATCGCTATCTTAAAAGTGCAGCGCCGCGTCACGTCTCATTTCGGTGTAAACTGACCCTAAAGTTTAAAATCTTTACTACGGTGAAGTGAATTCTATGTTTAAGAATGTCAAATCGTAAAAATATAAAATATAATGTCTGTCGTTTCCGGTTCTCTCGACGATGTAGGCTGTAACTAGCACAGAGTGGTAGCAAGCACAGAGTGGTAGCAAGCACAGAGTGGTAGCAAGCCTGTAAAAACGTATGTATTAAAACCTGAAAACATGTTAAATAAACGAATTAAAAGTTAATTATTAACACGTAAAAGAAGATTCAATGACGACAATTATATAATTTTTTACCTTCCGCAGATAATACTTATGAAGCCAGCAAAATACACGCCTTACAAAATCCAGCTGAATTCCTCAGTCCAGACTAACCTGCCAGGCCACTTGTAGCAAATATTAAATTACTTCCAAAGAAAAAATGAGTCGAGTTTATTTTTCGTTTATTTGCGCTCGTATACGGCAGTGTATTGCGCGAATTTGCACGCACGAACAGATCTCGCAATTTTGCCGCATAAATCGTGTACTTCATCTGTTCTGAAATATTCAATTATCATGGAGATTACTATCTGTTTTTATCTATATTAGTGTGATATTTTGAAGATACATTTTAGTTTCGTGTGTCATGATTTTGTGCAATAGACATGTATGTTTTTAATATCGATCGACCATTAAATTAGTGATAATAACGATGTTTCGTGACACTATATCGCCGCAGTTACAACAGCCGACGACGAACAAGTGTTAAACAATGTCGTCCTCAAACTTGTAATAATTTATAAGCGAACCGAATAAATATCAAAAGATACACCAACCTGACAGATAAGCGGCCATCTTACGTAACGGTTTCGCGATTTCAAATTTCAAAATTGGAACTTCGTTTTATCTTTCTAAAGCTCGGTATTAAGTGGGCAATGCGCGCGGATACAACCTCCTCGGATAGTTCAGAGCCGTATAATGCGCTAGTATTTTCAAACGAATATACACGATTAACCACTCTAATTTGTGCATAATAAGGGCGAGGATCGTGTAATGTTTTGTTCTAGTGCAGAGAAAGCTGGCCTGATGTACGGTCCGAGGCTTTGATAAGTACGCTTCCCAGTTTGGAGTAATGCAAATTATTATCACTATGTTGACCTGACTTTGTAGGCGTTGTCGATTGTATAATAGTTATTTATTGTGGATCAAGTCGGTATCGATCGTGAGATCATGAACATAAATAACGAGCTTCGTATCCTGGATTTTAAAGATATTCCGTTCCCCGTCTTCTGACCCCAACAGAATTCTATTATTGTTCGAGCTTATTTGGCAAGCTTACACGGACATAAATTAAAGTAAACCTAGCAATATACGTGAAATACTATCTCATATATTTATGTTAATATTTTAATTCTTATCATATTACTTGTTGGTAACATGTTCTCGTAACTTATAGGAGGTAAATAAACTTTATTTTGAGTTGGTATTTACTCAAAGTGCATCTTAGCTCGCGATTCAGATTTTGTTTTATTTCTATGGAGCATATTGCGTAATTGCAGTGGCAGGCACCGGGCGCGGGGCGGGCGGCGCGCGGGGGCACACGTGTGCGGTTTGCGGTTGCACTTCCTGATCTTCTGCTGTACTAATTAATAATAATTATACTCCTTCTCCTCATATTTGTACTTATATCAATGACTAAGCATCAGTTTACACCGAAACGGGACGATACGGGACGCGGTGCATTTTTAAGATAGCGAATCAAAATGAAGCTTAATTCACTACACAAGAAGATACACGCATAATTAATTGCATGTGTTCTAATGTCAAACTAGACCGCTCTGCATAGCGAGGCGCCGCTCTCGCAATGAAACGTGTATCTTCCTGTGTACTGAATAAAATTAAATGTTGAATCCCTATTTTAAAAAATGCAGCGCTGCGTCCCGTATCGTCTCGTTATGGTGTGAGCTGACCCTCAGTATAATCATCTGTGTCGTTGTTAAGTCTTCATTAGGTACGTGCCTAAATCCTCAAGTTTGGCTCGCCGAGTATCTTCAAAGACTTAAAAATTTGGAACTTGTTTTTTCTATAACCAACTGTTAAGCGACAACTACACAAGTCTAATGACATAATGACATAATGGGCATATGCGGGCCCGGCACAACACGCTTCCATTGAATACCTGTGGGCTCTTCAGGCATACACGAGATTCCCTCACGATATTTTCATTCACCGTTATCGAGGAAGTTAGAGAATTACAGGAAAATTTAAGTTTGGGATCGTCTCTATTTCTATTCACAACAATTTTGCACTTTGACATTGTTCTGTCCAAAAGTGTCATTTCCAAACAAATAATTGTTTTATTAATTGTTCATTTCCTTTAAATTTTAATTAAACATGTGCTTTATATGTGGTAACAATTGTAATTCTCTTTTTGCCTCCTATAGGATAAAACTACTTTCGTCGTTGAGTCGCCGCTCTACTATTAACACAAACCTTCTTAAAGTAGCTCATATTTTGATTGTTTCAAAGTAAATACGTCCAATATTAGGAATATTAGTCGAACTTCGAAGCTCCCCATCACGTGTCTGTAAACCGTTTTGCCATACAAACATTGCGGTACAAAACTATACGAAAATTGTCATGTTTGTTCGACACATATTAGCGGGTATGATTGCCTCCGTCAGAGGTAATGTGCCGAGTCGGCTACACTCAATTTGGACCCGTTATCTCTGCACATGGAGAGTGGGTTACGTAGGGCCATGGGCACATGTAGCATAATCAGCTTTTGTAAGTTCTGTATTGAACTTCTGACATATCTATATCACAGAGTAGAAAATGTTAGTATTTACGTACAGAGAAACAGCTTTCATAGAACGAACCAAATCGATCCAAATTTGAAAATTTTGATGTCGCCTTCAACGGCCCACAATTTTTCCACACAATCGTGGACCCCGTCTGCTTATAGAAGTGCAATCAAGTCCAAAGCTAACTGTAGAGGTTTATCTGTTTCTCTTTCTTTAATCTGCAGCTATATTTTCCAGTATTCTACACTCATAAACAAAGTTTGGGAAAATAAAATTGTACTATGTATGTAATTGTAATATGACAATTATACATAAGTATCATTTGTTTATTAACAAGCTTATATTAAATTAATAAATAGTAGCTCGCATAGTTTAAGTAGTTTGTTTTGAAAATTCTTTTCAAAGCGGGCTAGCTCTTTGGGGTTTGGCGTGATGATAAATTAATAATTTATCGGCAGATTCTTTGTTTTGAAACTTTGAACGCCCACATCCCACAAATATGATTTTCCCTTTTGAGACGTGTCAAAAACTATAATCTATCAAAGCTGATTAATTTTCGATTTTGTTAACATCCATTATTGATTGCAATATCTCTCTCTACAGTTAACATTTTCTATGAATAATAATGCTCGAGTGATCTAGAAATAAACTGTATTCCAATCTAGCTCAGTGTAAACGTTATCTAGAAACCTTGTCGTTCGGGACGCCGGCAACTGATTTACCTACAAATTCCGGTAAAGCACAAACCTGATGTCCGGTTCTATCCGGTTTTCACCGGTCCGGGCCAGGTGAACGACCCGCTTTCGTACAAAAGATCCGAACTGCGCACGCGCCGCCTTATCATCGCATGCCACCGATCTAGACACCAGAAGATACCTATAAAAGATATTATACTGTTAGCACTCGCAATGAGACTGTGGCTTACTGGGGTAATTGCAGGTTGATTGTGGTTCTAAATTAGTTGTTGGATAAATATCGAGTTAAAATTGTTAGTTCAAAGCAATGTAGAGTGTTGATTAGTGACAATGATATAAAGTTTTCATTATAATTTAAAATGTCTGCTTAGTGTTTATTATTATTTACATCTTCCCAAATTCTTGATTTGCTGTGTTCGAAGTTTTAAATACTTATAAATGGCATCTCGTGTCGCATATAGCACTTTGCAATTTGCGAATATATAAGGTTGTTCAAAACCGATTACGGTTATTTTGGGTATAATATGATCTTATGTTATAAGACGCTAAGGCAGAAAAATAATTCAAAATTTCGATATGCCCAACAAAATGATTTCATTACACTCTTCACGGTGCTGTTAAGGTCGTTGACACCACGCAGCTGATTGTATTGATGCTATAAAGGCAGTCTTTGCTTTCTTTTCGTAAAGGCTCTTTAAATCAGCCGTTTCTGTGAGGTTAATGACCCCAGCGCCTTAAAAAGCGCAATGTATATTTGGTATATGGAAATTTTAAATAATTTTTCTGCATAAACGTCATTCAAAGTACTAGATCAAATACCCATAATATCTGTAATTGATTTTTAATAACCTTATTTTAAATTAAAATTATACGTTATAATATGCGTAATGGTGCTGTAAAAACACTTATGTACAAACACAAAAATGTACATTTATAACATTACACAAATGCCATTGGTAGTACTAAGCACGATAAATAAATAATAGTAACTAGCTGTACCCAACAGACGTTGATCTGTCTTCACTATGAACTGGAGTCTGGAATAAATAAATAACGACCTACACCTACCCCAACAACGTACACTTACTATCTACTCCTACACCTATTACTTAACTAGAGTTAGGTAGTGGGTGTAGGAGTAGATAGTAGGTGTACGTTGTTGGGGTAGGTGTTGGTCGTTATTTATTTATTCCATTTTCATAATGTAGACATTAACCTACAGGTGATGTGTGAAAGATTTATCGACAGCTGAGGGTTGAAGATTAATAACTAATATCGCTATTAAACAATGGGGGTTGGTGTTAGAAGGAGTGGAAATTTAGGATTGTATGTATTATGCCAAATCATAAAATAATAAAAATAAAATAAAATGGTAAAATAGGTTGGGCTGGGTCACCCCTATCATTTAGGGGTGTTAGTTTTTGAATAAGATTCTGTTTATAGTATTAGGTAAGTCCATTAATACTCACGCTCAACTTCGATTCAATAAAAATTGTGTACCGCTTTACTCTAATCAAAATATTATGGGTAATTTACCCCAAATAACATTATATTCGTAAAATTGAAATTAAAATTCAATGAAAGCTAAATTTAGAGCGGCGTACAGTCGTCGATGTCTTTTGTATGAAGTAATGTGACCGTCGAGATTTAACCTTTTGATAGTGATGAAAAGTTAATAAATACTTATAATTTAAGTAAATGTACTTAATCTCAGCTTGATCGTATAATTCGAACGTGTCTGAGGGGCATTGAAGCGACGGTAATATAATTCTACAGTGAGACGACGCGACTCGCACAACAAGATCTTATTTCTAATCCTTTTAGGATCTTGGAAAATCCTCTCTAATAAAAGACCTGACAAACTTGTCTCACTTCACAGTTTAATTAGTACTCAAAATAAGGCAACGTTCACACGGTGCGACTGCCTTATTCGTCCAACATTACATCGTAAGCGGCTGGAGCTTCTAAGCGAATAGCGTTTTTTGTTTTTATTTATGAGGTTCTAAAATTTTTATACAAAATATATAAAGAATTTAATTTAATGGTGTTCACAACCGCTAATGTTATTAAAAAATACACAATGTGCATCATTTTATATCTCGATATATTGATTTACCATAGGCATTGTAGTATTGTATTTACCATAGTACATTGCCCATTAAAGCTCAATTCGAAATGTACCTTTAAATTTCTTATCACTTTTTATATTTTTTTTCGTTAATTTACTTTTTTGTTAATTGCATCACCAGTAAAATGCCTAAGCATCTGACATTCGGCGTGGCTTGCACAACTATTGCGAGCGATCGCGGGCGTCAGGTGCTGTCGCCGGGTATTCGTCAGAGTTCAGGCACGCAGCACGCTATACTTAAATACATCTATTTATGCGTAGAGTCATTTTGTTGTCAACATCTTCTAGGAATCTCTTGCGCGACGGCCATTAGTACCCACTACGTAAAAAATAGGATCTCGGAAAAGGAGGGGGTCTCGGTCTATACGAATATACGAATGGTCAGGGGTTCAAAATAAAGGGCTTAAAACAAAAAGTGGCGGTGGGTAAAACCCATTTCGATACGAGTACGTTCCCTAATATACTTAATATGTTTATTATTATGTTATCTTACCTCTCTTCCGAAGCGATTAATTTAAAATAGGATAGTTTACTGTGAAGAATAATACGGTTAACAGATTTATTTTAATTCTTGATGAATAGACAAATTTATATCTAAAGAAAAGTTATTTCGGTTCACGCGATTAAAATTATAATGCAAACAAAAGATATTGTCCAATGTCCATCTCTTTCTGACCAAACGGTTTCGGATATGAAAAATCTACGGCAGACTATCGCAATGACGTCACACCGACCGCATTTCACTCACTTTCGTATTGCAACATTAAAATGTTTCGGTTTCAGAATGTTCATTACGATGATATCTAGTGTTGGATAAAGGAAAAAAATATTTTAGTAAAATATCCGATTCTATGTATCTTTCGAGTGTTAAAAAGCTAACTCTTGTTATTATAAATATAATAAGAAATTTTATACAATCTCGTTAGTAACATTGTAAATAATTGCGACAATTTGTATTCCTGCGGCAAATGATGTAACGAATTCTGGTTAGTATAAAGCCTTCAAAAGTCGCCCTTGTCCAGTGAGCCGCTGTCCTTGAAGGTCGTCTCTGGCTCCATGGTTTTTTGAACCATTAAAAATTATACGTAAAACGCCGAGCCAGTTGAACTGTACAGAGTAGTTTTGGACCTCAGAGACTGTATTTTTTTGACTGTATATTCAAAAGTGAAAATGTTTTTTTGGTTTTGTTGTTTTTGTAGAAAATATTACTCTTATACCTACTCCGTTTACATAAAAATTTAATATAAACGTAGACAAAGACAACATACAGCAAATAATACTACCAATTTAAATGTCATTTATTAAGTGTACAATAAATAAATAAAGGCACATTAATTTAGTCGAATTTCAATTTTATATTTACGTCTGGCTTAAATATAATCTGAACAGAGTATACGTGTAGGTACTAATGAATGGGTTGGAAGGCGAAACAAATGGTTATCGCTACGGATCATGATTCACGATATGTAGAATATAATTTATGTAATGCAATAACCAATGATATGTATCATAATATTGCGAAATAAAACAAACACCACGATCTGAGCTAGTTGCTTATATTTGCACAGTAACGAGCGAGTGCATTTTCTGGGCGCATGCACATTTAAATAAAATGAAATAAATGTAATGCGTTGCGACACTGACATGTAGGCACACAATTTTCAAACAAATGATAAACGAAAGATTTTGGTTAATAGCAAAATATGTTGTTTACAATTCATTAAAAGTTTATATACTTTTCTACTTTTGGAACACACATTTAAAAATAAGACCTAACAAAGTATTATGTATGTAAGCTACTCTGTGCGAGTGAGAGTGGCTGCGGGGCGCTCGGACCTTTTTGCTCGGAACATGAAGGCCGGGTAACAACCGCGTTATGCTCGTCTGCCGCGGACACGCCCAGAGTACAGCCTTCGTCCGATAAATTTGAAACTTCGGATCAAACATCAATGGTGAAATTGTTATTGAAATAGTATCATGCGATCGACGATTAGAAATTTGCATATGCCATGTAACAATCAAGGTTGTTCAAAAAATTCCTATCGCAGTAATCTTATGCATAAAGTAGCATACATACCCATGCCCATCTTATGCATACCTTTAAGCCGTATTTCTAATCATTTGTTCACTATCAGTAGTTTTATACGTAAAAGCTTGCTTAGATTTTTTCTTCTAATATGATAAAAACAAATGAATGTACTTTTATATCACTTTTAATCAGTTGGATAATGTCCGTTGTTTGCCCTATTAACTATGTTCATTGTTCACACCTGCCGACTTAAATCTAGACTGAACGTGTTACAAACTATCGCAGACCATAAAATGAGTTTATGCTAAGTCATTAAGATTCCGAGATGTAGCAACAGGAATTGTAACCAACTTTACGATATTAGAAACACAGGATTGACTATTATAATGTAGTGGGTTAAACGAATTTACACTGAAACTTCAAAAAACTTGGACTTACCTCAAAAAGAAAAACACGGAACCCTTAGGCTGCGTTTCCACCGGAGATGAGCTAAGCTGCGTTGCGAGGAATGTGTTTTACAAGAACCAATAGAGACGGTGTGCTGAACGTGGTCAGGCAAATAAAGCGTTTCTATTGGTTCTTAAAAACACATTCCTCGCAACGCAGCTTAACTCAGCTCCGGTGGAAACACAGCCTTATAAGACTTTGTAGTCCGTCCGTCCGGCCGTCTGTCTACCTGTCAAGAGCCTTTATTTCGGGAACGCGTGTAGGTATCGAGTTGAAATTAAAACCGTGTACTCAAGTTTACGGTCCCTTGAAGCTGTGAAAAAATGAGACTTCTAAGTTGACGCAAAAAAAAAACATATTTCGATACTCACGAGGGAATAACAATTCATAGGGTACTTCCCATTACATTAATGTCTATGAAATTTGGCAAGTTTAAATAATCTCTATATGAGTACAAGTAAAAATCTTAGAACTGCACATTTGTAATTAAATCATAAAACATATGACTAAAGTTTGAAGATCAAAATAACTAGTTAAAGCTACTAGTTCAAGTAGGATATTTATATGAAAGGCCTTGGTGTTAGTATTGCAAAACATATTTTATTTATTGTTTACGACTCATAGTTTTCAATTTAAAATCAAAAATGACAAAAATGATAGCTTCTCCATACAAGCTTTTATCGCCCCTTTTCAACTGAAACTCCGACCGACATAAATAAAAGAACGTAACATAAAAAATTTTAACCCAAAAACCGATTAATATAATATATAAAATTTCAAATATTTAATATCAGTGTGATCAGACTGTGTGGTCGATAGAGAGCACAAACATAAGAAATATTTTTTATATTCGAGAAAGGAATGATTGTTGTAAATGTAAAATTTGAAACGTATGTTACAGTAAGAATATCCTAATCTAAGTTTGTACGAATCAAATAATTATTATTTTAAAGACGGTTACTTATTATTTGTTTTATTTCGAAAACGGGTCTAAAATAATTTAAGTTTCAGTTACGTATATTAGTGCCTACACTTTCTTTACTGAACAGACTAATTATGATGATATGTAACGACCTACGTTTTTGTACCCCCGCTGACCTTTGGATTTCTATAAAAAATGTAACAGTCCATTGTTAACCTTTTACGGACCGGCTAGTTAAGGCGGAAAAAGTCAACACAATCGTGTATGCGAATAACTGTCTACAATAGACGTGGAATTCTATCATTATTGGTAATTTTCCTCACTTTAACAGTTTATCAACCGCTGGACGTGAATACTCTGCATTATGTGGTATGCTTACAATTTGCAAACTTATTATGCACTTTTATCGTAATCGCTATTGTAGAACACATTGCTTGAACTTTACATTTTGAACTCACGCTTAAGAAACGGGAGGTAAATAACTTTTTAGGAAGTCTCTTAATTAATACGTACCTTACAGTACAGTTTTACGAGAATTGTGAATTGTGGAGTGTGAAATTTGACCGATAAATTAAAGTCTATGTGGAGGAAAGTGTGCAGAAAGCTAATATTTTTTCGCACTGCCTCAGATTACTGATACTCACTACCGTGTGTTTGATACATGTTTGATAGATACAATATACAATTTTGTTACACGTTGACGTTTGTCAATATATCACAACATAAATATAAGAGGCAAACGAACCCTTGAAAGTTTAAAAATAATATGAATTTCGACCACAGGCCGACTCTAGTTTAAATAAATATTTAATAATAAAATTGTTCTAAGTGTGTACAACCATGTTGATAATGGCCCTCAGCAAGCTTCGTTTTTACCATGGTATCAAAGACGTTTTCGGTACTACCTTTATTACATTATTAAAACTTATCTGCGTCGAGTTAAATAGATTAAATGTGAGGCCCTAGGCTATAGGTCGTAAGAGCTATGCTTAACTTTCTCGACGTTCTGCAAGCCTGGTGAGCATTCGTCCTCAATCTTGCTTTTAGAAGCACCTGGCTAGAAAGAGGAATGCTGAAATTAACATTTAATAATTTAATAATAGAATTTTCCATATCAAGTTCTTACTAAAGTCGAATTAACGGTTTAAATTTACAAGCTAGAGGAGTAGCTCAAAGTGCCAATGTGTAGCTGCAAAAAGGTTAGGACCAAAATACAAGCATGCCAGGTATCTAATCTGAGCTACGAGCTACGAATATGGCTTACGGCTACTAGATAAAATATTCATGATCGAAAAAAAAAAATATTTTATAATATTATATATTATGTACTTTTATTAAAGCCAAATGTAAGCCAAATACGTCTATAACAAGTGTCTGTAATTAATAATATTTATATTATTTAATTTTGAATTAAAAAAAAAAAATTCGTAAATAACACAACCAAGAGTAAGAGATTGCAATATTGAATGATTTTTCTACTTCCAGGCTGGTTCTCGGCGTGTGGCTGCAGAGGAGGGGCGCTGGCATCTCCCCGGGGCTCCATAGCGGCACTGTTGAGAAGCAGAGCCTTCGCCCTCGTCTCACCCAGAGCCATCTCGGCCTACCGTGCGAGGCCGACGTCAGGTAAACTTTAAACAGATACCAACCAATAACGCCTATAAACCTTCGTCGTCCACGAAGATGGCGATAGAGACTTTTCGGCACTTCAGGAATATTATAATCCTTCGAAATGATCGCAAAGAAAAAGTAGGTTACAACTAATTATGACCATATTAAAATTATTTACTTTTAATTTACTTGGTTAATTATCTACACAGGTCAACGATGAAAAAACTTTTTCAATAATTTTAGCTAATTTCTATGTAATTTGGTGTACTGATTTCGAAAAAAAAAATGGTCGTATCACCCACCAATTTCTCACATTTCAATATTTAGTGAAAATAAATTTTACTAAACAAAATGTATAAAAAATATTTTTAACTATTTAAATATTTTTAAAATGGCAATATATGTTAATGTTGTAAGGTTGGCAATAAAATCAGATGTTTTTAGGTTGGTAGTTCCGATAAATTACACAGCTTTGTTCTTTCAGTAAGTACTAAGTATAACCTCACATGTAGTATGCCGTATTTAACGTAAGGTAATAAAACGTACATAGGTACGTTTTATTCACAAATAAAAATGATTAGACGTGTTTGTAGAAACTCTCCTAACGTTTTTTGTTATATATGTGGTAATTTTGTAATTAAAAAACATCAAAGAAACATTAATGACTTTGTAAAAAAAGTTTACTTAGCATATTTTGGTGTAGAAATCAGTAATCAAGACAAGTGTTGGGTTCCTCATAAAGTATGTTATGTTTGTGTCGAGGATCTTAGGAAATGGTATAAAAAGAGAAAATAGCTTATTTGCTGTACCCATGATATGGAGAGAGCAGAAAAATCATTTAAGCGATTGTTATTTTTGTAGCATAGATGTTACTGGATATAATTTAAAAAATAAAAAAGTAATTGTCTATCCTAACGTTACTTCAGCTGATCGATGAATAAAAAGTAAAAAGGAGGCTTGGATATCATTTAAAGAAGTTGTAACTAAGTTTTTGGGTAATGTGAAAGCTCCAAACTATATACTTATCCTAGCTAACATGATAAAAAAGTTTAAAACTCTTGGTTGTCTGATGAGCCATAAAGTTCACTTCTTGCACAACCATCTTGATTTTTTTCCTGAGAACTTAGGTGATGTGAGTGAAGAGCAAGGGGAAAGGTTTCATCAGGACATAAAAGAGATGGAGAAATGATATCAGGGACGATGGAATATCATAACCATGGGTGTTTACTGTTGGTCACTTCACAGTGAACAGCAAAACGCATCACATCGGCGAAAAAGCTATTCAAGAAACTTTACAGAGAAAAGGGAGAGGAAATACAGAAAAATATAAACATCTTATATTCATATTTTAGTAATTAAATATTATTGTAAAAGAAAATTGTAACGAAATAAAAAGAACTATAAATTTTTAATTCTTATAGATAAATTTTTTCCTCTTTTTTAAAATATGTAATCGATGTCGTGTTGTAAGCGAATGGTGGGTGATAAAAAAAAACTGCTATCAGATCTGGTTTCAGCATTCAAAAATACATAAGAGTTAGGTAAATATGTTTAAAAAGTTGTTACAAACGTTTTTTTCGTTGGCCTGTGTTATGTGTTAGCATAGAGCTCTACTTATTTCGTTAAAATGATACAAACCAAATGGTAATGATTATCTGCGTAAAGTCTAAAAATGTCTAACATTGAAATAATTAGCTAAGGCCAATGACTCTAAAAGGAAGATCCGGGCATTGTGTAGTTAAGTTCCTTGAATAGGCAGTAAGTGACGACCGCAATCACGGGCGAACAAGGCTATGGATATGCCGCTATGATGACTTTTAAAAAAGTATATGTCATTATTATTGTTCTTATGTCAAAAGCTATGGACCAGCTAATTATTTAGACATTGAAGTATAATCTAAGGCACGATGGACCGACGATTTGAAGAAGGTGGCTGGAAGCGGATGGGTGAGGGCTGCCCAAGATCAGGATGGTTGGCGTTCATTGGGGGAGGCCTAACTTCAGCAGTAGACGGCGATAGGCTGATGATGATGTATAATCTACTTAGTACTTACGTACCTACATATAAGAGCAGAGGGTACAATATGTGCTTCCAAAGCTATTCGTAAAATTATAAGGGACAAAATATTCGAGATTAAATGAAAAAATGTCTAACAATGTCGCTGTCGCTGATTGCAAAACTATCATGCTCATATAACTTTACTGCTAAATTCATTACATTAAATTCGATAGGTCAACTTTCGTTACGTCACAGCGATCATTCATTTCGTTTCTAATAAGAAATCGTGTGACAGGTTGCGCATACGCATGCTAAAAGGTACTTAGTTATTTCTCATCGATGATTACAATGCGGGATCAATTGTCTCTTATTGCTCATGATAAGACTAACCAAATATTAAAAATAATACATTGAGCAAAAATATTGTATTTTTACGTTAAACGATAACGATACACCTTTACCGTAAAAGTTTACGGCAATGTTTTACATAGAAGTTGCATGGCGTTTACACAGACCACATAGACCGGGGAACCTAAAATATTTATATTGTCGACGCTGACAGTATGCATGATGTTGTAATCGTTTGAGTTCAGATAACGGTTTTTTCGGTGGGACTAGGATCGCATCGATCTATGGAGATCTAATGAAAATTTAACTGATCATTTTTTGTTTTCAGACAGCGGTCGCGTGGGCGCGCAGTACGAGCGGTCGGCGGCGCGGCCGGGCACGCCGCTGCGGTTGGCCGGTGTCTTCGCGGACGGCAGCAAGGCCAAGGCGCCCAAGTACGCGCAGCTCATCGATCCACAGGGAAATGTGAGTTACTTTTACTACCTATGGAATTAACAGGGCTAACACCGTGTGGGAAAATGGGAATATCCATTCAAGTTCCGAAAGCATCGCCTATCTACCTTACTGGCTGGCTTCCCCAGAGCGCGCGTACGGTTACGTCGACTCTGCGTATTTACAAATGTTAAAAAAGTAAAACAATAGATTAATACCTTATTTTATATCAAAATAGAACAAAAGTGGATTCACGAGTTAGTGACAACTTTTCAATAAGTGCATAGTCCATGTGTTAAAAACTGAACTAACGTGGACTTAACACTCGAAGGGCCCGCTGCTAAGGTCTCGAGAAAACAGGCGACGATTCGGCTAAGAAACAGTGGCGATTTCTTCATGTCGTCGGAAGGGAAGCGTCCTATCTTCGTGGAATCTACACAGGCATAATATACTTATACAACGATGCTAGCCTGTAATATGAAACTGAAAGCTTTTACATGTTACCTAACTCTTGGAAAATGTTTTTCATGCTATGACTTAAAAAAAAAATTAACAAGCAATTAATACAATAATTTTTCTGCTCAAGCAAGCAATTTCGCGTGCTCTTAAAAATATGGTAAAGAAAGTAAAATCAATTTACGCTTGTTAACACCTTAATTAACGTTTATACCTTCTTTTTGCCATTACCGAATCATTGCATAACTATTATAGCACCTTTAATCATATATTATGAAGATAATTTTATATCCGTATGTTTCATCACATATAAACAAGGCTTTGACGGCCGAATTCTCAAATTCTACTCAAACATAACTTTAAAATCACAGTTTGTCACTGTCTCTGCTTAGCTGAATGAGAAGGACAACATGCGACTTTAGTCCCAATCTCACCAACGCCTGTTAGTGTTAAATGTTACTAACTAAATATCATGCATACACCTTCATTAACACGAAGAACGAGAAAGGTAACAGGATATTTAATCAACGGCGAAATTGGCACTTAGTCTTAATTTAAACAACGTTCAAGTATTCGGCCGTAAAACTATTTAAGTGAGTTAAAAGCGGACCGCAAAAGCGCTTATATCTGAAGCTTTAAAGTGGAAAGGTACGTTCGTTGTTTTAAAAGTAGCTCTTAAAGTTTATTGTTATCGCGCGAATTTGTTGCGACCGTCCAGCTGCGATAGTGTAAGTGGCTGGGCGAGCAATCCGCAGTCTGTGGCCTGTGAGCCTGTGAGCCTGTGACCCCGATACCGATTAATTAGCATCAGGACGAGAGCAACAAGAGTGAAATGCAACTAACACATGTTTTCGATGTCGACTCGATTACTTTAGCTGATTGAAGGCAGAAATTATCAGTAAAATGGAATGGCTTTGTTCTATTACTTTTTGTGTCTGTTTATGACATGTTAGATATTACATATTTTATAGAAATCCTTTAAAGGCTTAGGAGTAATGTTATAAGGGTTTGTCGATTCATTACAAGGTATTATATAAAAACTATTCATATAAATTTTTCAAAAAAACTTGTAGAGGCCACCCGATACACCAGAGCCCGCACCCATCTTGCTTAAAGAGTTAGCGTTGCGATCCAGCGAGGAAATTCTTTGAGCTTAATAGGCACTCTGCCTGATGGGGGATTTTCTTTTCATTTGTAGCCTTTTAAGTTTATTGTAGATTTACGGCCGAATACTGAAATTATAGTTAAATTAAAATCCTTGTCGTTTCGGCTAGCAGAGACAGCGACAGCCTGTGAATAGGATCGCTCTTAATTTTTTTTAACGTTTGTATATATTTTATTACTAGGTAGGTACTAGAACGCTATATATTAACATTATGTTAAACTGTTTATCTTATTTTCATGATTTAGTATGAATGACAATTTGTAAAAAAATTGCCATAAATATTTCCTTCCAATATACACACACGCTATATAATACGACTTCATATACAGTTCTAGGTAAATAGGGACAATCCCAGGAATACTTGAGCTTTAAAACTCTTCGCATAAAATAAAATGCTAGAGTACGACCATGTCGGAAAGAAATTAAAAAGAAGTACGTCCTTACACTCGAAAGAACATTAAGTATTCTTTGTCTATTTTCCTTCGACAACCCATAGTAACGCACAGCAGGATCTCAACAGTAAAGCGCTTGCAAATTTAATGCAACTGCGTGCTCTACAAAAGGAACCTTCGCTCCATTGTAATATGATTCATTTCAAGTGCAGATCTGTGCTAAGAATTTTATTCTAGGTCCAAGTTATTCGGACGCCTAGGACTTGTAGATACAACTTTATTGCCTAGCAATAGAGGTCACGAAGGACGTAGGAGAGATCCTTTTGTGCATTTCTGCTATCTGAGGGCAGTGTCCTCGGTGAACCGTGTTGCTAGGACGTCGAATAGGGCTGTCAGGTTTTTTTTTGTTTAAGCCACACCAAAAGGTATTGACGTTTACGTAAATCGACATATTGTGCTGCCACAATAGATATGCGCTTTAAAGAATATTTTATTAACTTTGTTGCACCGAGCCTTAGCGTTTTCTTGAATTAAACTCAATTTTATAAAAACATTATAATAACACTATCACTACGAATAAGAAGCATACCTAATATAATTGTGATTAATAGAAATGAAGAATAAATTGGATACTTAGTCCTTACTTCACCAACACCTGTTAGTATTAGTCGTTTGTCTAAATATCATGCCATCTCATTCATTACTAAAAAGAACGAGAGAGTGATGAACGACAACATGATGTTTAATCTACGATTTACTTTAACAGGCGTTGGTGAAATTGGAACTTAGCCTTACAGGCGATGTGTAGTGTTTATATACTACTTCAAAGTCCAAACCACGGTGACGGACAAAAATGTAGAGTACCTAACTCTACTCTCAGTCTACTAATATAATAATATTACTACACAAGAAGACGCTGCGTGACGCGGTGCAGCTCAAACTTCGAACTCTTGCAATGTAACGTGTTCGCGTATCTTCTTGTGAATTGAAAAGTTACATTTTGAATCGCCATCAGAAAAATGCCGCGCCGGTCGCGTCTCAGTGTAATCTAACGCTAATTATTTTGCAATTAAGAGGCATATTATATTTCGACTGTGATATTTGCGTAAAATGGCCAATTATGGCGTTCTTGATATCAGAAACAAAGATATATTAACAGTTTCGACATATTGAATAGTGCAGAATAGCTATTGGCCTAGTTCGTAGCGGCCTCGCTTTTTGTAAATTTTGCTTAACATTTTAATTAAACCCATAATTGCAGAGAGAATTTTCATAAAATGCGCGAAGGCACTTTTTTGAGCTCCTAGATTGAACTACTATTTTAAGCAAATGAAATAATAAAATGAGAATGTTATCTCCTACATAGTCGTATAGTTCGTAGCGCCCTTAGAATTTTGAAATATCTTTTATTTAATATAGAGAAAAAGCATTATTCTTAGCCAAAACAACTTCGAATATTGCTTTATCTGTGAATGACTCCTATCTACGATAATATTATTAAGCAAAATTGATACCAGAACAATTGTTACTTCATGAGGAATAAAGATTTTATAATTTTAAAGCATGAATTTATTAACATATCTCAATAAAAACGATAAATACAACTGCAACATTACTACGAAATTCGAAATGTCGGGAACGTTTCAAATGCCTAATCTCGCAGAGTGCAGATTTGTAATAGGGCTTAAGTGTCAATATTTGCTGCCGTTTATCCTACCGACTACTAGACGCCATACCGTAAAATTAATTATTTAAAATAAGTAATCAAGTTACCGTTTTGATTGTAAAACTATAAATATGTGGTAGGCAATTCCGTGAGTGTTATTTAATAAACCTATAATTTGGAATTTATATCTTATTTTATTTTTTATACTTATCTTTTTATATAAATCGTCTGTGCGTTCGTATGTAATTGGACTCCTTCTACACGGCTGAAACGATTTTGATAAAAAAAATTGTATGTGTTCAAGTGGATTCGAGATTGGTTTGGATTTGAAACTGGACCCGGGTAGATGGCGCTGGTCTTGTAAGTCAAAAAATTTAATTCGAAGGCGGCATGAAGTTTGCCTGGACCAGCTAGTTGGCATATAGAATTGGAACTATGCTTTCTCAATTGGTTATGGAGAAGTCAAATTCGTGGACCTTATCGTAGACAATCTCAGCCCTAACAGGGGCATGCGAAAAATGATGGCCGCGTTTTGTTTATGGTATAATGAGTCCCCGACAATGTGGGGCTTGGGTCGGGACTTCGAAACGGCCGCGGGTAGTCCCGACCGCACGACCGGGACTTATAGGAAATGATAATTGGTCTTATAGCTAGCTGCCCGCCATTAGCGCGGCTTAACATACCTGTGCAAGATCTGTGACTTGTTAATTGATAGTTACAGCCCTTGTCATAGGTTCATATGAACCGGACTCGTACCTATGTCTCTTGATAACAATTTTTTTACTTTCAATCCTACCTGCAATGTAATAAATATAGAATAGTTATTGTATATAATTAGGAATGTTACTTATTTTAATTTTTAGATTTATGCTGGGTGATTTTTTATTCCGTTTCAAGAGAAACAGTGCATGTTTTGGTGTCAAAAAGAGAATATATTAATAAAATCATTTGTGTCAAAGCTCAAGTATTTGAAAGTTGGAAAATCTTAAAAAGATCATCATGAATTCACCGCCCGCCGTTGTACACTCCAATCACAATAATTTCTAATTTAAATATTTTAATTAGTTACTTTTTCTGGAATACTTTTTTAAATACATAAATTATTAAATAATAACTTTAAATTAGTAGTTAGGTAGTGTGATGTTGGAATTTTTTTTTCACCAAGTTAGAAAAAGGTAAACTAATCAAGGTACACTCTACTTATGTACCTAACACACCCTGTTACTCTCAAAACTGAATAAAAATCACCCAGTATTTAACATAATAGTTTTTGATGTAATCATACATAGAGGTCAGCCTATCATTAAATACAATCTACCTACTTTTTGTTTAAGGAGGCCTTATTTATCTACGTAGACCATTATTTAGGTGCAATTTAAAAATGGACGTGTAATTTTGTCGTTAGTCACTCAGTGAGTGATAGTGATTGTTGCCTCATTGATAGAACATGAGGATTTTCTTATCTTATCTATAACTATACCCATGCCTTCAAAAGGTAATAATAATATTATGTTTTGCGCTGATTGATTTAGAATGATAATAATCGAGTCGGCTGTTTGATTTATTTAAAATTATAATAGGTTATCATCGAGTAGGCTGCTTTTAACGATTCAGCTTATGCAGTTATATTAGGTTTTGGAATAGAAAGGAATATAATTATATTATCTTCAATAGCATTGTAGATGAAAGCATCACAAATCAAAAGCCAGGAATTTTAATGAATTTCTAATAATAACTAAAATATTCATATACCTACAATCTACATACTATTAGAGGAAATCGACTTGCAAGTATAATAAACAATGCCATCTGATTAGAAGCGGGCATTCGATTAAAGACTCAATGGCCGTTATGAATTAAGTTGAAAACGCCCGAACAATGGGCGTCCATTTATATTCTGTGACAGTTTTTATGGTCACGTTTTGACCACGGTCAGTCTGGTACAGTTCGGTTATTCAATATTTTATAGGCATCGCACGAATTCGCCAACAATTTTAATTTTCAGCTTGATCACACAACAACGAGCGAATATCGTCTCTACCCGCTCTATTATAGAGACGTCGACCGCGACATTTTCGTGAACCGTAACGCAATTTATCAAGAACCGACACTCTTTATTATGCGTTTGTTTTGATAGATCTTTATAAACTAGCTCTTATTGTGTTGCCTGTAAGATTGAATACGGCACTGATGACGTCAGATAACATTTATGGGCTTCGCTTTTGTCGCGGTCAACTTTGAACCATATAAGGGTGCCGTGTCACTTTTTACTACCGCGACAGTTCCGTTATGTTATGAGAACTACTATGTTTCATTTTGTACAATAAAAAGAAAGGTACGTTTTCCTGAACTTGCAGTTGTTTTCGCTTATTTGGGGAAATTATTTTAAAAATACCTATATCATTTTGACATATGCCGAATGCCACACGCACAAAAGTCATCATTTTTAACGTCCATATTTTCACAGTTTTCATACGCTGATATTTAATGAAAAATATTGAAGCATCCGTGTTTTGTTAGCAAAATGGAATTTATTGAGTTTAACACTTATAAATGGCTCAAAGAGGTACAAATTTTCAATAAAAACGGCCTCCGCATACCCACGGAATGGTTAGAGAAAAATGCTGATATTATAGTCCTCTATTTCTCTTCTAACGGCGTGGATAAAAATAGCATCGTGCAGAAATTCTACGAGTTATATGAAAACGCCAAATTTTTGAACAATCCCATAGAAGTTATCAACGTACCAATGGACGAGACTGAGGTGGATATGCGGGAGTCCTACGAGAACCAAGCGAACTGGTTCACCCTTAAGTTTCATGACACCCTGGTACAAACGCTGCGGTTCATGTACGAAATCACCAGTACTCCACGTCTGTTGATTTTCAACGTCGACGGGACCATTATTTCTCGCCACGGTATTTTAGATTTAGAGGAGAATGGAATGAATGCGATCCTGACATGGCTGTCGCACAATTGTATGACATCAAAGCAGAGGTACTATAATAAGGAGTACATTATGTACGGTGATCGATGGGACTACATGACTATCGACCCAACGAGGAAAAGGGACGTTAAGTACAGCAGGAAGTTCAGCAACATCGGAGACATGGAGGATCGTACTACAAAATCCTCCAGAGATATTTTACACGACATACAAAAGGAGAACAAAGTATGAAATAAATCTTATTTTCTAAATAATTCTCATTTTAAATTCGGCTCTACTCAATCTTCTTAATTTTGAAGTCAGTACCAGCAAATTTAAATGTGAGTTCTATAAAATATTGTAGGATATTTGTTTAGTTTGGGTTTGGGCTGGTAAAATTTTTGCCGAATTTAAATGGGGAATTATTTAGAAAATAATTTTTATTTCATACACTTTTTTGCATTTTTACTTTGGAAGTCGGTTTTAATTTTTGTTTAAAAATAAGAATTTTTACTACGAAACTAACTAAGAAAGTTATAAATACAAAACAGCCAAGCCAGCAAAATGATGATCACGAATATAATTTTGGCAATAGCAAAATTTCAAAGACGGATATCGGTGCACAAAACTCTGATGAGTAGTTAGTACCTATGTCATCATAAAATATGTTGGTGTTTCGTGTGAAGATAGTGGTGATGATTATGATGACTACTGTAAGTGGTATGATGGCATATGCTTGCAGTTCTTTAAACAACGCTGGAATCCCCAAACATGTATCTATAAGGACTCAGGAGTTCTGTTCAGTACTTTTGGATCCAGGGAGCTTGGTGCAAAGTCTTACTTTTTGGTAGCATATGCTTAGACTGCTTGAGAAAAAGTCGAAATCACCATATAAATTTCGAGGAGTTCCTTCGATTCCTCATACATCCCATCATCAGGGCACCATTTTGATGTCAAAAGGACCAATTTGGGATTATACCCAATACACCAAAAAAATATTTTTGAAAATCAGCCCTCCGACGGCGGAGAAATTGTTGAACATATAAAAAAATATAATATATACAGCCGAATGTATAACCGCCTACTTTTTTTGGATGTCGGTTAATAATGTTAATTAGAAGTCGCAATTAGAAGAATTATATTATGGAATTGAAATTTGTTTTTATAAGAGTTATACGTAGTGTAACACAGTAAATAAAATTAGGCTACGTTTCCACGAGCGTTGTGAGCAAAACGTAAATACTAAGTACGAGCAAACTGTAAATACTAGAACTGTGTGCTAATACAATAGAGCTGAAAATCGTGTAGAGTTCTTAAAGCTGACATTTGACACTTGACACTTCGATTTTCAGCTCTATTGTATTAGCGCAGAGTTCTATTTACAGTGCAGTTTATTATGTGTAACGTCTTTCCTCTCGCTGTTTTGCAATTTGTGGGAGTGATTTCGTGAAATGGGACGGAGGTGTGTAATAGGAAGTCGTGGAAACGCGCGCTATCTTTTGATTTGACGAATGAGCGCGCGGTGGTAGAGTTGGCCGTCAGATTCGAATAAAATATTTCAGTATTTAGCTTTTTTGAATTTTGACGTTAATTTCTGTCACTGAATAATAGAAAAGTTTCCGGATTTTTTTATCATATTAGAAAATCGCACTAAAGATTGTGTTTTTTGAAAATAGAACTCATTAAGATATTCAATCTTATATATAGATCTATTATATCTAGTATTAGACAATAGAGTAGAGAATCGAACACTTGAGTATCGAGTTGTCAGATTTGACATTGACACTCGTGTATACGATTTTCAGATCTATTGCATTCTATTTTCAGTGCTCTGAATTTTCCCTAGACGGATTCCGGACAATATAGGTCCGGTTTACCTTCAGTTCGGCCTGAACGGATGCAAAATCATATCGTCTGTGTGCAATTTCGAGATCGCATCAGTCGGCCGGATGGACTCGTTCCAGTGTTGCCAACTCTGTTATGCGAAACTACTAAACTTGCGTCGATTTTTAATAAAAACTACTAAAACCTAAAACCCCCCAAAACCACTGCATTTTAGGTTTTGTTATATTGAAAATTTATTATTTATTTATTTTTATTATAATTTTTCAATTAAGATGAAGTTAAGATAAGGTGTAATTATTTTTTTGTGCCCAACCTAGGCCATTTTGCATAATATGATTACTGAAACACCCAGATGTTTCCTACTAAAACACTAGTAACAAAATTCCTATTAAGGAGGGAATAAAATACCTAATTTAGTAATAAAGCTTTGAAAACAACTAAGTTGGCAACATTAATTCTGAACTGAACAATATGTGACAAATCGCTTCAGTTCTCGCCAGAGCCGTGGCCGTGCGGGCCGTGTATCGTGTACAAGTTTTCGAGGTGGAGTAACCAATAAAATATGAGTATAATAAAAATACAATTAATAAACACGACCGTAGCTCGCGGCAAACCAGAACGAACTGATGCGATTTTTGCGTGTATGTGCTCGAATTCGTTCAGGCCGAAATGGCGTCAGTTGGATCGGATGTGATTTTTTCCGTGTGTATGCTCGAATCCGTTCAGGCCGAACTGACGTCAGCTCTAACGATCGTTTTGATCGGCCTCTTGTCTGTGGAGGCCTTAACAGTAATTATTCCAGCTTGCTCTTTAAATGTCATTTTGTTGTGGAACCAAAGACGACACGCAAATGGTCGAGGTACAATTAATACAACTTTTTGTAAAGAGAGGTTTCATTTTATCCTTGTTTGAGGGTTACTTACTCTTAGTGGGGTCGCAATAATATTAAATATACTAAACATTTAAAAATAATTGTATATTTAAACAAAGACAAAATAATAGCAGTTTTTAATAGATACAAACATTGGCGAAACAATGTCAAAACAAACAATGAAAAAATTTCTAATTCAATTCAGAAAAGTTTCGAAATAACAAAGCCGCTCTAAAAATGCAGAAAATAAAGAAAATCGGATAACGACCCCTGAGTAATGTTTTGCTACAGATACCAAAATCTATATATATTTCAACAGCTCGTTAATTTGATAGAACCAGTAGATTTGGTACTCAATTCCACGCAAAGTGAAATTGTTATCCGAATACCGATACAGACGGTATCAGCGGCTAGACCAATTACTTCTGGACGTAATAACAGCTTACATTACAATAATCGATTAATGAACTTGTAAGGAGATGTAGATAGGCAGCTGCCCCATTGTGAGACAGATTTTATTTAGGTTAGGCAACTGGTCCCCGGTAGTTAGTATCTCTACCATTTATCACTTAGGTAGAAACAAATGTACACTTGTTACAAGGTCCAGAAAAGCTGCACAACTCGATCAAAAAAATATGACGTGTACAGAGTTCAAGTGGCAGAAGTGAAACTTCATTCATCATTTAAAATGCAAATAAAAAAATAAAAAATAAAAAATAAAAAAATTGTAAACCTAGCGCCATCTGTGTAATAAGCCGTACCTTGGAAGGTTAAGTTTTTATATTAGGTCATTAAATATGAAATTGGCGTTAAAACATAATATATTTATTTAATCAAAGCACTTTTGCCATCTCATAGGTAGTTCATTGATTCGTTTACTAAAAAAACCATTCGGACAGGATTCAATAACATCTTTGAAGGCGCTTTGGACTGCCCCATCGGAGTTGAATTTTTTCCCTTGCAAGAAGTTATATATTACAGCAGCTAGCTTTTCCATAATGATTTGCAGTTGCTGGCAATAGACATCTGCCGTAATCGTCTGGCCAGATTTAAGAAAGCTGTAGTGAACGAAACCGGCACTAGTCCACCAAACGCTCATAAGTAACTTTTTTGAGTCAATTTTCGCTTGGGGCAAGCTTTAGCTAGTTCTCCAGGGTTCAGCCATTGCGATGAGCGTTACCGATTATCGTAAATGATCCACTTTTCATCACAGGTAATGATTCGATTTAAAATCCCTTCATTATTGTGCTGGTTAGTAATGTAACGCAGCAGTCGACGCGCGTTTGTCGGTTTGCTGCACTCAATTCATGAGGTACCCACCTTTCAAGCGTTTTCACCTTCCCAATTTGCTTCAAGTGTCTGGGAAGAGAGAAGCTTCAAGAAACGTGGGATTATTTTAGTGAATTATCTGCAAAAAGGAAAAACAATAAATGGAGAGTACTACGCAAGCTTGCTGCAAAAATTAAGTGAAGAAATCCAGAAGAAACGACCACATTTGGCCAAGAAAAAAATTTTGTTCCACCATGACAACGCACCTGCACACACGTCAATGGTTGCAGCAGTCGCCAAACTCCAAGAATTGCGATTCGAATTGCTACCGCATCCACCCTATTCCCCGGATCTGGCCCCGTGCGACTTTCACTTATTCCCAAACCTGAAGAAATGGTTAGGTGGCCAGAGATTTTCATCAAATGAAGAAGTCATTGTTGCCGTGGACGAGTATTTTGAGGGGTTGGAGAAAACATTTTATCAAACTGGTGTTACGGCATTGGAGCGCTGGACTAAATGCATCGAGGAAGAAGGAAACTACGTTGAGAAATAAATTTATTTTAAAAAGATTTTTGAAGTTTTTCTTTGTCGTTTCGGAAACTTATCAATCAGCCCTCGTATAATCACTTCAAAAATCTCGATTTAACTTAATACTGAGAGACTGCCTTTTTAAGAAATTCGGAGGTATTTTTGTGGATAGACCGTACCGATGCATAGACCGTACGTCTAGAGCCAGGACACCGGGGGAGGGCCGAGAGCGGCGGGTTTATGTTGGACATTCGGCACCGGGTTCTATTGACTAAACTGGGGCTTGTCTTTCCAAATTAACTAGGTAGGTATATGCAAAGATCATGCATCATTGACCCTAGGTGTCTTAGTAGTAGTAAATACCTATTCTATTCTTTATTAAATAAAATCATTGGCATCCAACGGCGAAGGAAAGCAATTCCATTATATTATTATATCAATATAAGCGTTTTCACATAAAACATGTAAATGACGTTTACAACAATAAGGAAGTCTGAGGTGTTATCTAAGCCCTAAGTCAAAGCCAGATTAAAACAGAAATACAAAATCCATTAGCAACATTTATGACTTTATATTAATGCGTAAGTAATTAGGTATATTATGTATTTGTAAAACGCAATTTTAATGCATTCGATGCTATTTGGAATTCTAAGGCTCACTTCCTAGTTACTATATTTAAAGGAGACTAGACGTTTACTCACTGAAAAAAATATGTACCACTATTCTGTTATTATATTCACAATCGAACAGAAACAGTTTAATTAATGTCTTGTCTTATGGCACTTCACTGACATAAAACTATGTGAATTGAATGCATGCAATGCAATGATTTAGGCAGTTTTATGTTTTTTGGTGTTTTTTTTATTTTCTGGATGGAGTGAAATAGGTTCGAGTACGGTAAAATGCAATTTCAATCATGTTTCGTGTTGGGGGTCGACTGGCTCGAATAATAATTATTGCTATTGAGTGACAATGGCCGCCATGGCATTCTCGCATAAACTATAATTGTGAGCCCGTAGGCTGTAGCCCGTACGTGATGTTGAAAATATTAATGTGCCTTGCGCTGTTTGCGACTGTGTGCGTAGAGGAATATCGTCGTGGAGATGAGGCTTTTCTGATGAAAAGGGAAAACAAGAGACCAATCTCTTTTACGATAGCCATAATTCATTTGAAATAGGAAGTGTTCGCAAATGAAGATATTTCTTTTTAGATAGTTCATAGTGGTCGATAAAGGATATTGCGCAATCCTTTCTTTATCTCCATCACCTATGGACCATACCTAGGGTTGCCGTCCGTCGGGGTTTCCCCGGATTTGTCCTAGTTTACAGGGCGTCCGGGGACTTCTTGATTCTGGTCTGGGCTTGATTTCATTTCATAAAATAATTTTAAAATTAAATTTTTAAGTCCGTTTTTTTTTTCATTTTCAACTTTTTCTATTTGGCACTTCAAAAAAACTGTTCGTATGTTCGGGCTGTGGGCTTCAAAATCCGTGATTTTCGTTATGTCCGGGTTGTCATACGTAACATATGGCAACCATAACCATACCGATACTAGCCCTCCGAGAAAGCAATTGAACGTAAAACCGTATTATCAACCTATCACCACACCACCTATAACTATTTGAGACATGTGAAGCGGCTTTCAGACTACGCTATAATATAATAGCATAGTTATAGCACAACAATATAGCGCACCATACATTGTTATGGACACGTTCACGCTGTTCTGTACTATATATAATATTATTGGCTTACTATACGCTATAAAATTATGCGATACGCCGAGTTCATGCTGTGCTATATCGCGCGCCGCCCTTTTTCTCCTCCCTCACCCCCGGCCGTCCCTCAAGCGAAACGAGCGACAACCATACTGAGCTTGCTATATGCTATAAATGCTTGCGATAATATCGCGTAATGTAAACGCCATGCTATATATTATATAATAGTTATGTTTTGGTTCATAGGGATTTATCTAATTTAAACCTGCAAAGTAAGAGAAATTATTGCTCGCTCGGTCCGCTCGTTTGAACGTATGTACGTTGAAACGAGCGGACCGAATATACATAATATTATTATTATATTTTGTAAAGTCTATGTTCTATTTTGCACTGTTGATTTTTTCCAAACAGAAAAAGTTTAGTAAGAAAGTATATTTAATGTTTGCTCCTTCATTATTATAACATTAGTTAATGCGACTCCAATAATTTCCAGGAGCTCTTCGTGCCCATCAACACGAAGGGGGAGCTCTACGAGGTGTGCCCTGAGGAGCTGTCGCCGACGGAGTGGGAGGACGCCACCGCAGCCCCCGTGCCCCCGGAGGTGGCAGCGCGCGCGCACCGCCTGCCACACCTGCTGAGCCTGTGGAGGCTGCCGGCCAGGGTCCGCCTGCTCGCCGGCACTGTGCCTATTGAGATGGCGCACGATGTTGGAGGTCAGTTTAAATACCGAAGTTCCTACGTATCTTTCGACGACCTCTGTGGGTCAGTGGTTGAGCGTGTTGGTGCTCAAGCCGGGAGTCGCGGGTTCGAATCCCGCCGAAGGAAAAAAAAGGTTTTCTGTGTTCCTGGGACATGGATGTGTATTAAATATGTGTATAATATAATAAAAATCTTAAATATATGTAAGTATAGTTTAAAAAGTATTAAATATATATCCGTTGTCTGATACACGGGTATCAGGTACCCGTACTGATACCCGTAACACAAGTTCTTCGAGAACTTACCACGGGACCAGATTGACGTGGAGTAAAGCGTCCATAGATATTATGTTAGGTCATTATATTACATATGAAATTGGCGTTTTGTAAAGGAGGAACATAAAGTCGATTTTTTTAAAACATAATATATTTATTTAATCAAAGAATATACCATTGCTATCTATGCACTTTTGCCATTTCATAGGTAGTTCATTGATTCCTTTACTAAAAAAAACATTCGGCCAGAAATCAATAAAATCTTTGAAGGCGCTTTGGACTGCCCCATCGGAGTTGAATTTTTTCCCATGCAAGAAGTTATCCAAATTTCGAAAAAAAATAGTAATCTGTTGGAGCAAGGTCCGGGGAGTAAGGTTAGGTAAGGATGTCTTAGACATTCCAATTGAAGCTCCTCTAATTTGGTAGCCGTCTGTTGTGCAGTGTGTGGTCTAGCGTTGTCCTGAAGCAGCAGTGGCCTAGAGCGAATGAGCAACCTCGGTTTGATTTGAAAGCAAGCTTTTCAATCATGATTTGCAGATTTCTGTAATCGTCTGGCCAGATTTAAGAAAGCTGTAGTGAACGACACCGGCACTAGTGCACCAAACGCTCACAAGTAACTTTTTTTGAGTCAATTTTCGCTTGGGGCTTTGGCTGGTTCACCAGGGTTCAGCCATTGCGATGAGCGTTTCCGATTATCGTTCAGGATCCACTTTTCATCACAGGTAATGATTCGATTTAAAATCACTTCATTATTGTGCCGGTTGAGTAATGTAACGCAGCAGTCGACGCGCGTTTGTCGGTTTGCTGCACTCAATTCATGAGATGGGTACCTTTCAAGCTTTTTCACCTTCCCAATTTGTTTCAAGTAGATTAAAACAGTTTTATCACTAACACCGCAGCCTGCAGCTAACTCGGACATGGTTTGCGATGGATCCGCTACCACAATAGCCTTCAATTCTTCATTATCAACTTTGGTCTCCGGCTATCCACGGGGCTTGTTCTGCAGGTCGATATTTCCAGAACGAAAACGTTGGAACCAAAAACTCACTGTGTTTTCTTTTGCGACACCACCGCCATACAAATAATTAATCCTTCGAGCCGTTTCTGCAGCACTGGTGCCACGGTGAAAGTCGTATTAGAAAATAATATGATATTTCAAGTTTTCCATTTTGTAAACAGAGTGACGCAAATAAAAAACCAAAAGAGGAAAAAACAAACGAATTACGGTTTTCGAAACACAAATTCATGAGTAAATAGCGTTATAAATTTGAAATTGGAATTCTTAACCAAAGAAGATATATTTGAGATCAAAGTGGCAGGACGACAAAACGCCAATTTCATATTACCTATATTACGTATCTACTTATGCTTCCCTACTTAGTACATCTTTGACAAGGATGCGAAATCCCCATTTTATGACTCGGTATGTTTTTCAGGCCAAGAATTAGGAAATAGGTACCTATTTCAAAGCCCTGCATAAGACATATAATTGCAAAATGCAATAACAATATACCAACTACCCATGTTTAAGTCAATAAACATTAAAAAATTTAGTTTTAGATTAATAGTTAATTACTTACGGCCGGTTACAATTACCTATCTACCAATAACTATTTGTTAAAAACGTAACCTTTGGTATTAGTTGCTGGCTTTTTGCGAATAAACTAAATTAGCTTCGGAATCATCGAATGTTTCTAATAAATAGTTATTGGTAGATAGATTATTGAAACCGACCTAAAAATATCTGCATTGTAGATTACCTTAGGTTTAAAAAGTAGAAAAAACCTAATAGTTTGATATACCGCACCTCTATAATGGTACCTTTTTTATATAGGTAATGCATCTCTAAGTATAATAAAAAGATACCACCTTAATAAAAGTATAATTACATATAAATTAACCAAGCAGACAAATCACATAAAATTAACGAGGCGCAATATGTTTCTTGTTCTATATCATCAGCCACGAACCACTGGAGCATTATATCTTAATGTATATTGCGTGAAATCCCCCGCGACAGGCATATCTATTTCCCGGGTTTAATTCCTCTAGACGTAATCTTGATTATTTTCACCAAGACGTTATTTAATCCCGGTCTAATATCATAATTGACCTGTGTTATTTACCGATATGAACGATAAAACAGCGATAATAATCGCAATTGCGGCTACAGCGCTGCGAGATGATCGTATAAATAAACTAGTACTACCAGATCCCGGTTTTGTTTTACTTGTATTTTTAGATAGGGTTTAAATTAAGCTTTTGTAATGGTTTTCATAATTTATATTAGCCGTGTTGAGCAGTGGCGTGCACAGGATTATGACACTGGGTATGCGGCGAAGTACTCGGTCACAAAAACTTTTTCGTTTATATATTTTTAGCATAGCGACGGATCTAAGTCGAAACCATGCCAACAGAGCAAGTCTTAGATGTACTACTATTCATGTACATCTTCTACGGCAACGCAGACAAAACAGCGATCGATCGTCGCGGCGGAAGAAATTATAATAAGTAAAATAATATATAATAGCATATTTTAAAATATTATAACTACTCACCAGTCAGTCAGCTTCAATTTTCACATATTCAAGTGTCCGGTTACTTGAGATTACTATATCCCGATGTAAATTACTAAATAATATGCAAGGAAAACAATATAATTTAATCGTGTGGACACAACCACACAGCCAGTTATATGTTTCATAACTTTTAACATGAAATTTATTTTAAAATATTTTAACTACTCACCAGTCAGTCAGCTTCAATTTTCACATATTCAAGGTTCCGGTTACTTGAGATTACTATATCCCGATGTTAATTACTAAATAATATGCAAGGAAAACAATATAATTTAATCGTGTGTACACAACCACACAGCCAGTTATACGTTTCATAACTTTTAACATGAAATTTTCGAGTTACATTATTTTTTTGCTGGTTTAATTGTTGTAACTCGGGTACACACCTACCTTTAGACAGAATTTGAATCTTTTTACTGAATGACAATTGTGAGAACTTGTTATTTTTAATTTTTAATAAACACACATTTTCAACACAAACCTCACAATCAAATAATATTTAAAAAAAATCAACAAACGCACTAGTAAAAGCAAATCACTACAATTATTATAGAAACTCAGTAATAAACTGTTAAATGTAGACACTTTCAAATGTTAAAATGAAAAATCTTTTAAGAAAACTATAAATAAACTGGAGCGATTAAATTGTAAACAATGCTTATCACATGAAATATGCAATATGGCCCCCGCGAAACACAAAACGTTTCTTCTATTTAAACAAATAAAACCTTACTAAACAAAAATGCATAATGTGCATACGTGATTTATTAGATTTCCGTCTATTATTTTTACTCGGATTATAGGCAACGAATAATTTTCGACAAGCCAGTTCGGCGGTTTTCGGAAGCGATCGGATAGCCGAGAGCCATCGCCTGCCGCGGGAGTTTCGCTATATAATCATGTCGATATTCATGGGTGTGTACGTTTGCGAAGTATGAAAATTACACATATATGCGATGATATGTTCTGCAGAACGCAACGGCATTTGATGAGTTGCTATTTATAAAATATTTTTAAGTTATTATATTTTTTAATTTATTTATTTACTATTAATTAAAGTCATCTAAAACGTACGAACGTTTTATTAAAATATCTGTGAATGACAGTAAAGCACTGCATTTCTGCCTATATGGAGCGCACGCCCCTGGTGTTGAGTAACTGTCGGCTTCGACCGCTGGCACAACGTGATTGTGCCCTAGGTTTAGCTTCACTTTTGATACATTTTGTAATAAATTAACATTAGTACCTACTTAAGTAAGACTACTTAAGTAGGTACTTATGTTAATTTATTAATATGTTCTTTTCGAAAATAAATTTGAAGTAAATTAAGGTTCGTACCGTTAATTTTAAGTATTTAGAAATAAACAAGCAATAGGGTAAGCCACTATAACTGAGTTTCCTTTTTTGAAATCGTATTTTATAATTTACAGAAGATCTTCTACTGCGATCAGCGACAACAGAGCCCGTGTTAGTGATGTGCACCCTCCCGGAGTACAACTCCCTGCCGTCTAGTCCCACGAAGCAGGTGGACCCTCGCTACCACGCTAAAGAAACCCTGCAGCTCCTGCCCCTGAACAGCGGCGTCCGAGTGCGACGCACACAGCTCGGCTTCGAGAGTGAGAAGAGAATGTTTCTCTCCGCACGCCTTCAGAAAGCTCTAACCTTCTGTCAACTGAACGTTGACAACTGGATCAGGCAGATTTCCTATGCGAATTCCACTGTCACCAACAAATCGAAAACAGCCGAGGACCTCATCAAAGAAAACCACGAGCCCGTGAAGTTTGAGAAAGAAAAGAAATTCACTCTTCAAGGCTTGAAACTCGATCCGTCTCGATTGTTTGGCAAAAGTGATAAGGTACTAAAAGACATGCCAGATGAAACTGAAGGCTCCATTATATTCCTAAGTAAAAACGAACTCGAACACATGAATTACGATGTATATAGTGATGACGGTAAAGATGACAAAAGTGAAGAAAAGGTCGACCAGGATCAGTTTTCTAATGACAAAATGCATGTTTTTAGAGAAGACTCGGGAAATAAAAAGAGCAATTGGTTCAAAAACTTAAAATTACTCAAAAGTACAGAAAAATTAGATGAAAAGATTACGATGATCGAGAATAGTGAGAAGTATAAAGATGTGAAAGATCCATTCGATCCATTAGGCGAGAAAAATAGTTCGATAGAAAGATACCAAGATATGGCAAAGTTGATTGAAGACAGATTTGGTGCATTAAGAAAGAATGATAATACAGCTGAAAAGAGTCATTCATACAAAAGCCTTACGACATCATCTTCGGATATGGGAACCAGCCAATGTAGTTCCAATCACAAGAAACCAGTTTTGACAAAATCTGTTTCAGTTCAGACAGGAATGCCGGATAGTTCATGTACGGAAGAAGAAGATAGTGGAATAAACATGAAGCACGATCGAAAGAATCTAAGTGTGGATCAAATTAACTACTGTGGCTCTATGGAAAGTGATTCAAGTTCGGGTAGAAAATTGAAGTCACTTGATGAAAATATGTTAAAAAAATCATCGGCTACCAAGTCGTCGACTAATCTTGACCGAAGACAAAGGATACAACCAGATCTCATCCCAGAAAAGGTGATAGCTAAAGCGGAATCCTACAACCAAATTCAAAGCTGTGAAGATATAAATATGTTTGGAGCTGGCTCTCTATATAATGATAGTGATTTCGAAATTAATTATAAGCAGCATTCATTCATAACGGAAAAGCTATGTTCAGAATTTCATGTTAAAACTAAAAGAGTTCTTAGTAAATCGACATCTAATTTACTTCATTCCAAAAAATCCACCGAAAAAAAAGATGACAGCAACAGTAACAGCATGCCCGCTAAAACAGAACGCGCAAATGAGAATGAGAAGTTTGTTAATTTTAGAAAGAAAATAGATAAACCTAGAGCACCGACACCTAAATCAGAAATTGAAGATTGTTCCCCATTAGACATATCCGAGGAAGAACCACAATTTCAGAAGAAAATTCGGCGATCGATATCTTCTATTCAAAAACGCAAATTACCTGTTATAGAAGATTTACCGTATGGACAAGTTGCAGATGCGGTACATGACAAGGAAGACAAAATAGATTCTGATTCGAGTTCAGATAACATCTACGCTGAAATCTGCACTCCTAATGGTAACAAGAGTAGTGAAGACAACTACGATTGCAACGTGGATGTAATAGCGACCGATCCAGTGATATGCAATGTGAAGAAAGAGGTTATAAGTCGAAACGATGAAAGAGCTCGACAAATACTAAACCAAGAAAATCAGTTCAGACATATCGAGGTAGTAGTTATAGAACAAACTACCGATTTCGACTTAGAAAATTCTAGTATAGCATCTAGTGACTTCGATGAAACGGGAAGTAAGAACGACGTTTCTATAGTGATCGATTCATGGGAACGTGATAAGCCATTACATATAGAACCAAAAATCCATGCTATTAGGCTAGAAATAACCAGTAATATGGACGACTACCCGTTAGACAATCCAAGCTTAGAGAGGACCGAAATCAATCAAAGTAAAGATAATTCCTTAAGTTTTAGCAACAGTATCCATTTGAATGGTACATATCCCAACGACGCCATTTATGATACTTTAAAATAGGTTAGTTGTAATATATTATTGTATGTAATCCACATTATGTCACAAAAATTATAGTCAAAAAGTATTACACCCACTTTGCAATAGTAATATGTTTTAAAGGATAATAACTCCATGTGTCATATTATAGAACATAGATATAAATAGAAAATTTGAAGTAAATCTGAACACATTTTACTGTAGTACAATACAGACATTACGCCTTTTCTCAGACTCCATTTTGAATACATAGATTTTTGCTACTTTAACTGTGGTTTACACAAACTAGTCTGTCAATCTAATAAATAGGTAAAAGCAATATTTCACCTTAAAAACTTACTTGCCAAATTTCTCTTAACTGTCTGAACAACGAAGACAAAAAAACTCATCAAACCCAATATTCACTATGTTTTATTCTGTTGCATATTTCTGAAATACCTCAAAAATATGTAAACGGATAATTTAAAATAATATGCCTATGTATGTATTGTTTTAATCAAGCTATTAAAATAAATATTAAGCTTTAAGGTATGCAACGACCCAGTATATAAACAATTACAATCACAGAATTTACACATTTTATTTACTATTTAATATTTTACAATTATGAACAAAGAAAAGATAATGGAAGAAAGCGAATACAATAAAACGCCCATTTTTCCGAAAGATTTTTGTAAACTCTTTTAGCAATCGCACCATCACTTGAGGAAAATGTAAATTTTGTATCATATAGGTAGTTATGTATAAATAAATATATAATAATCACGCTCTCAAATGCTAAATGTAATATTATTATATGATACTCTCTCTCTGAGACGCAAATAAACGATTTTAATTATACGTGAATTTATTTGTTTATATAAAATATTCCTCCTTTACCTCTTCTAGGTTGTTGGGTGTAGCAATTTAATAAAACGATTATAGACAAATATTAATTGTATTTATTTATTCAAATAAATTATAATTTAAATATAAAATCAAATAATTTCAACAGTGGGCGGATAAAATAAAAAATTTCATTGTATGTTTGGAATATAACAAACTGCAAAAAAACAATTGTGCGCCGTTTTCTCAATGAAGATTTTGTCATTAAATTTTTAGTCATTTATTCTCTTATTATTATTATTTATTTATATAATATATACAATGACAATAGCACATTATTTTAAAACTGAGATTATGGTATAAAATGTGTTCGCTAAAGCAAACACAGGCATAGCTTACCAAGAAATTTTGCACTAAAATAATATGTTCACACTAAAACTCTAGTGTAAAGAATAAAGATAGATACTGTGGCATAAATATGTTATATTATGATTAAAATTAGACATAATATTATATACAACTATTATTAGATTAAACAACAGTATTAAAAATTGATACAAGTAATAAAAAGCTATAATTTACATGCATATTGATCATAATAATGAAATAAATTGAAAAATATGACTAATATACTAAAAATAATTGTAAAATAAAATGTCATGTTGGAAATTAAAAACAAAATATAACACATCTACCCCACGTTTTTGCGCATAGTTGTTTTTTTATGTATAATTCAGTCACAAGTATACATCACAGGTGGCTTAGGCAAGCCTTATGGACTGGATGATTTGGAAAATAGCTGAGCCGCACACCACAAAGATGAAGAGAGCTAGGAGCCAGGGTGCTACGGGGTACTGGTCATCCTTTTCCTGAAAAAAAGATAGAAATTAATAATTAGACTCGTATATATTGAATAAAGTTAAGACTATATATTAGGAAGTAGCCTAAAAATACATAATGAAAAAAGTGTTACTAATAAAACTAAGTAATTAATTGTGTAAATGATATTCATTATCTCTGTATGTATTGTATTATTTTTATTGTATTAGTACATTGCAATTTAAAGCAAAACCCAGAAATTTATTAAAAACAAGATGTTTGAGTTTATCAGATAAAATGTATATCAGCTATTTGACCTCAACAGATTTTGTTTACAAATTTTGTCTATGATATATAATGCAGTGTAAATTGTTATAAGTCTGTTGAATATATTTTTGGCAATGATTTAGGTACATTAAGCTACAACATTTTTTACGATTTTGAAAAATAAAGTAGACTGTACTTATAAATAAAATAGCGTTAACTCGACTTTGCCCGCGTAAAATTGGTTTTTAAGCAATATCTAACATCTTCATTACAATTTAAAACTCTCATCCTCTATTTTACCCTCCTAGGGGCTGAATTTTAGAAAACGTAACACATTATTTTTTTCATACTCAATTCACACGAATTCTCATGCAAATATTGTCCAAATGTCAAAGGAATAAAAAGGTTCATAGAAACTTCCTTAGTGGATGCCTACGTCATATGAGAAATATGTGTGCAAATTTCAAATTTCTAGCCTTAAGGGTTTGGCCTGTGAGTTGATACATCAGTCAGACTTTGCCTTTTACGTATATACAAGATATGAATATTTCTGGAAATGAACATTTAATCTTGTTTGGGTTACTCAAATATTAATTTCCACACCTGTTTCAATACACTTTTGCATAAACCTGTGTAAATATACTTGTGTCTGTCACACAGAGAAATATTATTATGACCTAAAAACTACTAATAATACCTTGAAAACATAAATACGTAATTATTGTCAAACTTAAAATTATTCCTATTATATCTATTATAGATTGCAAAACTATTATCAACAATTTTTGGAAACAAAATACTTGAAAGTATTAGGAACTTTCACAATGACAGCAGCATAAGGAACTTCGCAAATTTAGAATGCCTGTAGATTATGCAATTGTACCACATTTACTAAAGCTGAAATGAAGTTAAATTTTTTGCAAAACACCTTTACTTTGCTTGCATAAAAACTATAAATTTCTACACATTCATTTTCTCTCATGTGGACACTGTTATCAGCTTTTCAATTTAAAATAACATGACAAATCTCTCAATCAACGAAACTTAAAACCATAAAATCCTGAATATCAGAATCAAATATATGTTTTTTACAACTATGATCTTAGCAATATATTATATACATCACAAATCACCATATAGAAATAATTTACCTTTGTGGTTTTTGGTACATTTCCTCTCTGTGTAATGTTCTTACTGGCGATCTCATTGGCGATGCGCATCCTCTGTTTCGGTGCCATTGTGTCAGTCTGTTGTTATATTTGCCCTGAAATTGAAAATAAACGAATAAATAAAAACTTTAAAGTTGGTTTCAAGTTAAAAATTAAACAAAAAAAAGAGATACTGATTACCAACATCGTCACATAAAGGCGAAAGATGTTTCCAGTACTTAACTATCACTATAAAGAAATAAATTTTGCAAAATATTTCTCATGTTTTATTGCAATTCATTACAATAAATGAAGACAAAAGTGGAGCTGAGTAAGATACACTGCACTATGAAATAAAAAATGCGTAAGATAAAAAATAAAATAATGTGACTAGGAATGTTATTTTTGTTTTGTTGTTAATAAAAACCAGTTGTTTCACTGACTTTGTAAATGCACAACAAATTGCGCAGATATAAAACCATTTATAAACATAAACTTTTAACTATGAAGATTTTGGGGTACCTACGTTATGGACTAAGGTTATTTGCTGTTTTGATTGGCAATACCTAATAGTTCTTTTAACCAAACCAGTAACAAAAATATAGGTACGTAATGTTATTGACCAACAGAATTGATTTAGCACAAAAGAAAACTAAGAAACATTAACACCAGCTGGTAGTACATTAAAGTTGTATAAATACCTACTTAATGTGAATGCTACGTTTCACTTACAGCGAAAAACTTCTTAACATACCAATCGATTCATTTTTATGATTTAATGTCTATTACATTGATAAGATTCAGAGGTTCTAGATAAAAATGAATCTTGTAAACAACGAATATCTAGCTTTTAAAATGAAATGAAAGATGCCTAACAGTTTGTCCCTAGTTTAGTCATAATAATTATTGAATGTACATATTCATGAAAGTAACTAAAAACTAAAGTGTACTTACAATATATTCCTTATAATTAAGGCTTTTCAGCCGGACACGACAAGCTAACTTGACACGTATGTAAAAATGAAATCTATCGAAGTAAAATCTCACTTTCGAACGTCAACACGTCGCATCCGAATGTCATTGATATTTTGTTGACACGCGTCAGTTTGGTGTTGCCATGAACAATGCGTAAACCACAAATCAGATTCATATAAGAAAAATAATTATATTAAAACTTATGATTTTTTTAAATAATTATTACTGCTTTACCTGTTTATGTTTAATATTATGTAAATGTTAAAATAAACAAATGAATGAGAACTGTCTACTGATATTTTAAACTTTTACCAAAGTTTTTCTTATAGCCATAGATTGATTTTCTTTCGATTACTCATTCCTAATAAATAAGAGGGTTTTTTAATTCGTGACTGCCAGCTTTTTGACACGACAAGGACCGTCTGGATACCAAGCGCCGCCCGGTGACAGAAAAGGGATCGAAAATTCTTATTGACTAATATATACCTACTATGTATACTAATATGTACCAACTATGTATACTAATATGTGCCTACTATGTATACTAATATATACCAACTATATTTTAAACTAATATGTATACTAATATGAACCTACTATGTATGCTAATTTGTACCTACTATGTATACACTATACAAATATGTACCTACTTTGTATACTAATATGCACCTACTATCTATATTGTATATTATGTATACTAATATGTATATACTACTATGTTTATTGTATACTAATATGTACCGACTATGTATACTATATCTACTTGCTATGTATACAAATATGTACGTAGTATATATACTAATTTGTACCTACTATGTACTATGTAGTACACTATGAACTATGTAATATACTACTATGTATACAAATATGTACCTACTATGTTTACTAATATTAATATAGTCTTATTTATTCAGCATGGAATTAAAGTTACAATACAACACTAAGGTAAATTATTTATTTTTTGCTAAAAGCGCCACCTATTAATTATACAGAACTATATTTGTATAAGTCTTAAGCTCGAGTGCTGCATCTACTTGATACTAGAGGACGCTTATAATATAAGTTAATAGTTATTTATTTTGTGGCTAGATGGCACATTTACTTTTGTATCTAAAAATTATTTTTAAATTATAGAGGTTACAAATAAACACTAAACACTACAAAAATAGTATGCTAATCATGTATTTCTTACAATTAATCCGTCATAAAAGTTTTAGTTACATCATTACGTTTTGTCAAAGTTAACACTCTTTATTTTAAAAATTTAATTTCTCGTCCGTCACTCAAAAATATTTGTAATCATTGTTTTAACAATGAAAATATGCAGTTATATTTTTAGTTATATATATTTTAAGCAGTTTCACCTAGTAGGTACCCTACTAAAATTTCATCTCTAGAAACTTTCACGAAGTTAAAAATAAAATATTGACGTGATTTAATATTAGCGTGATTCATGCTGTATAATAAAAATATAATTAATATTAATAAATTATGTAAGTATTCATATAATTTTACGTACAATTACCTTCTTGATAGGTTTACTTGGGTTTACAGAGTAAAACAATTTAATTATAATATTATGTACCTACTTAAGGTTACAAAATATTTTAAGGACCTGTCCAGTAAGTACCTTACAATTAAGACATAGTAATAATTAAATGAATACCTAGTATAAAATGTTCCGACAAATAATAAGGGACTTTGGGTAAAAAGTAGAGCTGTAAAAATAGAGAGTTTGTACCTAATTTGTAGATATCTATAATTCTGATGCTTACTTCATACTTACATTGAAGTGAAAACTATTTTTTGGATAAAGGGACATTACATTGTATTGTACTACAAGTACCTACGTCAAGAATCAGATACTTAGCTAGTAGCTGGAGTAAGAGGTATCGATTATATTTTCTTCCTTGAGTTTGATAGAAACAGGCATACATAATCCGTAAAGGAGAAACGAGACAAAATCTGTAAAGCCTCAAGAGGTTCTAAGGACGATATCGAGTCTCCTCGCTCGCCAATGAGAGGTTCTGTTATCCTGGGAGGGTGATCCTTCGGCTGTGATTGGCGGAAAGAGATAACGCCGTCAACGCCCAACCAGCCATTCGAATCTGATTATCGTAGGAAGAAGGTAGACGGCATGAGTCTATTCAGTTGGGTAGTGATATATCATCGCGGTTTTGTTGTTTTATATTTAAATCATTAATAACTTTCCGCAAAAAATATTTATAATTAGTATTACTTATTTTCTTATTTCATTTACATAATTTTATGATATAGTGTTAGGCAATATTTCGATTGATTAAATAGATAAAATAATATTACGAATTCTGTTAATACAATTTTTTTGTAAGCTATTTTTTGGAACTTGCAAGTTAATGTGAAATAAGTAACGAAAATTTATTCTAAGTAGGTAGTAAGTTTAACTGACCTGACTAACCTGAGGCGTAGGTAAGATCAAATATTTTATATATTTTAAGCTCATTTCTAATAGATATCGATTGGAAACATTTAACATTATATTATTAAATTCCGTATTTATACAGAAAATGTATATTTTCTATAATGTATATTTCTATCTAGATAGTAGATAGGTACAGAAGCGTAACAATCCTTGAACGATGAATCTATGAAATACGCATTACAAAACTATTTTAACCAAAATGTGAAACGATTATATAGGAAGGTAGGTATCTACATGAGGTCGACTTGAGACGTCTCATAAAGCTTTCTATCAAAAATTTAATTATCGAAAAATCTCATTTTTTAATATTAACATTTCAAGTTAGGATAGGTCATGCCTTAGGTAGGTACCCCTACTTCGATAGTAAGTATCTACTAAGTAGGTAGCAACTTAGATCTTAATCAAGACTAGATAGACTATCTAAGTCTATAGTAGGTAGTAGGTACTATTTTAAGGTTTGTGCACTGTGCAGAAATTCCCAAAAAGACCACGCCATCTGCAAACTTTCAATAGGCGGTATTGTTTTAGGATTATTTGCCATTAGGTTTGGTCAACGAGAACAAAAAACATTCTAAGACACACTACACACTTATAAAGAAAACTGAAGAGATATTTTGTCTAAGATCTGAGAAAAACGGCGATTAAGCAACATTTTTCAAGATACCTAATCATTCTTCCAGTTTAAATTTGAACGTATTCATATCTGTACCTACCTAAGTAAAATTTGAATGAAAATTAAGGGATTAACAAAAAATAGAGAACAATAATATTATAAAATGTTGGTATTGATACTCTATTATCTGTTTGTGTATTCAAAGTACAATAGGTATCTATCAACTTTTGCATCTAGGACTTATGGAGCGTTATTAATTTAAGAATGCATTTAGTTTGCAAAACATTTTGAAAATCTAAAGTATTAGTCGTCTGTCTTTTGTGTGCACTGTACCTAATAATGAGCTTAGAAATGAAAAGTGTCCCCGTTTTTATGCGGGCAGGGATAAGCGCGCAGGAGCGAAAAATCCCTTTAAAGGCGGCCGATAAACACTAAACACGTGTCTGGCCATGTACCTACTTAGTTGTAAGTATAAGACGTACTTTGTAATAATATTGTAGGTGCTTTTTTATATTATTCTTTGCTACTGAAGTCATTAAGAGTGCGCTAGTCAACTGCTCCAAGTCATTGCGGCGCGCGGGGAAAATGCTTGTTATTTCATAATCGGGGAAAAAGGTATACCCATAAAATTACTATTTTATCTATACTTATAAGAGAAGCTATAGTTCACACATATATACCGCTTTGTAAAGTATTTTAGATAAGGCGTCGTCAAATTACGCTAATCGATACTCAGCTCTTGGTGTTTTATGAAAAAACTATATGAGATCTTCTAAACTAATTTAAATGTTAGAAATATAAGCACGCACCGACCTAGATACGTTTGACGACCTCTGTGGCTCAGTGGTTGAGCGTATTGGTGCTCAAGCCGGTGGTCGCGGGTTCGAATCCCGCCTAAGGAATAAAAAGTTTTTCCCTGTGCCTGGGTCATGGATGTGTATTAAATATGTGTATAATATAATAAAATCTTAAATGCGTGTGATATATAGGTATTAAATATATTTCCGTTGTCTGTTACCCGTAACACAAGTTCTTCGAGAACTTACCACGGAATCAGATTGACGTGGTGTGAAGCGTCCATAGATATTATTATTATAAGCGTAATAAAAATCGATATTACGCTAAAATTTGGGTCTACAAAGTTTGACTTTAGAGTAAATCACCAAGAGCGTTTGTATGGAGAAAAAACTGACTCGTGCCAAACCTTAAAGTATAACTCTGACCGTCCGTCTGTCTGTCCGCCCCCGCTCACTTTGCATTGGTAATAATATGAATATACATAAAATGATGAAAGGAAGATGGGCATTCTGGTCTAAGTACTGAATACACACAAACTTTATGTCATCAGAAAGGTATCTGTTTATACTTTACTAGCGAACACGGAACAACCCGACTTTACACAGGAGCAATGTATTATCGACGACCTCTGTGGCTCAGTGGTACAGCGCGTTGGTGCTCAAGCCGGGGGTCGCGGGTTCGAATCCCGCCGAAGGAACAAAAAGTTTTTCTGTGTTCCTGGGTCACGGATGTGTATTAAATATGTGTACAATATAATAAAAATCTTAAATATATGCATAGTATAAAAGTATTAAATATACTTCCCGTTTTCTGGTACCTGTAACACAAGTTCTTCGGATACTTAACACGGGGCCAGATTGACGTGGTGTGAAGCGTCCATAGATATTTATTTATTATTTATTTATTATACATAATATTATTATGCTTTCTATTGAATCACTCTATCTATCGCTGAAAACTGCATTTAAAATCCGCAAATTTTAACTTTTAAAAGATCTAAGCAAACAGACAGCGGAAGCGACGTCATTTTATTTATACTTAGTACTTATAGAGAAAACATTTATTTTATGGATAAGTGTAAGTAAAAGGGGTTTTTTGTATAGATGCCAAAAAAAACAGCTTTTTATGTCTTTATGTTAAGGCATGTTATTGTTATTGACGTAGTAGTAGGTACTTTACATAATTTGGACTGAGCGTAGAAAATTGTTTTTATGGTTAGACATGCTTCGGCATGGATATGAGCGCCACGCCGGCGCGCCGCCGCCGTTAGTGCCGTGCCGCCGCCGCCGCCGCGAAAAGTTATTGGCGCGCCGAGTGAGCCAGAGTGCCGAGTCATAGTGAGTGATTTCAGTCAGTGACTATGAACTTGCACATAACCCAAGTCATATAGAACCATATAAGCCTTACTTCTTTCATGCTTTAAACGAGGAAAAGGTGGTTACCCTCCACATAAGGGATACTAATCTCATCAGAAGGGTTATGCGTGAAAGATATGCCTACCAGAAAGGCAGATGTACAGAAACGGCGTTGATGGAGCTAGTAGATCGCATTGATAAAGCCATTGAGGATAAGAAGTTTGCGCTATGCGCCTCCCTAGATTTTGAAAGCGCGTTCGACAACACCTCAACCTCCTCTATTACGGATAGCCCGGCTTCAAGAAATATAGATGCAACTACTATAAAATGGATATGCTTAACAACAGAGTAGCGTCATTAAATATTAGGTCCTTACATATGAAATTGGCGTTTTGTCGTACTGGCCACTTTGATCTCAAATATATCTTCTTTGGTTAGGAATTCCAATTTCAAACTTATACCGCTATTTACTATGCATTTGTGTTTCGAAAACCGTAATTCATTTGTTTTTTCCTCTTTTGGTTTTTTCTTTGCGTCACTCTGTTTACAAAATGGAAAACTTGAAATATCGTATTTTTTTCGAGTACGAGTTCCACCGTGGCACCAGTGCTGCAGAAACGGCTCGAAGGATTAATGTTGTGTATGGTGGCGGTGTCGCAAAAGAAAACACAGTGCGTTTTTGGTTCAAACGATTTAGTTCTGGAAATTTCGACCTGCAGAACAAGCCCCGTGGACGGCCGGAGACCAAAGTTGATAATGAAGAATTGAAGGCTATTGTGGAAGCGGATCCATCGCAAACCACGTCCGAGTAAGCTGCAGGCTGCGGTGTTAGTGATAAAACTGTTTTAATACACTTGAAGCAAATTGGGAAGGTGGAAAAGCTTGACAGGTGAGTAACTCATGAATTGAGTGCAGCAAACCGACAAATGCGCGTCGACTGCTGCGTTACATTACTCAACGGGCACAATAATGAAGAGATTTTAAATCGACTCATTACCTGTGATGAAAAGTTGATCCTGTACGATAATCGGAAACGCTAATCGCAATGGCTGAACCCTGGCGAACCAGCCAAAGGCCTGCCCCAAGCGAAATAACAGCAGGCTGAACCAAGGATGCCCAATTGGGCATCCTTGGTTCCTGCCCATACTGTCGCCGCTGGAGTGGTCCCTGGTAGTGAATAGGCTGTTAAAAGAACTGAACAATAGAAGTTTCAACGCTCAAGGATAGGCTTTCGACCTAGCGATACTAGTAATTGGCAAATGCGCATCAGTGGTCGCTGCATCTTACTAATGCAATCAGCACTGAGAGTCGTCGAAAATTGGTTGCATCAAAAAATTTGTCAAAGCTATTATGACAGTCTTGATACCTAACACCAAAAAGAGGAAGTTGAAGGGACGAAACCCCCGAACACTCCTCGGAAAAAGTACCACGTTTGCAAGCGAGGTTAAATATCTAGGAGTGATCCTAGATCAGGGACTTACTTGGAATAAGCACATCGAGCACATTATGAAAAAGGCGAGATATGCTCTGGGGTCCTGCAGACATGTCAGCTCAAAATGGGGCCTTCGGCCGAAGGCAATGCTAGGATTTACACAGCTATAGTGAGGCCGATAGCCACATATGGCTGCGTAGTCTGGTATCCCACCAGCCACACTACGCTGCCAAAAGCTGTTCAGGTCAACTGCATCAAAACATTCAACAGTGTACAGAGGCTGGCCTGTCTGATAATCACGGATGCGCTCGCGTCAGCACCCACCGCTTTACTTGAAGACCTGATTGACCTGACTCTACTTGGTCTGCTATGGAGGCTAAGAAGACGGCGGCGGGCGGAAAGCGGCGGCGGCGGCGGTCAGGGCCAGGACGGCAGGTAGGACAAAATGAGCTTCCACCCTACTTGGACAGCTGCAACAGTCTCTTCTTGAGATATCTGTCATGGCCATGCCATCTGACGCCATGCTACTGTGTGCATAGCTTCTAGATGATTTACCAGGCTTTCATTCCTTCTAGGGAGGACTGGGAAGATATGGATCCAATTAATGTGCACCCCAATGACATCATTTCGTTCACGGAAGGATCCTGAAAAGACAACCGGGCGGGTGCTGGATTCTACAGCCACCTGCAGGCTTGATAATGCAGATTTGCTTGTTTGGGAGAATTTGCAACCCTGTTTCGGGTTGAGATCTTCGCCATTATTGTTTGTTCTCTAAATAGCCTACGCAGTCAGTTATAAAAATGACTTCGACGTCAGTTATTGAAAATGTGAACGTTTATAAAACTAAAATAAAAAAAAAATACAGTGAGTACGCTCTCTGAAATCAAAGCACAGCTACTGCTGAAACTATTTTGGATTTCTTTTATATTATATTTGTATAATCGTAATTTGTTACCATGTTTTTTTCTTCATCAGTACAAAAAAGTGCCATAAATTGTATTACGTTGTAATTGTGTGTAACCTAGTTAATAAAAATATTTTTATAGCTCATTTTTGTAGTTCATCTACAGGTTTTTCTCCATAATACCAATCTTTAAACTTAATTTATTTTAATGAGAATTTACGGTCAGATAAATTCGGTAAAACATTTGTTATTTATTGTTTAGATGTTTATCGTAACAGCCAAAAGAATAAATGTATTTATGTAAACGCGCGTGAACTGCAAACAACAATACAAACCGGGATTATCCGCAGACGACGGCCGTTGGCGCCAAAAGCAGACGCCATTTGCAAATCACGAGCAAAAAATGTTCACAGACAATAGTTACTGGGAGCAAATAGTTTTAATGTGAAAATAGAGTTTGAGTGGTAGACACGGTAGCTTTAGATGGGACACTACAGTATTACCTTTATTAAGTATATCTATAGGTATGGGGAATGTATTTTAACTTAGTTAAATAAGGGGCTTCAATTCGGCATAAGACAATCACAAAATGTTGTCAATGTTATAAAAACTTATTTAAGTTTAATCCTTAAGTTTTACCGTTTACGCTACAAATTTGCTAGGCAAGTGCGTACTACGATTTTTCGTAGCAAGCTTGCGTCTTGACCGGTAATTTTTTTAATTTGCAAAATATTAACTTTATAAACTAAATACGAAAATTCGTTTTAAAACCCAACGTCACAGCTGCGCTCGTACAAAATTGTGTTCGTACAGATAGCACAGTCTACGGTGTTTTTTTGGCACACTCTTTCTGCCTGATTTGAGTTCTGACAAGCTCTGACGTAAGGCAAGGAGCCGGACCACACGGCGGGGAAAATTAACCGAAATCCAATTTGATGGTGATTCATTATAAACTAATGATGTGTGAAAACCTGTGTGGCCCGCGGGTGTGTATTTTGCTATGGTTACCTTTATTCGGTACCAAGCAGAGCACCAATGTTTACAATTTATCTATTTTTATGATCTATTATTTCAAATGTGGTTGGTATTATGTTTTGATCTACTGAATCTCAAAGATCTCTGGATAAATATTTTACTCATGGTCCAATTTCAACACAATACTAGAACTTGTAGTATCTTTCATGAATACTTTAAGACATTAAGGTACAGTCTTAACATACTTACCTAATAAGCTTGCGGTCATAATTATTTTAATCCCAGTTCTAAAATATGATGTGTCTACGAAACGAGATAACTCATCACAATCATGTGTCACCAAAGCTTTTAAAAGTTACATCTCTATCCCATCATTTATGACGTCACGTAATTACCCCGCTATGCGCAGGCGCAGCAGCCCCCATGGTACAATGGCGCACAGTGAGGATGTTCATTTATTCGCCGTAATCCGATATTTTATTACTGCTCATTGTTTAAACAATTGCGTAAGTGATTGTACCCGGCCGGGGTTCTGCACCTTGCTGGGACGCCGGTGTGCGGGATGTGAGCAGTCAGAATATAATGCTATGGTACTCGGTAGAAATTATGTTATGCAACTTTATGTTAATGTTTGTACTCTATTATGTTAATGTTTGTTGTAGAATTCTAAAACACTAACTTAGGCATTGAAAATGAAGGTAATATTTAATGCTGCTACGATAGACGGTTCATCTTTCAGTGTCACTTGCGCATCCTAAAATATTATCTTAGCCATGGGGAATTATTACGAGTACATATTTTGTTCTATAGGATTGGTAGTGTTTAATGGTTTTGGAGTGATGTGAACCTTTACATAACTCCATTATATTATGAAAAGCTAATTTCAATAATGGCCTGATAGATATGAGCAATATTCACATTATTATTTCGTAAAATAGCGCGTGCTACTTTGCCACGGCACACGGACACGGAAATTAAAATTAAGTTAGATAACTCGTAGCTTACTAGCATACCCAAAATAAGTATTTTGGATGGCTGTATCTAGCATGGTGACGTCCAATACAGTATTGAGCGGCATACGTTCCGCGTTACCCGGGAGAGAGAGGCGATCAGGTTACCGCTGCGGGGCCCCGGTTTACATATTCAGGGGGATGGTACCGCGGTACACTCTGGATGTTTTTTCTACTTCCTCGTTTAAGGAGAATCAATATGTATTCAAAATGACATGACCAAACTATTTTTGTATGACGAGCAATGAAGATGAGCATTGTTAAATTAATCTTTTTGATATTAAATTTCAGAATAATGACCACTTGTAAATAGTAAAATTTGAACGACTTACGGCATGATGATTCTAATTATATTTTTTACGTCCGTAAACTGTTCACTGTTCTCAAAGTGAAATCCAAACCCAATAGTGAAATAGATACTTAGTTTTAAAAGTAAAAGTAATAGAAACTAAAAGTACACATTCCTGTGTCCGTCAAAATCACAATTATACGGAGAAAGAAGGCGAAAGCGTAGCGTCTTCGATGACGCAAAATTTGGCGCCAAATAACAATGCGGCCTTCTTGGATTTCATGCAATTACCGATTACAATGGACAACTGAACACAAATAGACCAAGAGAAACAGAAAAACCCTAGAACTTTGATCGCACGTTATACAAAAGTAATTTCGTATTCGCAAAATCAACATATTTTACGTGGTTTTGTACGAGGACATTTTCTCGAGCTACTCAACTGACAATCTATTTTTTTTTTTTTGGCATAAAAAGATCAACTTTGTTCTTTTTTTTTTAAACAAGTCAAGAGCAGGGTAGAGTGAACACAGTAGTGCCCTTTGTGTTTAGGTTTTTGTTCGTGCTGCTATTAGATAGATATAAAATTACAAAAAAAAAATCTTTGTAAAATATTCAAGGGACCTAGCAGGAACATTTGACAGTGGCGTAAATGATAACGAATGAAATTTGTATGGGCGCTGTCATGATTTTGACAGATTTTATTCTTTTGACAGAATTCTCATTCGATAACGTTACGTTTACGCCGCTGTCAAATGTTCCTGCTTGGCCCACTGGCCTCAACTATAATGCAGTTCAAACTTTGAAAATATGTTTGTTAGGTAAATTAAAAGGTTGTCTTTTATTCGACTAGTTTTCGCCATATAGTTTTATATATACTCGCCATATTCTATTACTTATTATAAAAGAACGCTATTACAACACTGCCTTAAATGACACAACAAAATAATAAAAGTTAACGCGGATCTCTGAAAAACAAAAAGACTTTTTAAGCTTTTTATTGCCGCCGCAGAGGGGAGGAGCTTCCTAAAAGGTTTCCGTATCGGTGTACATTTTCCGTTGTTTTCCTTCAGAAGGGTTGGGAAGCCGCACAAATTAGACATTGCTCTTTTGTTTTTATTTTTTTTTCTTATAATTAAGTGTTCGTTATTCTTATTCCATTCTATGCCTACTTGTTGCTGAATGTATATTTGATAAGCTAAATATATCTTTGGACGATATAAAATTATGAAACATTTATTTAAAATAAGATCATTATTAGGTATGTTTTGCGTACGTATCCAGTGTCCACCTACTTAGTGAAAAAGCTAGTCATTTAAAAATGATTTATCTTATTGGATTTGCTGCCAGATTCTTCTAGTCAACGCTTGCTATGAAAGATTTGCTTGCACTAACTGAAAGGAAGTTATATCTCTTCCAGCGCCAGCGGGAGCAACTCCGACTATAGACTGTAGCTGTTAGTTTAGAGGCCTGTTTCACAATCCTACTACTATTATAAGTGTGGAAGTTTGTGAGGATGGTGATTGTGACTTACTCTTTCACGCAAAAATTACTGAACGGATTTTGTGAAATTTAGTATAGTAGTAGGATAGGATTAGGGCTTACCTTTAGGCTCTGGATTAAAACATAGGCTACATTTTATCCGATAAAATTACAGTGTTTCCGAGGGTAATATCCCTCATATAAAATACAGTAGTATTTACACGGGTGGAGCTGCGGGCAAAAGCTAGTCACCTTATAAGTGTCGAATAGCATAACTGAAGTTTTGTCGCTGCTTACTTTACACTGAGCGACAGGGACAAAACATCCAAATAAGCTGACGCCTATCAGTAGATTGTGAAATAGGCCCTTATTGTTTACATAAAACAGGTGACGCTGAGCGTGTCGAGGCGTCACGCGCCGTCACGCAGGTGTCTCGTGTCTGGTAACGTGACTCGTGAGACATCATGTCACACTGGCCATGTTTGAGCTAGAGCTTCGGTTTAATCTATATTTAAAACATCATTCACTAGTCGCAAGGGAAGGTTAGGTTAGGTTACGTATACGCTTGTTGACTGACTTTTCTTATTGCATAAATGACTATTGCTCTAAAATATGACTAAGTCCTAAGAATTTGCAGATTCAGTGAGAAAAAAAGCCGTGTGGTGACGTGTGACACCGGATAGGAACGAAGTTCCTTATTATAAAAATATTAATTTTAAGTTCTGTTCGAGCTATAAAGAAAATAATAAAGACTACATAAAAATCTTACGATACGGGCGTTTTTTCCCGACTATGGTACCCCTCCGCATCGCCCCATAAGGAACTTCGTTCCAAAATATCCACAGAAGAAATAGTAGGTACATTAAAATGTATAAGTATAATATAATATAATATATAGGTAGTCAACACTAGGGGTGTTGTAGGGGTGTTGTTCATTTGGTATTAAATTCTTGATAGATCCCTGTATAACCAAGTTACTATAGTCCCTCGGAAATCATCGTTTAGCTATGGAAATGACAGACGATGTATGAACAATTCCCGAAAGCCATTAAGGTCGTGGTCGTATTGGAAAGCCCACGTTGCCTACCTAATTAAGCACTGGGTACGAGGTAGTAACTTTAATGAGTTTTCTATTTATATCGGGCGAAATCAATATGTTTGTATGTTTTGACTCGGGTTCGAGTCTCCGTCAATATTGTCACGGCTCGAGTGCTAGCTGTTTGTTTTTTAGTGTTCCGGTTCTTTTCGATTCACTTGGCCACTAAAACGTCGCTAAGGGCCCTTAATTTTTTTATCACTAGTAATTTTAGGGTTCCGGAGTTTCGGAAGGTCAAAAGGAAAAGCGAAACCTTTTTATTGCACTATAACTTACTGTCTGATAAGTTTATCCTGGAAATGCGTAGAGGTGCGAACGATTAAAACGAAAAGTATAATAAATAATAACTTACTAATACCTAAAATATGTTACAGTAAATAGTAATTACTCAGAATGTCGATTCTGCTAAATAAATCCTGCAATTAAACAGTTACGATCCAGTCCTGATATGTATCTAAAATATATAAACTTTAAACGAGACAATCTTGTGTATTATATATGATCGGTTTCTCGAAATCGGCTGCAAGTATTACCGCCAAATTTAGTATGCCGGTATTTTTGTGGAAGAAAAATCGATCTAGCTAGGAAATTGCGCATTTTTAAGTTATATAATATATAAGTCATATGAAACTTCCTCTTGAATCACTCTATCTATTAAAAAACCCCGCATAAAAATCCGTTGCGTAGTTTTAAATATCTAAGCGTACGAGGGCTGATTGATAAGTTTCCGAAACGACAAAGAAAAACTTCAAAAATCTATTTAAAATAAATTTATTTCTCAACGTAGTTTCCTTCTACCTCGATGCATTTAGTCCAGCGGTTCTCCAATGCCGTTACACCAGTTTGATAATATGTTTTCTCCAACCCTTCAAAATACTCGTCCACGGCAACAATGACTTCTTCATTTGATGAAAATCTCTGGACACCTAACCATTTCTTCAGGTTTGGGAATAAGTGGAAGTCGCACGGGGCCAGATCTGGGGAATAGGGTGGATGCGGTAGCAATTCGAACCGCAATTCATGGAGTTTGGCGGCTGCAACCATTGACGTGTTTGCAGGTGCGTTGTCATGGTGGAACAAAATTTTTTTCTTGGCCAAATGTGGTCGTTTCTTCTGGATTTCTTCACTTAATTTTTGCAGCAAGCTTGCGTACTCGTACTCTCCATTTATTGTTTTTCCTTTTTGCAGATAATCCACTAAAATAATCCCTCGAGCATCCCAAAAAACAGTCGCCATCACTTTGCCGGCCGACAAAACCGTTTTTGCTTTCTTTGGCGCAGGTTTTCCGCTCTCAGTCCACTGCTTAGATTGTTCTTTTGTCTCGGGAGTATAATGATGTATCCAGGTTTCATCGACTGTTACATAACGCAGCAAAAACTCATTAGGATCTCGGTTAAACAGCGCCAAACACTCCGATGAATCGTCCACTCGACGTTGCTTTTGGTCTACAGTGAGCAAACGCGGCACCCATCGCGCGCAAAGCTTTTTCATTCCCAAATGTTGGTGCAAAATATTAAAAACGCGTTCAGATGAAATGCTCACCATCTCTTCTATCTCTCGCAACTTTAAGCGCCGATCATTCAATACAATTTTGTGGATTTTTTTGATCATGCCGGATTCGTGACTTTATTTGGACGGCCAGACCTGTGGGCGTCTTCGCAGCTCTGTCTTCCACGTTTAACATTAGTTACCCAGGTCACCAGGTGTGAATTGTACTCAATGCAGGAGCAGAATTACCTAAAAGACTGTCTAGCTTGGTTTTAATCTGGGTTGCTGTTTTCTCTTTTAAAACGTAAAACTTTATCACCGCACGAATTTCGTTTCTTTCCATTGTTAAGAAAATTTACGACAGAGAAAGTTCTACGTCCTCTCAAACAAAATCCATCAGTTCGATTAAATTCAAATTTGGCGTTCTATTTTCAAAAAGATGCCAGAATATAATGTAATATTCCTTTTTTGCGTATCATTTTTTTAAGTTCGTCGTTTCGGCCAGTTATCAATCAGCCCAGGTACATAGGGACAGACAGAAAGCGAATTTGTTTTATACTATGTAGTGATGATTACATACAAATTATATCAAACAAAAAAGTGGTTATGTATTGTACTACGTGTATGATAAATAATAGAATAAATAAAAAATATAATATATATAATGCATATTTTAACTATCCTAGGGATAATAATAGGTAAGTAAATATTTAATTTTCTAGATGCTTTGCTGTATTATAAGAGCGTCCATGACCTAGTGAATAGAGTCACACGCGTGATCGTGCAGGTTCGATGCCGGGTTGTGGTGTGTACCAATTAGACTTTGTCAACAACCCTATACTGACGCTAGAGTTAGCTTAATTTATCCCCAACTTATGTGACAACCCTGACAAAATTGGAACGTTCTATGAAAGGTGTTACTCTGTACGTAAGTATATATTTTTACTCTGTGACATAACGTTAAAGCTAAAAAATTATATTCTTATAAAGGCCAAAGAAACGTCAAACGCGTTTTGATTAGTCCAAACTCCGAAAATCAAGACGATTCATTTATCTACACTAATATTATAAAGAGGTAAGATTTGTTTGTTTGAATTGAATAGGCTCCGAACTTACTGGACTTATTTTGATGAAATTTGGCACAGATATAGAGTAGTTGTCGCGGTGAAATGTACGGTTCTCGCGAAATTTCGTTTTGCGCGCACGAAGTCGCGGGCAACATCTTGTAATTTAATAAAAGTAAAATGAAAGTGTAAGTTAATTATGAGAATCTGGGTTCAGATCTACATTCCCTTGAAGCTGTAAAAATCTTCTGTTAACTAATGACTGATGAGTGTATACACTATACAGCTCTGTATGGTTCACTCTTGGTCTAGGATCCCATAGACATCTTTCTAACCCTATACTGGGTGATTTTTATTCCGTTTTGAGACAAACAGGGATATTATAATCGGTACGTGAAGTAGAGGACAGTGTATATGTATAGTTTACTTTTATTTTTCTTTTTCCTAACTGCGTGAAAATTTTTTTTACAAAATCACACTACTAAAAAAGTATTTCAGAAAATATGATAAAATATTGAAAATATAAATAATTGTCGCCCTATTGACGTTGCGCACAATTGGAGCGTACAACGGCGCGCGGTGCGTGATGCGACGCCCCGTCGCACCCGCAGTAGGGTGACCTAAATTTATGATCCTTTTAAAATTTTCCAACATTCAAATACTTGAGTTTACACAAATGAAAACGTTCCCTGTTTCTCTCGAAACGGAATAAAAATTACCCAGTGTATGCGGACTGGGTCTTTTCTTTTTACGTCGGGGGTTAAAAAGAAAAGACCTAAACTTATAACTTATAAGTTTAATATGTGTGTGCCGCTCCGTGGCATCGTCCCTTCTAAACGAATGGCACGATTTTGATGCGGAGCTCGCTTACTGCTTGACATTGTCGGGGATTACTTAACATTTTTAATGTTGTTTTATTCTTTGAAGATATTTTAGGGCCCCGGCCCACGATGTAATATAATGTACTTTTAAGTGCGTGTACATTTTGTTTTGTTTGCGCTGACCCGTGATGTGTTTGTATTGTATTGAACGTCATGTATTATTTCAAGTGGCAGGATTTGTGTGCTTATCTGTGCGTCGCCTCTCATCTATATTATATATATATATATATCTCTCCACATCTCTTCCACAACTAACCCTCACCTTCAACATTCCTAATAATAACCAGAGCATAATCACCACACGCGACCTCGTTACCCGTCAGGTGAAAAGCCCATAAACACCATGGCAGGAGCATTGTACATCAGCGTGGGGTTGAGAATAATTTTAGCAAAACGCCGCCGCGCGAACAAAGGAGATTTGTTGAGAGGCACGTGACTTCTGCCATTATGAGATGAAAGACTGTAATTACAGGGAAAATACAATCAAACTTTGCCCGGTACCGGCTTAAGTTAAGTAACTTTATTCATTTATTTACAAGATAAAATATTATGCTTTATTTTTTAGTACCAGTTTGATTCGTGAGGTATAGAGAAAACTTTACTGATTGGGTAATATTTAGAGCAGCAGACACATTATATTTATTTAATCAAAGTTCACATTACAATATTAAAAAAGAAGAATTAAAAACTAGTTATGATAACAAAATCAATTGTACCATAAAAGTAGGTAAGTACTAAAAAAATAATAACTACTCCAAAACTTAAAATGCTACAAAACAAAGAAATCTCCCAGGTCGTCCCCACCAGGCAGAGTACCTAGAAGGCTCAAAGAGTTTCTGCTGGATTTGCATGCAGACACATTAAATAATATTTACATTAAATTTGCATTTTTTAAATTATAATGCTCGGATTATGAAGTAAAACGCTAAGATTATTGTATTGAGCTATTGTAGGTTGAAAATTGAAACGTTACTACGCTACGTTACTTTACTCATCAGGGTCAGTTCACACCGAAACGCGATGCGGCGCGCACTTTTTAAGATACCGCTCTAAAATTAAAATTTATTTACTACACAAAAAGATTACTCGTATAATGCATAAGTTTTCGATTTGTGTCGCGGCACGTATTCTTTGAGATAGGTAAGTATCGTATCAAATAAACTGACCCTTAGTCCCAAAAATAATCGTGGGTATATATCATGCCTTCTCTTTCATAAATACGAAGAACGAGACAGATTACATGATATGCCCAGGGTCAACTTTAACCCAGATCTGCGCTAGTGGGCCTTAGTGATATTGAAAAACCGAACATTACTACAATGTAATGTACCAGGCTGACATAATGTAAAAGATTCAACTGCACTGATTTCCACAAAAACCAGATGTACGTAACCCGATATATACAGTCATGTTGGTGTTTTTTATGTATTTTCGTACGCTTCCCTTCCGCTCCCGACAATCAGGGTTTTTACCGCATACCCACCTACTTAGTTAAACTAACAAAATAAAAAGTTTTGAGTTTATTTTCATTACGTACAATTTGTACAAACTCGTTACAATGTAACGAGTTTGTACAACTCTTAAACTTTTGTAGGTGTTCTGTGCTTAACATAAATAAAGTAAATAATAAGATAAAGTTATAGTACCTGGGTAACCGAACTTTGCTCGGAGTTCTGATAAGTTTTAAAAAATAAATCGAATAACAAAAATATTAACTGACCGGGATTCGAATCCACCGCATTCCGAATAATCGAATAAAGCAATTATACACAAGCATACCAAACTGCCAATCGGACTGACATAAGAGGCGAGTACCTAGGGAATGGGCCAAAAAACAATGTGGACCGACCACGGTAAACTGAGTGGCTAAAGTACATGGACACCTTTCGTATTTTTGGTTGCTGAATTCGAATATGAAATTTGTTTTGCTCTAAAGTATCAGTGTCATCGAGAAATATGCCCTTTTCGTCGAAATCGTGAAATAATAATTATTTAATTTTTCCGTGTCCAACTGGATGTTTCTTCTACAGCTATTGCCCTTTTCTAATAAAATTTTGTATTCCTGGATTGTTTTAAAAAAAAACAAGAGGTCAGTTGCGTAAAAAATAATCAGAACCGGAGAGATGAGCTTTAAAACGTTACAAATACGAATTACCAATTGACTTCAAATTGATATGTTGAACGATGAAATTTTAAAATTAGAATTCTAAAACTATACATCCCTAAAATATAAGCTACAAGAAAGTTTTTGTATAAGTTTCATGGATGAAAATTTATTTGGTAAAAAATGGCAAGAGTTTAAAGATTCACGTACCAAGCGCGCGCTCGCTGCGGGTACAATGAAATTAGGATTACACCGATTGCACCGAGGAATTGAACAGAATAAGCTAAACATTTGTACAAACCTTTATTTTAGCATTATGAATGTTGTCTCCAAAGCCATACATGCTAACGTGAGAAGATAAAGAGATTAAGATACCCACCTTGGGTATCAAAAATCAAATTCAAAGGGCGCAAAAATCAAATTTTTCAGAATGTCTCGTTTTCTTTGCCTCCTATAGTCTTAGCATTTGAATCAAAGTTGTAGGAAATTCAATTCTCAACAAACATTGCAAATATTCTTTTCTTATACGTCGAACCGTTTTTGGGATAGAGAACGCAGAGTGTGGGAGTGCGGAGCGCTCAGTCTTCACACTGCATACACACTCTGAACAAAATATACGGTTGCAAGTTGTTTTATGAATAAAGCCTTAAGCTTGTATTTATAATATAATAGGTCTTTACCTATGAATTTGCCGTTCTGCAGTACTGGCCATTTCAAATCAAAATAATTTTTGTTTGGCTAAGAATTCTAATTTCAAATTAATTTTATTTTAAAAACATGGAATTCTTTTTCCAAAAGTAGTCATTTGTTTATTGATTAGTGTTACATTTTTATCGCATTTCAATCTTTTTCGTCATCATGGATACGTTAAAAATTCAAGTAATTATGGAATATGAGTACCGTCGTGGCAGCAACGCGGCACAAGCGGCACGCAACATCAACGACGTTTACGGAGCTAACACTACAAACCAACGCACCACCTGTTATTGGTTTGCTCGCTTCCGTTTTGGAAATTTGGACCTGAAAAATGAACCTCGCGGTCGTCCGAAGACTTTGGTCGACAATGACGAATTAAAGGCGATTGTGGAAGCTCATGATACACAATCTACGGCTGAATTAGCAGCAGCTTTCGACGTTAGCGTCAAAACAATATTGGTCCATTTGCGTCAAATTGGCAAGGTAAAAAAGGTTGACAAATGGGTGTCCCACGAACTCAATGATCGCCAGCGCGAAGTACGCGTCGAGACGAATTTTGAACCGCATTGTTACCTGCGATTAAAAATGGATTCTGTTTGATAAGCGCAAGCGCTCAGCAAGTTGGTTGGATCCTGGTTCAGCACCTAAACAATGCCCTAAACGAAAACTTACCCCTAGAAAAGTGACGGTCACTGTTTGGTGGTCTAGCGCCGTTGTGATTCATCACAGCTTCTTACCAAACGGGGTGAGCATTACTGCAGATGTGTACTGTGAAGAATTGAACACAATGATGGAGAAGCTGGCACATCTCCAACCAGCATTGGTCAATCGCTCGTCTCCGCTGCTCCTGCACGACAACGCGCGACCTCATACTGCACAGCAGACGGTCTCCAAGTTGCAAGAACTGGGGTTGGAAGCTCTCCGTCATCCGCCCTACTTACCAGACCTTGCGCCTACAGACTACTACTTTTTCCAGAATTTGGATAACTTCTTGGCGGGAAAAAAAACCAATACCCGAGAGGCAGTACAAAATGCCTTTGAAGAATTTTTTGCCTCCCGTCCAGCTGATTTCTTTAAGAAGGGCATCAATAAACTGCCACTGCGTTGGCAATGCATTGATTGCATGGGTGATTACTTCGATTAATACAAATAAAAAATACATGAAAAAAATTCGTTTAAATTTTTTCATACAAAACGGCAATTTCATAGGTAAAGACCTAATATTATTTTACTATCATCAACAATCTTCTTGGCGTTACCATTAAAAAGGCTCATCTCTCCGGTTCTGATTAATTTTTTTACACAAATGACCTCTAGTCTTTTTTTTAAGCAATCCAGGAATACACTGTAAGAATGTCATTATAAAAGAGTAGAAGTAACATCGAGTTGAACACGGAAATATAAAAAAATCATTATTTCGCGATTTTGGCGAAATGGTCATATTTCTCGATGACGCTGTTACCTGTTACATTAGAACAAAATAAATTACATATTCGGATTAAGCGACCAAAAATACATAAGGTATCATGTCTTTAGTCACTCATCTCACCGTGGTCGGTATGTCCTGTTTAAATTATGTATATTCAGCGACCAAAAATACATTTTCATTGCTGTCCTACAACATATTATGAAAGACTTACCATGGTCAAAACAGGGCATCAATATAAACGGCAATCGTCTAAGTCATCTCAGGTTTGCCGATCACATAATCCTGTTCTCGGAGAGCTCCCATAGATTGCAACTTACGATTGACGACTTACATAAAGTGAGCATAAAAATTTGACTAGAAATGAACCTAGATAAGACAAGAATCTTGACCAAAAAATGCCAGTTGTGATAAACAACACTCCTATTGAGTGTTATATGTTGAAACGTATGTATATTTAGGTAAACAAAAAGAAACATGGACCAATTAGACAGAAGAATAGCCATAGCGTGGAAAAAATACTGGGCCCACGAAGAAATATTATTATGGATTCAGATATTCTACCATGTCTTACCTACGGCTGCCAATCTTGGACTTACGATATAAATACCCATATGAAAATTCAGACAGCACATAGAAAAATGAAAAGAAGCTATCTCTACATACAATTAAAGAACAAAGTGAGAAACGCATTATCATTCTCCTTGCAAAGGAAATGGAAATGGGCCGGTCATGTGGCTAGCTATACACTGACGATAGATGGACAATAAGATCAGCTGCTTGGACCGGACCTTACAGGTACCAGAGCCGACCGTCCACTCGCTAGGTGGGCAGACGAAATAGAGGCGGTAGCGGGAAAAGGTTGGCTAGACATCGCAAATGAGAGAGCAACTTGGATTTCATTGGAGGAGGCTTTTACCCTTTTACAGAAATGACTATGAATATTGTTACTTACTAGAGACTTCATAATTTATTTGCTAATTTATATCGGCGACTATACTCAGCGACCAAAAATACATAAGGTATCATGTCTTTAGCCACTCATCTCACCGTGGTCGGTATGTCCTGTTTAAATTACATATTCGGCGACTATACTCAGCGACCAAAAATACATAAGGTATCATGTCTTTAGCCTTTTAACTTTTACTTTTTAACTTTTAAAATTACCTGCCAAACAAGCGTAGTACATTTTTTTTCAGTACAGTCAGTTAATGTCGAGCAAACTATTAAATTCGAATCATTGTTTTGGGCAAAAAGCCTCATTTCGTTTCAAGTCGGAGTCGTTTGATTTAAATTTTAGGCACCAGTTTACTAAAGCATTATTCAGGATTACATACAAAAAAAAATACAAAAAAGTAGAAATTTATAGTGCCGGGAACTAAAAAACCACCACAAGATGTCGATTTTTCGATTTTTTTTAAAAGCTTTGTATGTTTTGAGACACATTACTTGACTTTTTTTTTAATTTTTCTGATAACTATTGTAACTTGGCCTATCACGGGTTTACGGCTTGACGTCGATTTACGGCTTGATGTCGATTTACGGGACACCCTGTATTCAGTTGGTGTCATTTACTATTAAACCACATAGCCACTTCCCGTGACCACCACGTTCCTGTTAAACGTCTCACAAAGAGAATTTTCTAAGTAACTGTTGATGCCATGATTTGAAAGGCTTTTAATCAAATAGCTTCAAAACTTTAAAAAAATATTTAATAGCGTAAAGAAAAACATACACACGTATTGATAACCTCCTCCTGTGTTTTGGAAGTCGGTTGAAAAGTGCGAGTCGGTCTCGCGCACGGGAGGGTCCCGTACCAAACAGCAAAAAATCACGTTTGTTGTATGGGAGCCCTACTTGATCACTTTATTCTATTTTCAGTATTTGTTGTTATAGCGGCAACAGAAATACATCATCAGTGAAAATTTCAACTATCTATAAAGGAGCATCCTGATCATCCAGCCTGCAAACCCAATGCCGCGGCCTTGAAGTGAAAATAACAAACGATTGACACTAGTGACGGCTATTAATACCGGTGCTAGATTTGCAGGCTGGACGGTCAGTACGCTTTTACGGTCGTTTCCTGAGATATGGCCTGGTGACAGACTGATAGACGGACGGACAGAGTCTTAGTAATAGGGCCCCGGTATTATCTTTGGATACGGAACCCGAATAAACCCGAAATACGAATTAACGAAAGCAAAAAGAAGCGAAAATTATTTATTAATATTATCATAAAAAAGGTTATATCCATTGAAAATAAATTTAATTCACGCAATAAAGTTGTTGAACGGGGAAAAAATCTAAAGTGTTTACAACTATAAATTACAGCAACCTAAAGATATAAGAGTAAATAAATAATTTGGTAATATGAAGCGTAAACATTTGAATTGCAAATCATTTAAATATTCACGCATCCAATAAAATAAGGTATAATCTTGAAGCTGATGTTTTTAAAAAGATATTCAGGTTTAGTTATCAGCTTTTAATCATTTTTTTTTTAATTTTCATATTTGATTGTTCATTGACATCGTTGATTATTCATATTTCTTTGAAGGCTTTACCTCACGGAAGTTCTTGATATAAATAAATTATTAGAGATATGTCTTATGTACCGATTGCAGCAAAATGGATATAATTTTAATGTTTTCATATAGTAGTTAAATATTAGCTTAGACCCTTACCAAAAGAAAAGCTGAAATTTAGTCAGCTGTATGTGTATAGGTATTAGGTAATATACAAACGCCAAGATATCATTATTATCTCCTTTACTTGAAAACAACATCTCCTAGCAATGTTATTTTCAAGTAGGACAATCCAAGCATATCAGCCGATTGTCTGACAAGAAAGATGATCCATGCGTCGGATGGGCATGTAAAAAGTCGCTCCTGCGCCTGATCTCTCGCCAGGCGTGTCGGTTATTCGTCCCACTGGGTTACGAGAGTAAAGGAAGAGAGAGTGCTTTTATGTATTGCGCACACACTAGGTACTATAAAATATAGCGCAGCCGGACTGTTTTCAAACGGACCTATTATCACGGGACTCACTGGCAGATAGCTGATGTTAAAAGGAGTAACTTAGGCTGCTTTTATCTTAGGGTTCCCTTCAAAAAATAGGGTTACGTTTCCGTTAGTTCTACGCCAACGAAATTGCGGGCACCAACTAGTAATCTATACAAATAAATAAAATTGAAGTTCGTAATTTTATATTAACAGCTTTTCACATTATGCATATGAAAGTATTTACGTAACCTACTTACAATAAAAATATCTTTTTTTTGTCTATCAGTCTGTCTGCTTGTTTGTTTCGGCTAATCTCTAAATCGGCTGGACCGATTTTTACGGGACATTCACTGGCAGGTAGCTGATATTATAAGGTGTAACATAGGCTAGTTTATCTAAGGGTTCCGTTAATAAAATAGGGTTCTACGCAAATTAAGTTGCGGGCCCCAGCTAGTGCATAATATAAAAATACGTATTTATAATTTCTGCTGACTCTACGCTGTCCGTAGCGTTGCTTCTACGCCCTACGTACCGTGTGACGCTGCGCTGCGGTTAGTATGCGGTTTCGGTGGGCCTGCTCTTTGTAACTAATTCATCATCCTGTACATATTGTAACTTTTATTAATATACTCTATGAATGAGTTAAGGAAAAGTGCGAGACAGTAGGTAAATATCGTGTTCAGTTCAAGAATTAAAATTGTATTTCTAACTCCAACAATTACTTCAGGAATTATATTTTTATAAGAATTAAAAAGCAATAATTTATAAAAGAAAAGATGGCTTTAAAAAACTTACGCCTTATGTGAATTAATCATAATAAAATACACGACGTATGCCTACTAATAATTGACTTTATAATTATTATAGAGACAAGAACAAGAACAAAAACTAACAGTATAATCATTAACATAATTACTACTCAATATCAGTGCCAAATTTCATTCGGCCCAGTAGTTTCGGTTCCTATTAAATGCAAACAAACAAACAAATATTTGCTCTTTATAACATTAGTATAATATATAATAGAATATAATAGAAATATACTAGATAAGTATAATAATGTTTATACTTTTTACTCTGTGATAGGAAATACTATAGACAATTCATAGTCTTCCCATTCATTTTATTTCTTTTTTTTTACTGGTAACATTTTAATTACTTTTGAAAACCAGAGTGACCCAATGTAAAAGTTGAAATTAATAATAATATTAATGTGTAATATAATATAATTATTATTCTTTTCAACTTTTACAGACAAACAATAGATTTGCTTGCATAGTAAACTTTAGTTTATAACGTGCTAATATAATGTTATACTGAACAAGATATCCATCGAACTCGGAACGGTAGATTTGTGTACAATATTTTGCGAGGCAACTGGCAGTTTCGTGAATTTGCCCACAATATTCTCTTCAAGTACATATCAAACAAAAGGGCCTTTCGATTTGTTTGTTTCCATTGCCCCTTTTAATGGAGCAAACACGAAAATGGGTTGTGTTGGCTGAGGCTCGTCGCTTTTGGGAGATCAATTAAATTAAATTTTTACCTAAATAATAAACGTTATTTATGAAGTAGTGGATACCTTTTTGTGGATAACATAACAATAATTATTATTGTTATGTTATCCACAAAAAAATTACAAATTACATTACATTATCCCGCGTAAATTACATTATCCCATTATTATTAAATTATTATTATTATCTACACTGTACTTTTTCGGGATACAATGTAGCCTATTTTAATCCAGAACCTAAACTGCTGCCATACCTAATTTCATCAAAATTCGTTCAGTAGTTTTGGTTGAAAAAGAGTGACAAACATGCAGCCGTCCGTCCGTACATCCTTACTTTCAACATATTTTCTAACGGTAGTAGGATTCTATTAAAATACGCTAATTCAAAGAACAGGTAAAAGTTATAGTTGTCAGAATTTGGGTTAAGTATTTCCTAAATCTTATGAAACTATCGAGGCTTAAAGACGGTAGGGTATAGATTGAAATTATTATCACTAAATAAATAAAAAATGAGAAGAATGGATAAATTGAAATTACGTAAAAATACGGCCAGTGTTCTTAGCACGAACAATTGACAACAACGTATTCGTAACCTTACCGAATGAGAATTGTATGAAAATCATATTCGATAACGTTACGAATACCTACGTCGTTGTCAATTGTTCGTGCTAATCCTACCGTCGTGTCATCAAGTAGAGTCGAGCGGTCACTTCGCGTAAAGTTTATTTGCCCTGATCCCCGAAAATACTGGGGTGACATGACGCGGGGGCGGTGTACAAACAGCAGGCGCCGAGATGGCGAGCTGCCCACCTGCCCGAGATGACGGGGGCGAATCGATCGCGAGAGTGGCAAACATGCCACATAGAAACAACAATGAGACCTTACTCCTTAGGCCATTTTTAGGGTTCCGTAATACTATAAAAAATATTTTTTAATTCTATCCCATCGTGTGGGTATGTGGACGGTATCGTATCGTTGAATACGTTTTTTATAATAAAAGCAATGTTTCATACATGACTTTGTTTACAAGTCCGCCATTTCCGAGTAATTGGCCTCCAAAGTGCTTGGTCTTCCCCCTGGCATTTCTAAACTATAAGAGATACAAACTTATAAGTTTCCATGCTGATACATCATGCTGAAAACTCATTAGGAAAATTATTTTGAGCGAAATCGGACACATTGTGAAGTAATTCAAAGAAAACCTATTGTGCGTTGATAGTTACGGAACCCTCCTTAGACATGTCCTGACATGCTCTTGATTAGGTTATATTGATACCTACAAGTGGTCACCTGGTGGTCGAAATTCGCCCATAATTCATATAACGTTTAAGTTGAACTTTATAAGGGTTCTTTTGTCTTTGAGACACGAAATAAAAATGCAAATTTTCGCATAGTTCGCATAATTGTCGTAAAAAAGTTTTTGTTTTACGTATTAAAATATAGATAAAGCATATAAAATAAAAGTAACAGTTCAAACATTCCAGTCTGCTAAAGCGGTGTGTTGATGTGGCGCATCGCCATGCAAACTGTATTGCGGACCTGACCAGCAGGCTTAGCATGCGCACCCTAGAAAAACCCCAGAATCGACAAAATGACAGACTTCTAAATTTAATCATTTTTGACAGAAGATTTCCCGGCAGCCGTTTTAAAAAGGCATGTATTAAAAACTTGCGACAAAACAATCAAATTTTGGGTATGAAAAAACCGAATATGGAATACTAAATTGTCAAGTTAGCGAAAGTATTTAAGGATCAAAAAATTCTAAATCTGTCGACTAAATAATACCAGTTTTATTCACTGAATATTCCAAACCGGCAGACATATGTTATTTTGGCGAACAAATACAAACTTCTTGGTGACAATTTGTGAGTACTCATTTAATTTAAGAATAGGCACATATATTTTCTCTTATGTAGGTAATTTTAAAAAAACAACAGGCAGCAAATCAACCATACATTGAAAAAACGTAAAGGAGCGTACAAAATCCCCATTTTTAATTATTCTCGGTTGGGGGGTGTAGATTGAAAAAAACATTAATGCAATGTAAATATTCACCATTTTGAAATTTCAAAATGGATTAAATTTTCATATTATTCAGCACCCCCAAAAACGACACCTGTATATTTACAGTGTATCCTACTGAAAAAAAAAAATGAAAAAATTATTTTTTACGAAGAATGAAAATTCTCCATTTTGGATATTGATATTGGAAGACAATTTTGTAATCAGCATCCCCAGAAACCTGCAAAATTACACTCATATTAATTTTAAATAACAGAAATATACGCCATTTTGAAATTTCGAAATTGATTAAATTTTCATATTATTCAGCACCCCTAAAAACGACACCCGTACCCCAAAGGAAAATAAACTCCAACAGTATCCAAAATGCGATTTTCCGTAGTCTGTGAATTGAATTTTTAGCAGCCATTAACTTATCAACACAGTTCTAGCTAATAATGTACAAAAATAAATTATAATTTGGAGTAAAATTAATGTATGTAAATGTAATAAGAATAATGTATTATTAAAATAAATAAAAGTACATGTAAAGATAGTTGCAATAATACTAAATTTTCAATGAACCAAAGAGAAATAAATGAATGTAACATTGATTGGCTAGAAATATAAATTAAACATATTTTGTACAAATGTAGGTAATAATAATATATTATTAAGAAATCGATATAAATGTAATAAAAATTGTGATGGAATGAGAAACAATAAAAGGCTTTTTATTTTATATTATTTATTTATATTTATTTATTTAATTTATCAACCCAATCTGGTTTTACATCTATTTACATCGTATAATGGTCACCAACTCGGAAATTAAGTTTCCAACTTATAAATTTCGGTGCCAGTTTGGATTAAATTTCGCCACCTTTTATCTGCCGATTTTTGTATTTTTTCATCTGAATGCTTTCGCCAGTTTAGTAATTTAGTCGCCAACATATTGATTCGCTGCTAAATTCAGTAATACAGTATGCGCATGTGCAGTCGTCTACTTATTTTTTGTTCGCAAGATTAATTATATCCCTTTTAAATAGGTATATGGCTATTTATAAATGTTGATTTCTATTCTGCCGCCCTTATCATAAACAACGCAATCGAAATTTTTTTACGAAATTTAGTTATTAGTATATTCGGAATCGCTGAAACAAGATCTACCAGGATCAATCACTCGTTTTTTAATATCTTCCATAGTTTTCATGGCTATTTTACTTAGAATTTCGACGTATGAAATACTAAGCATAAATAACGCATTTGGTACTTGTGACGTTTATACTTAGTAAAGTACATATTTTTTTACCATTTTATACAGATCATAAACATCACAAAATCACACGCGATGTTTATGCTTAGGAATACATTTCATTCACATCTATATTTCATTTATCATTTACATTTTATCTGCCTTGTGTGTTTTAGACTAGTATTTAATAAGAATTTAAACCAGACAGCAAGAACATAAGTAACGCAATTGCTACATTTGCGATTATTAAATACAAATTAATATCGCCTGCGCCGGGTCACCGCGCGAGAATATTGCGCGCGAAACACCAAAACGCTATCTCTTTCGTAGTATTTTTTGTAAGTATTTACTTACGAGTATTATTTACTTATAAGAATTATTGTCTACTTGTATATATAAAATGTTAATTCATTTTACTACTGATGGAAAGGATCAGGATCAGGAAGAAAGCATTACTGACGAAATGACAAAATCTGGAAATCCAAGGCAGAGGAGAAAAATTAAAGAATCTTAGAAATACTAATCATTAAAAAAACCCGTGTATTGAAACTGTAAAAAGAAATGTTACACAAAAATAAATCATGAACAAAGGCAAAAAATTCATGATACTTATATTAATATGAGTTATGAAGAGCAGGGAGTAATCATAAAATGTATGATAGACCAAAATGAAGTACATAGAAGAATAACAACATTTAATAATCAGAGTTCGTATGTTCATCATTTAAAAGTTGGTAATGACCGAGTTGAGGTATGTAATGTAAATCATATTTTTTAACTACACTTGGATATAATGCTAAAAATGAAGCCAAAATTAGATGTGTAATAAAAAAAAGCCTTTAATGATCAAAAATGCAGGCATGGTACTTATAAAAGAGTGAACAAAATTGACAGAGACATAATTAAAAACCATATAAATTCATTTAAGCCTTGTATCTCGCATTACAGGCGTGAACATGCGCCAAATAGATTATATTTACCTAGCGATGTCACTATAACCATGATGCATAAGCAATTAAATATAAAGTACCCACAGTTAAAAGTTTCATTTGAGTTATATAGAACAGTTGTTAAAGATATGAACATTTCTTTTGCACGATTAGGTAATGAGGAATGTGAACAATGTGCATTGTTCCATAAACACAATCCGAATCATAATGATGAAAATTTGAGCGAAACTTGCAATGAGTGTATAACTTATCAAATACATAAACTAAAATATACT